>CM046035.1:79091262-79416262 GCA_025215565.1 Flaveria ramosissima
ATTGTTATTTTTTACAAATCTCAATAACTAAAATCGAACTTTAACTCTTAATGAAGTTTTTGGAGTACTCACCTCTATATTTTGACTTTGATGATACAAAATGTATAATTAACTATGAGAGAATTGACAATTTCATTGATATTTAAAGTTAAGGAGCGTGGTTCAAATAGAGAAGTTGATTATGAAACTTAGAAAAATAATACTGACTTTATCAGGTTTTTTTTCCGAACAATATGTCATTTTGAACAAGGGCGTGTCTCGTCTTTAGTAGATTATGACTAAACTTCCATTGGTTCTATGTGTCATTTAGAAACTAACATGCGTTAGCTCTATTAGGGTGGGTATATGGGGCGTTTTCTTGTGTTCAAGGGATGGCGGGAACACTACCGCAACCACCTCAAGTACCACCATCGGGTTTAAAGCCACAAAGTTTTCACATATAAATGCTAATGTAGTTTTGAGTTTAAAAATGTTATCACAACTTTTATAGATACGATTCAAATGAGTTGGGTATGATATAATTAAATGACGACTGTGATAGTTATGAGTTTAAAAGATTGAGTATTTTCCACCCTAACAACATTTCCATGCTAGGGGAGATCTACACGTATCAACTTCCTCATTTCTCTCGTTGAATTGAACACTAATGTTGAATAGAGTTTGCACCATAAGACATGTTTTTCACCTCCATGTAAAAATGACATTTGATCAAAAGTTGGTATGTAACTTATTTTTCTCTATTTTCCTAATATTCGCTCTCATCTATCTTCCTTTCTCATTCATGTCTTTTGTTTAGGTATCATTTGGAATTCCAAAACGAGCCTCTTTCTCTGTTCAGTCTCACTACTCTCTCCTCTATTAGTCCCCAACTCGGATCAGAATGAGAAAATACCATGTCGTAGGTGCTTTAAGAAAATTTTGTTAGACAGGTTCTTTTTAAGGGAAATTTCATTTGCCCCATCCTTGCGCTCGTATATAGCTCATGGACAAAATTGCATTTGATAGTAGAGATAAAACTTTCCTAAAACTTACCTTACGGTATGCTTTGCTCTTCAAAAGTACCAACATAATTACAAATGTCAACTTTTTATTATTTATTTTTTTAATGTCTAACTCACACGCTTTAATTTCAATATATGTTTTTGTCCAGCGTCAGACTTAAACACTTACAATACTAAGAAGTGACCCATTTTTCAAACACCCAAATACCTATCGTCATTTGTTAATAAATTTTTATTTAAGTTTTACTCCACTAACACATTTGTGAATTTCTTTAATATGTTCATTAGAGTCAGTGCTGTCTTGAAAACTCTTTTATACTTTGATTCTTCCAAAATATATTTACCTTTTCCAATATACATATTAAAGTTGACACGTAGATTCACTAGAAAGATAATAGCGAAAATCTGATAATGTTTTAATTAAAAAATAATTAAATTAACCACTATCTATATCTTTAAATTTTAAATTATTATTATAATAGACTACATCGATGTAGGTCGATATTGTAGTAATTAAATTAACCACTATTTATATCTTTAAATAAAAGATTATTTACCAATTTAATCCATAACTATATAAATATTAATAACTAATGTTTTCTTTGAGGTTTGGTGATAAATTTGGAATAAGGAAACATAAGGGGATTGTTGTGTCAAGTTGGAAACAAGTGGGGCTAATGCTGGACAATGAAGGATCTAAACGGAGTATATACTCTTCTCTTCGAGCTAGAGTTTCAGATAATCTCAAATAACTTTCTAGTAAGACGTAGAATTACAACTCATAAAATAAAATGAATGATTTATTTACGAAGCTTATAAAATATAAACTTTTAAAACAATCTTGAGTATGTAATAAATTTTTAGCAAACTTATTAATCAATACTAGAATCATATGTTTAGAAATGAAGCAATTAATGATAGATGGTGACTTGAAGAGAAAAGAAGAGGGGCGGCTGCTTTCATAATTCATAGTGCGTTGATACAAACTCCTCCTTGATGTTGATAAGCCTCAACTTTACTACTTTAGGTATATAGTTGGCTTCATGTTCGTACAATGCATTTATTTTTTAAAATAATTTTGGTGTAGATCTTTCAAGAAGATATTTTATGTAGCAAACATTGATGATTAACCAATTGCACTAATGCCTCATAGTCTTTAGGTTGGTACATGATGACATGAAGTCCATATATGGACATGGATAAGATGGCAAAGTTTGTAGAAAGGTTAACAGGTGTTTGGCTTAGCTGCTTATATTTTAAAGTAGTTTATAGTTTAACTTTTATTATTTGATAAGCTCTTTTTAAATGTTTGGATTAGCTTATATTCTACAAGTTAATAAGCTTTTTTTAAATGTTTGTGTTAGTTTTTTTTATTTAGCTTATGTTAGTAAAATAATCAAAAGGAGCATGATTACATATTATCACATAACTTACACCATTGTACAAATAAGTTTTTTGAAACAAGCTAAAAAACCATCTTCAAATAAGTTTATTCAAATTAGCTTATATAAGCTAATAAGCATAAGCTTAATAAGCTAAAGCAAACACCAAGTTAAGCTTGTTTTATAAAAAAAGCTAAAAAAGCTATAAGATTTGTTAAAAAAACTAGACCAAACACCCCCTAAGAAGGAAAAGAGTGTAGCTCCTATTCACAAATTGACTTTTTAGAAAAACAAAATGACAAGATAAAATTATTTCTTAACCTGTTTGTTTATCAATAAATTATTCTTTTTCAACATTTTTTACGAAGCCACCGGAGTATAACACGTGTTTTGAGATTAGAGTTTTATATGTAAGTACAAATTAATGTTATAATCACATTATTCATTACACTATAATCACAATATTGAATACTTATTATACGACATAGTAGGAAGTAGATCCCCTTTTAAGTTGATAGATGTATATCAAGCAACTATAAACATTCTCAGCCTAAAATTTAAAAAATATATATACACACACACTATTGTTCTTAAGTTTAAGAGGAGAAATAGTTACAAATAACTATATATCAAACAGTTAATGGACTAATCACATAAATTATCAAATAATCTTGGGATCATTCTATAATTTACCTAAAATAACTAAAAACATTTATAATAATACGTGTAAACAATTTAAACTTAGTTAAAACTAAATATATAAATTGTGGAGGAAAAATAAAATGTTGTAGGTAGTAGGTTGGATGATCGCATATGTGTTGGTTTAGGTGAGAGGGGGCATATGTAGGTGGTTGACACTATTCGTACTTATCTGATGTCTATAATTTTGCTTAATGGCCCCATATTTTACAATCATTTTTACCAAAACAACTTTATGACTAAGCACACACTTTTTAAGCCATATTTTTCGTCAACTCATGATGTTCAAAATGTACCATTTCTTAGTTGTAGTTAGATTTGTTTTCTTAAATTATCTAGTCTTTTCGCTTGTAAAAAACCAATAACTATATTGCAATATCATTTGTTTGTTATCTAGTTGGATGACTTAGTAGATTAATTAAATTTTTTTAATTTATATTCACCTTTTCAAGTTCAACCCGACGTAATATTAAAAAAGAAAGTTACTAGATATTTAAATTTTGTGAATTTTCAGTTTAGGTTGTTCAATTCTAACGTGTTATAGTAAATTATTGTTCGGCACAAGTAACATGTTGAAATGCATTTTATTTAAAAAATGCAATTATTACTCATGATTAATGGTGTATGTAAATATTAATTAATAGCGTTTGCCTTAGATCCTTAGGGGCTGTTTGATTACACTGACCCAGTAAAATCTGACTGAGTCAAAAGCTGACCCAGTTAGAAGTTCTGACTGGGTATGCATCTGACTGAAACTTGGTTGTTTGATTTAGTATCTGACTAGAAACAAATCGATTCAGTATTTAAGTAACAAAACCCACCGGAGTCACACCACCGGTCGGAACCACCACAACCACCACTATCACCGTACACATTCCGACCACCACCGCAATCCACCGTACACATAGGCGGTGCCGAAGGCAGTGCCTGCGGATCGTGAGGCCGAAGGCGAAGGCGGTGCCTGTGGGTCGCGAGGGGGTGGCGGCTGGCGGGTCGCGAGGGGGCGGCGGCCTGCGGGTCGCGAGGGGGCGCGAGTAAGCCGGTTAGCAACTTTTTTTTCAAGGTTTGTGTCAGCAATGGAGACCCGGTCAGCCGGGTCCGAAGCCAAAATCAAACGGGCTGACCCGCTGACCGAGTCAGCCGGTCAGCCCGATCAGCCGGGTCAGCCCAAAAACAAACAACCCTTTAGGTTTACGCCTGTAGCCATGGTATGGAAGATAATCTTTCAAAATATTTTCGTTTCACTAGTGTTCAAGCAATACATCCTTTGGGTGTATTAAAGAGTACCTTACCAATACAAAGTTAGATACATCATAAAGATCCAAATGACTTATGATGGTTGCTTTACAAGTATGATTTGTTTCAAAATTTTACTCCTTATACAAATAATGTGTTACATGACACTTGTTCACAGACAAAAAGACCCGACAAATACTACAAATGAAAGTGCAAGACTAACATAAACATAAAAATTAATGTCATTACTCAATCGATGTGATCGAACTATATGATCAACTAGACAAGAGATAACTTGCATTACACTTTTGCATATATAAGATAGCATAAAGTTTCATACAAACTAAACTCAAGATATAATTTGCTAAAGGGCACTACCCTTAACAGGACCTACCCAATCACGTCGATGCACCCTTAGACTCTCAATTTCTTTTAGAATTACACGTTTATTATTTAAGTTCAAAGAAATATAAATATTTTTGTAAACTTAGAATTGCGACAAATTTATGTTCTTACAAAATTGAGATTTTTTAAAACGGTATCTAGGCTTGCCTAAACAATTTGGACCAACCACTCGAACCCACAAAGATGAAGCACATAAACTATTTATGACTTATTGTGATCATTGATTAACCATATTGTAATAGAGAGTGGCTTGTTCGGGACACATGATGACTTTGATAAGACCCAAGTAACAAAAAACACGTCTTACTAACCTATTAGGCAAGCCAACCCCCTAACCTTCCCGAGATGTCTCTAATGAAACTTCTGTTAGAAAAATTCAAATGGTTACCACTATGTCATCCCTTAAAGGTTAGCTTACAAAGATCTCAAAGATGAAAAAAAAGTTGTGTTTGTACTTAGAAATAACCAATACAGTCCATAAGTTTATGAGCTATGTATAGATACTAGTGTTGTGAAACATATTCGTTTGTTAATTAAACTTGAACAACTTTCGCTTTGTTAGTGCGGACATTAAGTTGAATAGATCTTTTTAACTACTAGTGTTATTATAAAAGAGACCCAACTAAAAAGAAATAGCTGGTTAAAAAACAATCACACATTCAACACCAGGTTTAACATCCACTCGTCCCATGAAATACGAACCTTACTATTTCTACAACTAGATCTATTATTTAATTTTATCCAAACCTCTTTTTTTTTTCCTTGGAACGAGAAGCACACACCATTCAATTATACTCCTCTATTATAAACCGAACCGATTTGAAAAAAAAAGGTTTGATCACATAACAAAAACAAAACCGCTCCGGTTTTGAAAAAAAAAACCGGTTCTACGTCTCTACCCTCAACCCCATAAACAAAACATAATGAAATATCATTGGACATTTGGGCCTCAAAATCTTTCTAACACACGGTCACACACCATTAACATCAAGAGTTCAAGAAAACAAGCTTAACTATTTGGGCTCAAACGGCCCAAACCAAATCTCAAACGGCCCAAACCAAATCTCAAACGTCCACAGCCCAAACCGGCCCAATCCATCCACCGCGAAACAAGGGTTTTACACTTTCACATTCGTGACGACTTTCAGACAAACTCATGTCTTAAACCCTTGTTCCCCAATCTTCTTCACACATCACCACCATGGGTAGCAATCAAGCTGCAGTCAACTTCCTCACCAATCTCGCACGCGCCGCCGTGGGCCTCGGCGCGTCCGCCACCCTCCTCAGCTCCTCCCTCTACACCGTCGACGGCGGCCAACGCGCCGTCCTCTTCGACCGTTTCCGAGGCGTCATCGACGACACCATCGGCGAAGGCACCCACTTCCTCATCCCATGGCTCCAAAAGCCCTTCATCTTCGACATCCGTACAAGGCCCCACACATTTTCTTCAATATCTGGTACAAAGGATCTTCAGATGGTGAATTTAACCCTACGTGTGTTGTCTCGCCCTGAGGTCGACAAATTGCCTGCTATTTTCAAAACCCTAGGTCTAGAATACGACGAGAAGGTGCTCCCGTCGATCGGAAACGAGGTGTTGAAGGCGGTTGTGGCTCAGTTTAACGCTGATCAGCTGCTCACTGAGCGTCCGCATGTGTCGGCGTTGGTGCGTGATAGTTTGATCCGTAGGGCTAGGGATTTCAACATTGTGCTTGATGATGTGGCGATTACGCATCTGTCGTATGGTGCGGAGTTCTCGAAGGCGGTGGAGCAGAAGCAGGTGGCGCAGCAGGAGGCTGAGAGGTCTAAGTTTGTGGTGGCGAAGGCGGAGCAGGAGCGGCGGGCTGCGATTATTCGGGCGGAAGGGGAGAGTGAGTCGGCGAAGCTGATATCGGATGCCACTGCTGCGGCGGGTATGGGGTTGATTGAGCTTAGGAGGATTGAGGCGTCGAGGGAGATCTCGTCAACTTTGGCTAGGAGTGGGAATGTCATGTATCTTCCGAATAGTGGGAGTCAGATGCTTCTGGGGCTTAATCCGACTCGCTGAAATGGTAATTTTGCTTCTGTTTGCTTATGTTGTACAATGTGGACATATGTATCTGAAATCATGATATGTGCATATAGCCAAATAGTATATCTGTGTTCTAATATGCATCTGAAATCATGTTTGCTTATGCTGTAGAATTTATCATCTATGATTCTTGAAAGTGTAGTAATCTAGTGTCGAATAAAAACTAAAGCTTGAATGTTGGAGTAAGTGGGGAATTAGTCTGCATTATGGTGTGGCCCCTTGTAATCAGATGCCAGACATCTTTCTTACAGCAATCACATATGGCATCTTAACTAGTAGGCAAGTGTGATGAAAATATAAAATCACGCATAACCGTATGCAACCATAAATATGATATGCACACATATACTTCAATGAACAGAAGGTGATATGCCATAATAATGTCTCATGAGGAAGGTCATTAGGAGTATATAAAGCTATAAACCATGGATGCTTGTTTACCTAACAATTGTCAATAAATAGGTATCGAACATTGGATTAGTAGTATGCACGAGTTGCTATCCTGGTATTCCTTAATAACGTCTCACGAGGTCATGCTAACCCTTCTATAACATTTAAGTTAGTTACTTAGACTAGCAAACCAATCTACAAAGCAATATATAGCACTTGGAGGATCCATTAGTTCGTCAAACCGCTTAGACCGTTGCACTTCTCGACCCCAACAAGTGGTCATCGTTCATTTTCTTGAGTGAAGGACAAAACCACAGAATTGATATATTTTTACGATCCACCCTACATCGTCCTGTCCATCCGAATATCCGATACAAACATGACAAAATTTGTACAACTTAATTGTTCTTTTTCTGAGGTTTTGAGAGTGGTGATAAAGGCTTTGATTCAAGTGCGATCATTTGGTAATTTGACAACACCTTGCTTGCTGCAGTCGGTTTTTAGTGGGATTTAGATCAAATATTTACATTCATAGTTTTGGTAAACATTGAATTTTACATCTGGCAATTAGTATTTGTTTTGTTCAGGTATTTAAAATTGATATATTTTTAGGTTAACCCCTTTGTTAGGTATGATGATGTAGAAAACCACCTTATTGCTTGCTTCGTGTTCTATGCTCACAGGACTTGGTAGATTTCAAGGCCTAGTGGAGTAATGTCAAAGCTTGGATTCCTGCTTTAACCTGTGTCTTCCACATACTCAATGGTTTACATGTTGGAACTTTAAAAGATATGTTTTTTTCCCTGCTCAAATTATCGATTCTGTAATCGAATCATTTTGTATGCTTCTGATAACTCTCTTTTGTCGCAAGACTTGCATGTTGTCCAATGTTTGGCATATTTTCTTTGAGCAATTCAGTTTATTTGTATAAGCACTTGAGCATGAAAAAAGGCTGTCATGAAATTTTTTAAATTTTTAACAACAGCTGCTTCAAGAACAACAAATGCTCAGACTTGACTAATCTTATTACAAAGTTATTGGATGTTGAAACATGAGCCGATTTCGCTCTTGATTCCTTATCCAACATAGCTTTTCTTGAGAAAACAAAATTCTACAAAATAACAAAATTATGACCTTATTCTCATAAAGCCAGTGACCTTGTTTCGAAAAAACAACATGCATGGACCATGATCATGGTGCAGCTGACTGAATCTAAACGGCACTCAATGTTGGTGGGATCCATACGTAGCCGTGGGTTTGAACGTATCCAACCTTCTCGGCTAATTTATCTGCTTGCTCTGGCCCTCTGCTTCCTGGCTTATATGGAAGTGACTGAATTTCGTTGTTATCTATTTTGTGTAGCAGTGGGGTAAAGATCTCCCAAGCAGCCTGATCTCATTGAACATTAAAGTTGATTTATTGCATCAAGTTTTAACAATATGTCAATATGTTATGATAAAGTTCTTAGTCTATGCATGCATACCTTCAGCTCATCTCTGCGAACAAAATGTTGTTGATCACCGCGTATCCTGCAAATCAATCATGCATATTAGTCTTGATCATGATTGCATCAATAGTATGATACAGCTTTTAATTCTATAATTATTATGCTTTGACCTTTTTAGGTCAGTTATAGCTCTGTTAAAAGGGTGTGTTGGGGGTGGATAAGAGTACTTACGTATCAAGAATCAGGCGTTCATATGCTTCTGGTATAACTACTTCTTGATATCTTTGCCGATATGATAAGTCTAGTTCGCTCTGAGCAGTTTTCATCTCCAGCCCAGGTTCCTTGACCTTCGTACAAGATTAGATTAGGGGGTTAGCAAACACTTAAACTTAGATTTATAAAATTTATGCCAAATTGAAACAAGAAAATAGAAATGCTTACGGTTAGCTTCATGTAAATGGCTTCTGAAGGTTGCAGTCGAATGACAAACTCATTTCTCCCTTTGCCCTTTGCTGAGATAAACAGGTACTTACGATGTTAGTTTTAATTCCGTGAACCTTTTAAACACTACAATGTTATTAGAACTTCTACGTTATCTTTAAGATGCAACGTCAAATAAAGATAATATAGACACTCTAATAACATACATTTGAATATATCGCCTGGAACATCTTTAAACTGGACTCTGATCTCGGCCTTTTTTGAATTCATTGATTTTCCAGCTTTCAGTATAAAGGGAACACCTGCAAAATGAATTATACAATGATATTAGTTGAACTTAATGATGTACCTTTATTTATCACAAATAATAATACCTTCCCATCTTTCATTGTGAATTCTTAGAACCATTGTTGCAAAAGTGGGAGTGTTTGAATCCTTAGGAACAGTAGGATCATCTGTATAGCCTTCATATTGTCCAATCACGACTTCATCTTCTTTAATTGGTAGAACAGATTCTAGAACCTGAAATCAATATTACAAAGTAAGACGAGTAAAACCTCTAGTAGAGATCTTAGATTCAAATCATGACCATCGGCATTTCGACCTGCAATATAAAATAACATGTTTTGACCTGAACCCTGTTTCAACATTCCTAACCCGCTTAAAAAGAAATTCGAATCACACACCTTCACTTTCTCATCTCGTATATGCTCAGGCTTTAATGAAACAGGCTTCTCCATTGCAACCAGGCAAAGAACCTGTAGTAAATGATTCTGCAGGATGTCCCTAATAATTCTAACAAACAAAACCAAACATAAATCAGTGGGCCAAACAATTGAAACATCCTAGCATGAAAGTCTTGAGAAGTACATAAAGTACCCATATTCGTCAAAATAGCCACCACGACCCTCGGTTCCAAAATCCTCTTTAAATACAATCTGTAACAGAATATAAGAAGATAAAAGAAATTAGCATATAGCCACAGATTGAAGAATCATTCATAATCATATATAAAGTATATTCAAGCAATATTGTTCAAGAAGAACCCTACCTGTACATTTGAAATGTTATCATGGTTCCACAGTGGCATGAATAATCGATTCGCGAAACGAAGCACCAGCTGCATTTTGAAACTATATTCAGTGGATTAACTTTTAAAAGCTACAGGGTTACTTGCAACCAAGTTTAATATGTAAAATTCAAACTAATCTTTAACTTTGACAGCATGGACAGTATCTAAGTCCCCTGTCAGCACCAGTTCAACGCCACATAAAAAAGTTAGTAATTCTCTTTACCAGGTTCTGCACCAACTCCTTTCCCAAGTAATGATCGATACGGTAGATCTGTGACTCGTCAAACAGTTCCCCTATCTGTGTGCTCAATGCTTCAGCTGAGTTCAGGTCCTTGCCAAAAGGCTTCTCAACAACAACGCGAGTCCAACCACCCGCGGCTGCAGAAATAACTAATATAGTCACCTTCACAAATATGAACATAACCCTTAATGAAAACAAAATTCAAGTAGGTTGCATACATTTGCTCATACAGTAACTCTTTATCATTTTAGAAACAGATGGATATACAGATGGAGGAAGAGCAAAGTAGAAGAGTCTCCTGTATGGTCCTCCTTTGTCGCCTTTTAGCTTTTCCTGGGCAGATATTTCATCATCCAGTGACCGAAATCCCTCCTCAGCGTCATAAGGGCCGCTTACGTATTTGATCTACACAAGCAACCACGATTAAAGATAGCGCGTACGCCTATTTCAAAGTCTTGCAGATTTAGAAACATTAATGAAAAATGAAAGTCCTAGCTATGCTTACCAACTGAAGAAACTTTGATACATCTTCCTCATGTGTTTCTTCACAACCTTTGCATGGTGTCAGGTATCTGCAGCCAATGATTTAAGAAGTGAAATAACATTGCATTTTACAACTGTAATTAACTAATTATTGTCAGCTTCAAAAGGCTCACTGTCTAAAATTAAAAAAACAAAAAATAATGATCCATATAGAAAACATGATTTAAAATACTAAAAACATGATAAGGTATCAATTATATTAAAAATAATAAACTAATATTTGAAATGATCTATTCCAATAATAGCACTTCTTTTCTTTTTGGGGTTTTGGTAGTTCAACCTCTTCCAGCTTGACTATTTAAAAAGTCAACATGCTAGCTCTCAGTTTGATCAACTACATCCACCAACCAACACCATGCATCAAAGACTATATACATGCACATTATCACATACAGATCATCACAATTATTCAAAGAAACATCTTAGAGAAAGAAGCACAAAACTAAAGATGAAGGTGTTGAAGTTGATGCATGCTGTGATGATGATGACCGTGATGATGATAACCATGACAGGGGTATTTTGGGGAAATGCACACGCGCAACTGAACAACGGTGGTGGTTCAGTGTGCTATAATCAGCTTGTTCCTTGCCTAAGTTACCTAAATAACCAGCAAGAGGAACGCGATCCTCCCGACAGCTGTTGTGATCCTCTAAAATCGGTGATCAAGTCTAACCCCGAGTGCTTATGCAGTATGATAAGTAATCAAGGTGCTAGAAATGCCGAGAGAGCAGGCATCAATGTCACTCAGGCCCAAGAATTACCAGCTAGATGCGGTCAACGTGTTAACCCTATCTCCTGTTTAACCACCACATCTAGGAATACTCCAGGTATATCACGATATTATGTATTATTGATTAACTATATATAGAAATACAGTAAGGATCATTGCAGTAAACTCTAACTAATATATTCTATCTGACAGATACAGGTGATTCACAACAAACGCGATATTCCAAGATCTACTCATTCATGCTATTTGCAGCTCTATACTGTTGGTTCATGTGATGTCAATATGTCCTGATCTTTACTTAATTACTTGCAAGTTTTTGTTTTGTTTTTGTTGTATCTTGATTATTACTATTATTATTCAAGAAAGACAATTTGGTACCATCTATGCACCTTCTATTTATGCTTGAGGTTGTCCAATTTATGGACTTCAATATGAATGAATCTGTTAAATGTATTTGAAACATAATTACGTTAACACGAAAAACTGACCCACGAAGGATATCGCGCAATTCTTCATCCGACAGTTTGCTTCTGGCGTAACCGAATATATGAACCTCATGTGATTCGATGAACCGTTGACGATGGAGATGAAAGAGTGCAGGGAACGTCTTCTTCTTGGCTAGATCACCAGAGGCCCCGAGCACGATGATCGAAAGACAACCAGTTTCTCGTTCAAAATCACCCAATGCAGGTTCACTCATTGTTAAATCTTGGAAGATGAATTAGATGCAGGATATACAATAGAAATCAGACATATTGAAAACTAAAGATGGAATATTATTTCGTGACATAAACATAATCATTTTACATGATCACAACACGATGTGAAATGAGGATCATCATAATTTAGATCAATTATGGGCTGCCGGAGACGATAAGTGTGTAATGTATATATTGGCTTTGATATATGCAACCCTCACGTTCAACGGTGATAACTTCTTAAAAGTCATGTGACAATTTACACCCTCAAGTATATAGTAGTTATGTTTAATCCTCGAGTAAAGTTTTTGTTCAAACAATCCTATGCATAAATCTGTAAATTTGATATAAACTACATTTTAGTTAGACAGAATAGATAAATTTCACATGTTTTTAACTTGAAAATAACTATTTAAATTTTTCATAGCATTGATTAGAGCAAACCTGGTGCACAAGGCTCTAACATGCGTAAAATCTGTGAGGTATCGTTATGTTTTCATTTTTATTTATGCATGGCCGTTCATTACTTTGATTGCATTTTTTAAAAGTCGAAAATATTAAAACAAAATATTTACTTTTATCAGCATAACATTTGTAGTGTTCATATGTCATTGATATTTATTCCCTTTACCCTATCCTATAGGTTTTGTGATTCGTAAAATTTGGATACTTTTAGAATCGTGTTATTTCATTTGAATTGTTTTATTGGTATTTACATATATTCAATGTATAATACTCAAAAAGAGATTAAGAACAAGTATGAAATATGTTAAGGACTTCGCATCAAATTCGACATTTATATAGAAGTTGAAACGGTGCAATGAACCATTGCAACCCTTCATGAAAAATCACGAAGTTGACAGTTATAAACATCATAACAATAAGTTGTATCAGTAGTATAACCCCGGTTATAAGCATCATAACTCGTACTTGTCATTGTCAAAAGACAATGAGCATAGTTTGATCATGTATGATAGCGACAAGTGAACATCAAGTTAATGTTTATTATTATGCACTCCACACAGCTTGTCATATGAACATCATGTGTAAGCTCCCGACCAATTACACATGTTCTCGAGTTTGAAAAACCAATAAAGGAAATATTTATTTGTTCACTTGTTTTCTCAAATTAGAGAGCAATAAAGTCTTTACATATAGTTTAACAATTACGTTTAATTAAAATTAAAAAAGGCTTGTACATTCATTAAAGGTGATTCCATTGTACAACACGTAAAGCGAGAACCATCATACCAAGCAAGACGTGCGTCGTATTGTATCATTACCTTCCACTACCAGCACCATATCACAATATCAAATAATGAATTATGTTTATTTTTATTTTCTAACATGATCATACACCTTAAAATCTCAATTTTGTATATATAAGTTTTTAGTAAATTTATGTATTTTATGAGTTAAATAAATATAATATTAAATATAATAAAATTTTATTAACTATAAAACATATTCTAATATAGAATTTGATTGAAATTACGTACAAGTAACAACTACAAGTAATGAAACAATGATATCGACTTTTTAAATTTTTTTGTCTTTTTCAAAAAATAAAGTAAACATTTTGTTTCAAAACAAATTATTTTCAAATAATGTCATTTTAAATTTATTTTTTTACTATAAATTGTTTATAAAAGTTTTACTTAAAAAAGCTAATTTTAAAGTATATCGTATTTTTTATAAGTTTTGATGTTTTAGAAAGAAAAAATTTGTAAAAAATTGTTTCTTTCGAAAAACATTAATAAAAAAAATCTATTTTCTTAATTTATTAAAAATTACTTTTAATCTAAAAATTATTAAATAATATTATTAGTAATTAATATAGTTATTTAATAAGAGAAAGATAAGTGTGAAAATTTTGATTAGAATTAGTGTGGTACCGCAACTTGTTTCATCTCTAGTTAGCCTTTTGTTGAAGGAAAGATTATCCATTTTTTAAAATATTTATAATTTTGTTGAAGATAAGCATAGATGTCACCGGACGCAAAACATGATCAAAACATTATGAATTATATTACAGTGATAGGAGTGAAACCTTTTGAACCTAGAACCACCTTATTTCATACCAAATATTCATTAGCAGGTTTATCATCGGATCGATGAAGGCGATCACCCCACCCAGTGAACTTACTTAAGGCATACAAAACCATGTACCCATGGTACACGCAAGTACTACCTGCCTCCCACCCCATCCATACATAAACCGCAGTAATATCATGTTTGTCCTCTATAAAAAAAATCATACCTTTTATCTTTCAAGCACATGATAAATGGTATTCATATATCATAAAAACTACAAATGATATTTAGCTCAAGTGTTAAAGTAAGATACCCCTATACCTTAATAAAATAGATGAAGGTCTTAGTTTTAAGTCTAATCCAGAACAAAAAGAAAAAAAAAGAGAAAAGTTTCAGATTAAGCTAGAGAGTGTTTTCATGCATGATGAGTTTTCTTATGAGTATGATTTCATTCATGACTGAAGGGAACGAACTATGTATGCGACTTGTCAAATATGGTATATTAGGTTAGTCTTATCTTTTTCTTTTTGAACGACAAATGTACGACCATCCTTCGAAGGATATGTGTTATCTTAATCGAGCCCACCTATCTGTTTTCCAGTCGGGACCGCACCCCCAACCCCTCAGAAGGAAACCCATTGTTGAGAAAACTCCCGGCTCAACTCTAAGCATTTTTTTTCTTAGAGTGAGACTTAAATTCATGACCTTTTCGTTATTTACATGTCATGGATATCTTATATTAACCAGTTGGGCATTTTAGCCGAACAAAATAAAAATAAAAAAAAACAAATCCCTAAAAATGCCAAAATACGACACAGCGCAAATGTGTGTGTGCGCGCCTGGCACCATCATTTGCACCTTTTCATCCTCTCTCTCTCTACATCCGCCATTGAAGAAGAAGAAGAAGAACAAGAAGCTTATTTATTGTTCTCCACAACATTCATCACTCAAACAATCCCCAACAACATCATTATCACCTCATAAATCTCTTCACATTGTTTGACATCTGATGAATTGATCCATCTCAAACCCCGTAGAGAGGGAGGGGGGTTAGTTAGTTAACAGGTGCTTCTAGGGTTTCTCAGATTCACAGAAATGCCTAGCGTCTCTGTCAAATTATACAGTCTCTTCTTCAAATTGATATTAAAACGACGCTTACAGAATCGAATCCAGAACCCTAATCTAAACGATGAGATGAGTAGCTCCTTTGGCGTTACATCGCGCCCTGAAGAGTCGATCGCCGCTGCAAATCCTTCGTTTACCGATGGTGTTGCCACCAAAGACATTCATATAGATCCTTCTTCGTGCCTCTCGATTCGTATATTTCTTCCTGATACGTGTCTTGCGTCGCCGGATTCAGGTGCTGATAGGGTTAGAACGAGGAGATCTGAGCTTGAATCTAGATCTTTCCCTAGTAATTCCGGTAATGGTGTCCCTCGGCGTAATAGTTATGGTTCTCCTGAGAGTTATAATGTTGCTGCAACTCAAAGTAATCGGAGGAGTAGTTATAGTAATGGGTTTAGTACGGATGATTTGAGTAGGGGGTTGGAAAGTTGTGCTTACAGAGGCTATTCGCCGTTTACGCAGAGATGTCGGAAGCTGCCTCTGATGGTTCAGTTTCATGGAGGGGGGTTTGTTGCGGGAAGCTGTGATTCGGTGGCGAATGACTTCTTTTGTCGGAGGATCGCTAAAGTGTGTGATGTGATTGTGGTGGCTGTTGGGTACAGGCTTGCGCCTGAGAATCGTTATCCGGCTGCTTTTGAGGATGGGATGAAGGTGCTGCATTGGCTGGCAAAGCAAGCGAATTTGGCAGAGTGTGGCAAGTCTTTGGGGAAGAAAGTTGAGTCGAAAAAGGCGGATGTTCAAGGGCATATTGCGGATGCGTTTGGGGCTTCTTTGGTGGAGCCTTGGCTAGCTGCACATGGAGATCCATCCAGGTAGCTTTCTATTGTTATCTTCAGTTGTCACAAATCAAATGAGAACTCACCATTTTGCTCATTTACTAGTCTAGCTATCAATATTGCTTGATGTTGAAGAGTGACTTGAATGACCGTAGAAATCAATCTAGAACACAAATTATGCAAATGACCTGCGACTTTCTTTCTTGAGAGCGTAGATGGTGTGCTGATCTAAAAATATAAGAATGGAAGGATTATGTGAATTTATATGTTAGATATATGCTGCAAGAACCCTTGGACCATATTGAGGAGGAAACTATCATTGATTTTAACTAAATATGAAGCTGTATTGGACACCATAATACCATATGTAACAATTAAAAGTTTTAACACAATCAAAACTTGACTACCATCTGTAAGAAACATGGCAATGGGTTTTGAAACTATTTTAGTGATCAAGAACTCACAAGCCTGTGAAATGCTCCTGTGATTGTGCACTTCCACGCAGGACTACCATGACTATCCCTTTGGCACCTCTGCATCTATCACTAAGAAAGCACTCCATTTAGGCATAACATAATTTCTGTTGTTTTGCCAAAAGAAATAAAGGTGCAGCAAGGGGACACCACACAATGGATCCCTCCAAATAGTTAAGTGGTTCTATACTTTGACAAACTGAAGCCTTTTAGAGTGTTTGAGGGGATGTTATGTCAATTACTCTTTTATCTTGTACACCCAGATGCATAGGTCACCTAAAACCTTCAAATTCTACATATTTCGCCTATGAGGTGATTATGCATTTTTGAATAGTCAAACACCAATATCTTAGTTGCTGTGGGCAATCCAAGCCATTTTCATATAGGCTTTCTGCTCTCAGGCCTGTTTTTAGTCAAGCAAAAGACCCCTCACAAAGATATCCTTCCCCAACTTTTGAAAAACCGAGGGGCCGTGGCGAGCTTAAGATATTCACGTAGTGGTGATATTGAAATTACGATAAAGTTATAGTTATTTTTCATAGCAATAAGCATAATGATAATGAAGTGATTAAAAGCAATTACACTGAATTTAAAATTTGAAATATCAAATATTCAAATATAATAAATTATATGAATTTGATACTACCTATTGTGGCTGGAATATCACAACTTTGTTTTTCTACTTGAGCAACAGAGTTTTTATATGAAAATCTTTCATTGCTGATTGTAATTTCAATTCTTGATTAACATTGTATACAGATGTGTTCTTCTTGGGGTCAGTTGTGGTGCAAACATTGCTGACTATGTGGCTCGGAAATCAGTCGAATCTGGTACACTACTGGACCCAATTAAAGTGGTGGCTCAAGTATTAATGTATCCTTTCTTCATTGGAAATGCTCCTACACATTCTGAGATAAAACTATCAAACTCTTATTTCTTCGACAAGGCAATGAGCGTACTTGCATGGAGACTCTTTCTCCCAGAAGATGAGTTTGACCTGGACCATCCTGCAGCCAATCCCCTCGTCCCCAACAGAGGTGGGCCCCCTCTGAAGCGAATGCCCCCTACATTGACCGTTGTGGCGGAACATGATTGGATGAGGGATCGTGCCATAGCTTACGCCCAGGAGCTAAAGAAGGTGAACGTAGATGCACCAGTTCTGGATTACAAGGACTGTGTTCATGAATTTGCTACTCTTGACATGCTTCTTAGGACACCTGAAGCACAAGCATGCGCAGAAGACATTGCCATATGGGTCAAGAAATACATCTCATTTAGAGGTCACGAGTTCTCATATTAAGCAAGTGGATTTTTTGAAGCAAGGATATGCGTAGCGCGATCACATATAACTGAAAGTCATCCTTCAGGTTTTGTGTATGATACATGATTATGTTAGAATATAGTCGAGTTATGAGAGATACCCCCATGTTGATTGATCCCACTGTGGACATATTTGTTCTTTCCCTTGTAACAACAATATTGTAACATTTGTACTGATGGATTATATTAAATCAATCTCCTGACTTGTGTTGGTGTTTATGTTTCACTTTGAAATAGCAGCATCCAGATAACAGCCATCAAGTTTTTTGGGACGTTGTCGAGTTTTATGTTACTTTTTAGTATATGAAATTTGGTGTACAAAATCTAAACATAATCTTTTAGTGGTGTAAAGGAAAGAACGAACCATTAAGAAAAATGCGACCCAGAATGACTGCAGAATCAACATGCCAACCAAGAGACCTCAAGATGGTGATTCAATCATCATATTTTTAGTATGCTTAGAGACTCATTTAAGTTAGTAACACAAACCCCAAATGAAATTAATGAGCAATAGAAACAAAACACAGTCATTTCCTTATCACAGAAATTGTGACCAAAAGAACAGACGGATCTAAATTCAGCGGCTACTAAGGTTACGAAGATGAATAGCTCTTGATGCCATTGCCCTGAGATTAACAGAGGCTGTTGCAACAGAGCTTCTTCTATGTTGTCGTTGCTCTTGTGGTGGTTCTTCAGACCCTCCAAACGCTCCCATAAACTCCTCTCGCTGCAATCTCAGAGCCAAAATAGCATCGTCTTCTTGCCCCGCTGGCGGTGCCACCTCCCGCCGCCGCCTCCTCCTGCTCACGCTATTTTCTCCAGATTCTCTGCTGTTCAGTAACACAACAGAAGCAGGTCGAAAACTCTGGTGTCTCAAATTGTGCTGGTGGTGATTACCAGTCCTCCGCCTCCGTTCCAAGCTTAGCTGTTCCCCCTCAGGACTATTTAACGCTTGAATCACACTCCGGTATTGGTTCCTCCGCCTTGGTGGCGGGCTTTGGAGGTCACCGGATTCCAAAGGGTTTGAAGCTCCGGCCACCAACACCTTTCTTGCCTCTATTTCTTGAGGAAACAAGAGCTGTATCGTATTCCATAACACTGTATTGATGGTGCAAGATCTTCCATTGCTGGAACAAAGCAAACATTTCTCATAATCAATACTTTACAACTACGTTTTTGATCATCTTCTGCACAAATAAGGTGTACTATATATATTACCTGATGAGCTGCCTGCACTTGGGGCAACGCTTACCGCATTTATCAGCAGCGGATCTCAGACACTTCTTACAAAAACTACACCATTTAACAGTAAAATCAACACCCTAATATAAATTGGGACTTTTTACTCGATTGATAAAAGAATCGACGAACTGTACCTGTGCCCACAAGAAGTTGTACTCGGTTCAAAACAAATTTCCAAACAAATCTGTAACAAAAACAAACATACTCACATTTGTTAACCATATTGAAATCAGATTTTCCCTTTTCAATGGAAGGAGAAGAAACTGTATACTGCTTACGGCACAAGAGAGTTCTTCGCGAAGCCGATCAATGCACGGAATCAAAGCGTTTCCAGAGCCTGTTTCATTTGATTTCTCAGCCTTCTTACCATTAACATCCACATCAATCTTCTGTTCCTTCTTCTCATCTAAATACATCATCCAAATTAGGGTTCCAAATATTACCAAATAAAGCATGCAATCATCAAATCAAATTGGGGCTAATAGTTGAATAACCGAAAAAAACCTTCTTTAGAACCTTCATCTTCATCAAGATCAAGAACAGCAACAAAATTCGACACAGGACTCTTCCTCTGATCCCTTCGTTTCCTAAATCACCACACGTACATCAATCATCAGTTATAACTTACACCAACTAATCAGAACAAATACAGTGCACAAACACATCATCAATTAGGGTTTCATACCTTCTAGAATTAGTAGGTGGAGTTTTGAACATCGGATCTGATCGCCTCTTCTGCTTCGAATCACGATCCGGCGTATCTTCAACGACAAGCGAAGCCATTAACAGCGTTTCTTCGTCCCATCCGGCCATCGCTGCGGCCGATCTGAACCCGGGGCTCAATAAACAGTTCACTCCGTTTTCTGATTGTTTTGGAGAGCTTCTTTTTGGTTCTTCTTCCACCATTTTCTCAACCTTTGGTTGCAATATTGTATGTTGTGTTGCAGATGATGATGATGATGATGTGTGTAAGAGGGGGGGGGGGGTGTTAGAGAGAGATGATGTGAATTGACGTAACGGTTAGATTTTTGAATTTCATTCTTGATGTTATTACACTGGGGTTTCAATTTCAAACGGCTACTATTCAGAGTATGTATTCAGTGTGGCAGGGGTTTAAGGACTAATTGTGAGCCTCCATCTATCACCGTTGATTTAGTTGGGCTTTAATATGGGCTTCTCTGATAGCAGAATACAGGCTTCGCGAATGGGCCATTCTTCTTGGGCTGGTTTTCGAAGCCCACGTTTATAGATATAGACCGGGCTGAGACTGACAAAAAAACACAAAATCTTATTTTACCACTTTATTCGGTTTTGGTTCTGGCCGGTTTAGTTTAGGTTGTTAATCCCTAACTAATGATCACTTTAGAAGTAAGCAATTCATGTGTCAATTCGAGAATACTGATGAATTGCATATTTAGATGCTATTACTGTATAATCAAGAGGATTAGCCGCCAAAGGTATCTGTCCAAAAATAGATCCTATAGATTCAACGTTTGACTCGGAACACACATAAGCGATCCGATCCTTAGTCCATATTTTTCACCTTTTATGGTTTTGGTCTTGAAAAGGTATGGTCCGGTTCTTGACCCATGACACCCCTAGTTACATAATGTGGCCATGCTAGTTTTATTATTATTTTAATCATGGATTATATATAAAGTACCTAGAGGGGCACGTATCTTGTTTTTTGGTTCAAACAAGTAAGTCTGAATCAACAAAGAAAAACACTGTTTTTTGGAAAATGGATCTTGAGGGGGAAAGGATTGAGTGCGACTGGTCGGTTTTTTGTTTAAAACTAAGTTGAAAATGGTTCGGTTTTGGTTTGAGCGGGTTGTAACCGATTTCAAGCTATAGGGTTGCAAACCACTACCAAACCCCTTGAAATTGGATTTTGGATTTTTCTATTTTTTTTATTTACCATCTCTAACGGTAACCCTTGTGTCGTAATAACCAAATGGACCTTTTGAAATTATTACAAACACATATTATTCGTATTCTTTTGATCTGGACAAAAACTAATAACTTTTATTTAATAATAGTAACAACGTAAGTATATTGTAGTACACTAGTACTTGTCCGTATCAATATATTTTAATTTAATTAACATAAGTATTCTTTTTGGCAAATTTAATATAATCAATGATAGAGATAGATTATATAGTAGTTTTACATAAATTATGATATTAGGTATATGTTTTATCAGATAATGTTATATCCTTCTATATCTCTTCTATCGTATACGTGATGTGTGAATAGAATGACAAGTATACAAAAATATTTTACCTAATGAACAAACATGGTAACTTATTTTCGGTTAATGGCTTTTAAGCCAGACATCAAGCTCATGAAAATGATAATGACAAATTGACAATATGATATTTAATGACGCTTGAGGATTCCCTCATCTATTACCTATAATAAAAGAAGGTTTTTTGATGTCACATGTCAACATATTAAGTATTCTCATTTTCATTTTTCCGTCTATCTCTCCTAATAAATAATAAAAGTATATATATAGTAATTATATTATTTAAAATCTTTTTAAATAAAAAAGTTTGATATTGTAAATTTTTAAAAACTTGATATTATAATGAAAAATACACTTTAAAAATATATAACTATAATTTTTTTTAAATACGAAGTATTTTAATACCATTCTTTCTAAGTTTCATGACATAATTATTTTTTCAAAAATAAAATAAAAAAAACAGAATGTTTAAGAAAACAATTAAAAAACACAATCTTATAAAGTGAAAATTTTAAATGATATTATTGTTGTTTTTACTTGAACTACTTATTTATTTCTAACTCAATCATATCTTATTTACAAATATTATTTACAATTTTTAAATTTTTTATTACAAATTATTTCATATATTATTTAATTAACCCGTGTATTACACGGGATACATACTAGTAAGTCATAAATATAATGTGGATTTGAACTCTTACAACTTTACAGTTCTACCGATTGATTAAATGAATTATTGAAAAATTGTAACTTCAAAGATTCCCTTTAATGATTCCATCGTCCATTCAACAATAACCATTTGTTTTTAGGAGCTAAAAGCCTTGTCATTTAGCACTTTCTTTTGTTTTTATTAATCGTTAAACAACTCAATCTAATAAATTTGGTAAAATTATGGGGGAAAAACAATTAAAAACTTGATTTTGTTTGTCTGGAAATAATGAGAATCAAGGGTGTGTTTATCTTTAGATTTTCGGTTTACATCATATAAAAACCTACTAGTTCAATGATTTTGGTTTATATTGTTTGTATATATGGAAATAATGAGAACTAAAGCCGAAAAAAGCGTGAGGTTTTGCAAAACTCGTTAATTTTAATGAGTTCGTATGATTAGGTGGCTCGTTTTCATCTTCAATGCTTTATGATTCATGACGCCTTTACAAACAAGAAGTGATGCATTATAGCAAGTTTGTTATTCATCATACACTACGAGTAGGAACTAGCTCACTGGCGATATTGTTAGTATACCAATTTGATAGACTAATTTATGTTCCTTCTATTTATTGATGGTAGTGGTCTTCATATGGTTGAGATAGGTGTAATCACCAGAGGTTGTTTCTCACGTATGAGTCTTAGTACGTAATTCGTACATGTTCAGGGGCGAAGCTTTGAGGGCTCATCTATTTTTCGCTCAGAAGTAGAAATTTATGTGTGTTTCGTTCAAAAATATTTATTTTTGATGAGTATATTACATGATTCATCTTTTATGTATACTAGTAGTTATGAATTACGTCTTTTATCTTTACTAATTATAGAGAATATCCTTCGTATGTAACGTCTTACAAAATTTCAAATACACCATTATGGTGTGTTTATATATATTTACGCAAATTTACTATTTAAATATAACATATTTTTAACTTTTTTCACAAAAAACATAAAAAAAGATAATTCCAAAAAGTATTATCGTGAGATTCTTAGTTCTATCTGTTTTGACATAAAGTTAATTTAAAACCAAACAATTGCAAAGCCAGGAACTAAATACTAGTTAGTATCATAAATTATTAATGTGACTGTTTTAAAACTATCATATATAGATATATTTATGCGTTTACTATTTATCTAATAATTATTAAAAAAACATCTCATTTCATGGAAGAGTACTCAGACTTATAATAAAACATTGAATTTTTAATGTTTATGTAAATAAAACAACAAACTTAAATCATTTAACTTTTCATCAATAGTTCGTTTTATTTATTTTGTATTTTTACATAGTGTGTTTATCTAAAATTATAAATAAAGAATCATCAAACTTCAACTTCCTTATGTTTTGTAATTTTTATTTGTTTATCTATATACATACCACCTACACATGTGTAAATTATCCATAAACTTGTTCATACTTTTTCTCTAATTTCAGAAGATGAATAAAATTACGTTTCTATTATTTTCCTTAGTTTTAAGATTTTTAAGTTAAAAAAAGCATGTTTTTTTCAAATGACTATAACTCACATTCCTTCAAAACCTGCTTTAATCTATACTATGTCCATCAAGGGACTAGAACCTTAATCACTTTAAGAGGAAGATAATTAATTCCCAGTTTGATATCATTGGATTTTTTTTGAAAGGCTAAACTTTTTTGAAAAAAAAAATAAATCTCTAAATTGAAAGAGTAAACATTTTGACTTAACAAATAGCATATTAAATAATATGATTAATAAGCAAATGTCTCGATCAATCGCTCATAAATATATATTATATATTAAGGGAAGAAATATCAAACTTAATTTTAAATTACAAATCCTAATGGGCGATTACGACGCATCAAAGTAACTAGATGATGATTATTTACACGAGTACAATGAGAATAATTAAAAACCTAATCAATCATATCTTGTAATTATGTTAAATATTAAACTTTCAGTAATATGTTCTCTCTAATACTAGCTAACATTAGAGCAGAAGGAAAGTATCTGTTCAGATTGGAGCGAATAACAATGAATACTTAGTACGATCTTGAAGAATATTTTAAAAAATCCCCATAAAAACGTAACAAGTAACTTCTTGGTGGCAAACAATGACGACATATCTAAGGTTATTGCGACATTAACAAGAGCACGACGGCAGATTATGATTACAGGAGCTACAATGACGGTTGGATATAGGCTTGTGGCACATAATAATAACTAGCAATGATGACAAGAGCTATGACTATGACGAGAAGTGAAACACAAGTAAAACATAATTCATATGTTAGTACAATTCGTCCCCTACGTAGAACGAGTGGGTGATGGAATGAAAAAAAAGTTGTTACACAAGGGAGTAGAATATGAGAAAAACAAGTTTTGAGGTAGAATTCTCATAAAATTAATCAATAACTTGGGTCAAGCTTAACTCGTCCCATAAACTTATTTGTGTCGTGTCATGCCGAAACCATTTAACATCATTTCGTATTCGGGTTGACTCATTTTATGTTTATTTATGAATCTAAGTAATAGTTACCAATTTTGTAATATATTTGTAACCAGTGTCCTTTCAATTTTTTTTATTTATCTTTTTTTTCCAGTTAACAAACTTAGGTTTATATATTTAGCTCGGGACTAAAGGAAACAAATAGAATGAATAAAAGAATGGATAGTTAGAGCTACGAAAATAAAATTACTGTAAATTTAGGGTCGATGAAAGAGTTCAAATGAGAAAATAATACTAATTATAAAAGAGTCATAAGCTTAGACTATTGGTGAAAGACACAATTAATATATATTTCTTAACACACCAACAAACTTAGCATATAACTATTTTAAACTTTAGTTATTCATTCAATCAATCAATATAAATAAATACTACTGTTTTTTTATTTGTACATAGTATTTTTATGATTTATCGCCTATGTGATTTTGATCCTATCATTGTGGGTTTGTCATAGCTCACGACATAAAAAACAAACATATAATATTAATCTTTTTGATATTGACTCCTATGTTTTCGTTGATACCGATCCGTGGACCGTGGTCAATGGATTTTCATTTTATTGTCATTTGGTCCCGTTAAATATGTTGTCTAATAATTTTATTAAAAAATAAATAATTTTAAAAAGCATTAACGTTTAAACTTATCAGCAAGTGAACAAAAAGTTACATTAGCTTCAACTCAAGCTGACTGCTTTGCTCTTGCGAAGGATAAACTATAAAGGAACAACATAACGGAAGATGAATCATAACGATCTATAAAGAAAACTCCCAAATCAGACCACATGTTTGACGATACAAAACTAGTAGTCCCATAACTAACCATTCGACATTTGAATAAAAATTCTTGTATTAAGAAAATTTGCAGTTGCGGTAGTTGCAACATCAGATTGACTTGACATGGAAAAAAGAAAATTGTTAGCCGTGCTACTAAAGAGTGAAGATAGATCTTGCGATCAATTTCTGGTATGAGAGTTGGTAAAACTGTTAATACACAACAAAAAAGGACGGTAAATATGAGAGATGGTATCCGTAAGAGATATTATAGATTGAAAATCATTTGTTTTTTGGACCCTTGATAAAAAATGTTTCGGTTTACATACTAGACCTAGTAAGTCGTAACAATGGAGTATGTTATATGCTAAGGTGTTGGACTTTTTAATGGTGTGTGTTTATAAAACCTTTTGTCTTGCTTGATATCCGAAGGTAAGTGGTATTCTCTAGACTTACTTAGTTAAGTCATTAGTTCATCCATTCTAGTGTAATGTGCTTTTTGGTTGTTTTTTAGACTCGGTGGTTATGTTTCTACTTAAAGATTGCTTGTTGTTGCTATTGTTTAGCTCTTAAAGATATTTGCGAAATAAGTCAACATTTTGTTATATGCTAGTTTTTAAACCAAAGTTTAAACATAATTGACATACATACTAGTCAATTCCTATGCCCATTTGGATTAGTGTGTTAATTAAGAGTTACTATGGGACATTCTAATTATAAAGGTCATTGCTTGATCTAACAGAAAAGACAAAGTTGTCCATGGAGTTGGTTCTCGAGGAAATGAATGTAAGACAAAGTGTTTGTAACACACTTATGGGTGAATTTGGTTCTACTAAAATTATATAAAGGATCAATTTAGCTCTATTATATTTATACACAGTTTAGCTCTATTATATTCATACACGAGCTAATTAGGGTCGACTAGAATTATATACTGGGTTGATTTGAACCGCTAGCTATCAGACAACTTGTCTACTTAGAAGGGTCCAAATGGACGAGCATATCAATGTGTGTCGCAACCACCTACTAATCGTCACACCCGCCGGCGCGTGCATCCGCATTTAGCCAAACTCATTTTGACCCAATCAAATTATTACTTTTAAAAAAATCAATTTTGATTAGAACTCATTTTGATCATTTTATTGAGTCATCCATTTTACTAGGCTTAAGTGCTTAACTTATTACTTTTATGTTCATTCTCTTATCTTTCTTTCTCTTTCTCTTATGTGTGTATATTATTGTTTTTTTAACATCAAACACACATATCACCTAAAATCTACCTAAAAAATATCAAATTATTGTTCATTTGTAAGCCTTAAACCTATACTATATTGGTGGGATTAACACTATGTGCCACTAGAAAAAAAAAAGCTATCCACATGTATTATTGCTTAATATTTTTTTCTTTGTTGAAATATGTTATGACCTAGTGTCAATAACCTATTAATTGTTCAAAATTAACAAGCAATAAGCAAATAAACTATATATTAGACATGTCAAAGCAGGCCCTTTAGATCCATCATAATTTCATAACAACTCAAACCCTTAGACTTAAACAAGCAATTACATGTAACAAGTTGAATTATATTAATGCACACAACATGTCAAACCAACCCCTTTCATCACATGTCTTTTCCAACATACATATTCCTTCTGGCTTTTTCCCCTAAACTATTACATTACATGCACACCAAAGAACATAAGTACTTGTTTATATATGTAAGGGTCCATTTCATGTCTGTCTACTTCATCTTCAATTCACATTCTTTACTCCATAATTGCATATGTGAAACATTAGTCAAGACAATAAACCAAAATTCGACCGCTTAAATACCATTTTTCGGCTTTGAATTACGACCGCTTTGACTGAAAGACATGCCGTCACTCCACTCGTGTCCCGTTTCTATCAAGAAACTGTAAACAATCAACATGTTAATCAACTAAATTAAGATCTTAATAATATTAATTAATTAGTGCACGAATCAGGATAGCAGAAATGGCATCTATGGTGTATGAAGAGTTTCACTTCAACGACAAAGCTGGCCAGCTCTTCAAGGGCCCAAAAGTATAAAAATCAACAACCCTAATTTTATAATTATTATAAATTAATAATCTCTGATTTAGGATTCGTAATTAAACTTAGAGAATTTTGATGGAAGACTTTTGGTGTTTTAATTACTACAAAAATGGTGTGCCAATTTCTTACACGGTTATTAAAGGTTCATAGATTTACTTTTTACGATATTTTACATAACTAATTTAAAATAGAGAATCATGATGGCTGCATATATATATGTGTATCTTTTCTTTTTAACTGTGATACATAAGACAGTTATATAACTGTCTGTTTATCTTTCTAATTCTCATTATATTTGCCAAGCTTTATGTATAATAAAATCTGTTATATGTAGGGCTGCAAATGAACCGAACGAACACGAACAAGGCTTTGTTCGTGTTCGTTCTTTAAGATATAAAGTTGTTCATAAACTGTTCACGGACACTTACCGAACGAGATTTCTTGTTCGTGTTCGTTCATTAAGAAAATGAACATGTTCATGAACTGTTCACGAACATTTACTGAATGCAAATGAACACAAACAAAAGCAAACGAACACAAACAACTGTTCATGAACATGACGAACACAAAGAAGCTAATAAACACAAAAGAATACAAATTATTATAGATTTATTTTAGAATAAAATTTACCTTTCTTATTACAAACATTACACAAAATCAATCAAAAATAAATAAGTAGTTAACATAAATATCAAAAAATACTTGATATAATAGTCATAAAAATAACTGACACAAAAATTAAAAATATAAACGAACACCTTAACGAACATAAACGAACACATTATCGAACATTCACGAACGAACATTAACGAACATAAACGAACACATTATCGAACGTTCACGAACATAAATGAACGAACGCGGCTTGTGTTCATGTTCGTTTGTTTAACTAAACGAACGGAATTTTCTTGTTCATGTTCGTTCATTTACTAAACAAACGAACATAAACGAACTTCGCGCCGAACGGTTCACGAACTGTTCGCTGAACGTTCAGTTCATTTGCAGCCTTAGTTATACGGTTATGTATTGAATGTGTGTATGAGATATTATCTTTCACATTATGATTACTATATACGTTGTTACATTGATTCGGTCTAATTGAGTAATTATAAAATGTGTGTTGTGACCCTTAACTTTTATTTTATAAATAAGAATGATACAATAATGTAAAACTAGCTATGTTCTTTTACAAAATTACAAACACAAAGAAGCCAAGTTCACAAAAACCGAAATAAATAAAGTGTGGGTGACCATTTTAATTAATTAGGGTATTCCTTAAGGCGTCATATATCATCAACCTCTTTCTAAACAAACTTTACATGTTTTTAATATTCCTAAACTATCTGTCGGGGGAATCTTAGCTCTGTTTATAAAAGGGTTTGTTTGGTTTTTATGTGTAACGAGAACTCAAACGAGATCAAGAACACACGACGGTTCTTGAAACTTGTTTCGTGGTGTCATGGGGAGACAACCTTGTTGTGATCGAGCAGGATTGAAGCGCGGTCCATGGACGATGGAAGAAGATCGAAAGCTTATGAATTTTATCATCGGCAATGGCATCCAATGTTGGCGAATGGTTCCTAAGCTTGCAGGTTCTTATATATCTTTCTTGTTAATGTTCGTTTTTTTGTTGCAAAGATGAATGATTCTTAGAGTTTGTAATATGTCCAGAAAAACAAACATGATTATATGAAATAGTGAAGGTTAAATTTGTTTATAGTATAAAACTAACGGTGGTTTTAGCCAAATGAGTGTTACTGAAAAAAAACATTACCAAACACTTGTGTTAAAAATATCTATGATATGAGTGGTTTCAACTCATGATATTTATATTTTTGTAACCAACATACTATATTCTTTTTTCTGTTTTTCTCTGCAATCTACCTATTATGTTTTTATTTTACAACTATTATATTTTCCTTTTATTCTTTTTAGATATTTTTCAATTAGCTTATTGTTTTCTTATATTGTGTTTTTCTATAATTGTGATTTAGTTTATTGATTTCTTTTATTGTTATTTATTTATTTATATGAAATTTAAATTTCTAAAATTTTGATCTTCATGAAGGTTTGTTAAGATGCGGAAAAAGTTGCAGATTGAGATGGATTAATTATTTAAGGCCAGATCTCAAAAGAGGTACCTTATCCGAAGCTGAAGAGGATCAAATTATTGAACTTCATGCTCGTCTTGGTAATAGGTACGTAAATAAGTAGTTAGAATTGTTTATGTGATTTTATCAAGAAAGCTTGTATAAGTAATTTATGCTTGTATGTAATACGATAAATGATAATGTTTGTAATGTTTTAGGTGGTCTAAGATAGCCTCACATTTTCCTGGACGCACTGATAACGAAATCAAGAATCATTGGAATACTCGAATCAAGAAAAAGTTAAAGCTTCTCGGAGTGGACCCAGATACCCACAAACATATTACGGAAGAGAAGAAACAACTTCTTGAAACCAAGATTGAACAATGTAACATTGTGTCAACAGATGAAAATACCCAAGTAGATCTTGCAAAGATAGATGAAGCGACACTTGAAATAAACATGAACTCCAAGAATCATTTCGACGGGGCGTGCAATATCTTCGACATCAATTCATGTACAAACACGGACCAAGAAAATCATGCGTCAATTTCAAAAAGCGATTCTAATTCGCTTTCTTTCGAGGGTTCAAGTTCGGTCAACCCAAATTCTTCAATTGAAGAATCTTTTTTAGTTGAAGGAGATTATTCTATACAACAATGGGCTGATGGTGTAGATTCATTGCTATTATGGGATTGTTTTAATCAAGATGACCTATTTTTTCTTTTGGAAAACAATTAGGTGTAGTGTGTAAAAGTTAGTTTTTTTCCGCACATTGTACTAGGTTACTTTTCGAGAAAAAATATTGAAAAAAGACGGGATCAAGCTTAATAGCATTACTAGTATGAACAAGTATAATGAAATCCTCCGATAGTTAATAATTTCTTTTTTGGTACTTCTCCTTGTTATAACGTTAGCGAATCTACTAAATAGTTATTGGTGTCATGTAACACGAGTAAAAAAATATCACTTCTTAAAAAACATTTAATAGTTTTTATTATATATTATAATATATGTATCTGACATTTAAGTTTCAAATCTAACACTAATCATTTTCAAAAGGTTAAGTCTTTTAAATAGCAATTTATATACATTTATATACTTAATAACCGTTTCTACCTATAGTTTCATATCACGTTTTTTAAGGTTGTGTGATAAGGTTTTTCAACAAGGATGATATAGTACAGAGTTTCATATATTAGATGAGTAAATTGGACAAACAAAACAAAGTCAAATGCACCTTTTAGTTGAAAAAAATCACGTGTGAGTCAATTTTTGTCACACGAGCATACTTGGGTTCCCATCAGCCATCAGCCTATATGGCTACATGTAATGGTGTCAAATCGACTATGTGTTTAATGTTTACTTTATAATTCTATTGACTAATCAATATATGAAATAATTATTAAGAATATTTTTTAGCAAAATTTCCCCAATCCTATATACCATATTTGCAATGATTTAAATTCAAACCATCTTTCTGGATGACAACACCACTGAGTCAATGACACAAGGTCATGACTCATGAGCAATCATTAAAAATAATCGATGATTATATTCAAACCCTCTTCAATCGCCTTGTGTTATTCGTCATAGATGTCAATGGCATCCGTAATACCTTAGTGAGTGGGTATGAGTATAAAGTGTCGTGACATAAGTGCAATCCAGACAAGCCTTACATTTTTAACTCACTAAAGAGGTGTAACAACTATAGTAAACGCGAACAATATTTATTATAAAATTAATTATCACCACTAACATTGTTAAAATAAAGCTTACAAACACCCACATTGACAAGTGACAACAACATACATTTTCCGCATCTGATTGTATAATTGTATTTCTAATAAACGAAGGCCCAATCTTTTGAGGCCCAACGGGCTGGCCCATCAAGAAAACTCTCAAAAATTGATATACCCTCGAGCGACAATCAGTCACCAGAATATTCGATCTCCACCGTACCGCCACCGTTTCTCTCCGTCGGCGAATAATGAAGGTCGCCGGAATCTTCACCGGAATTCTTCTGATAGGTGATCTCTGAACACTTAGGGCAAAATGAACATTTATTTGTTATCATATCTTCATAAACCCTAATCTCATCCCCTCGCATCACTTCATATTTGGGGGTTCATACAATCAAAAACCTTGTGGTTGTGTGCAAAGAAAGAGTAATAATGTCTGCTGTATTGAGATTTAGACGAAGGTTAAGCACGACGGCCGGAGAAATCCCTCGATTGATCAGATTTGCTCTACATCCTCCGAAGAATGTAACTAACTTCACTTTGATTTCTGTTGTGGTGTCTTTTTAAATAATGATTTAGGGTGATTGAGAGTTTGATAGTGAATGTTGAAGATTGTTTTATTGATTGCACTGTTTTTTGTGATGTTGGAGTTAGGTTGAGGTTGAATTTGCAGATGGAAGTCTGTACAACTTGCAGGCTGAGTATTTGAGGGTGTTCAGCCCTGCTGTTGACAGTAAGATCAGATCAGTTGGTGGTGAAAAGGTAGTTTGAACTTTAATATTGACTTACAGTTTTTGTTTATGCACCAATTTATCTACTACTGTCAAACATGATGAATAACTATGATTCTTGATCCAAGTGTCCAAGTCACTAGGGTGTCAATGGTTTCGGGTTGGAGAGTGGAATTTGTACATGATCCGTATCTTTATTCGTGTCAAAGAAATTAACCTGAATATGCTTAAATCTGTGTAACCAGTATATGACCCGTTTAACCTATTTTTCCAATGAGTTAGATGTATTAACAAGTTGTAAATGGGCTGTAAACAAGTTCTAAACGTCTTATATTGGTTGGTTGGTCAGTATTTTTAATTAAAGGGTTGATATGTCAACTTGAACAAGGCCGATATAGTTAAAAAGGTTATTGAACGGTTATATATAACGTTTCAAATCTGGTTATTATGGTATGATGTTTCAAGTGGTGTCTGAACTCTGAAATTGTCACCCCTACAACTATCTGATTATATCATTGGTTTTTGATTATTAACATCTTCAAACTAGAAAATGTGATTGTGACTTGAATAGTTTCTGACGGACAAATATTTCAAACCTGCATTTGGATCTCATTTTGTTCTGATACCAGTATCAAATTTTTTTGAACCAGGTGATTTATGGACGCCGTCATGTAGGGATCATGTCTGCAGAACCCGTAGGAAACTACGGGGTAAGGTACTTACTAGCAGTCTAATGATAATTCAGTGATAAACTTTCTACGAATACTAATTGAATAAGTATGCTTTTGGTGGTTAACTTAGATTACTTTTTGACGACTTGCACAAAACTGGGATATATACATGGGACTATTTGTATCATCTTGGAAGCAACAAATTCACACTCATGAGAAGTTACATTAATACCTTGAGGAAGCATGATCTTAGCCGTGATCCTCGTTCAAAAAAATAAGGTGATTTTTCATGCAAATTGATATACTTCAAATTACATTTTAAAAGAAACTTTGCATGATTTGCATTTTCTTGTGCTGCAATGTTTGAGCAATTGCTAAAATCAGCTTGTTTTGTATCGCGTTTGAGCAATGTTTCTTTAAGTCATGATTTGCCTGAGATCTCTTGAATGGCATCTTTGTAGCTCGTTGAAAGAGAGGTGACAGTGAACAGGTTGATTTGGTATCTTAACAGGTCAAACAACTATAATAAAAATGAGTCATTTAAATTGTATTTTAATTGCATACATACTCAAAATGACCACTTCTGTTGTGGCAATTTGTGTTGAATTATAACCCTGGATTTCTGCACCCAAAAAGTGGGTTCAGTTTGAATCTTCAAACCCGACCCGGAAACTGTAGCTTTCATCTTCGCTAACAAGATATTCCATGTTTTTCCTACCAACCCAGTTGGAGAAAAGACAGATAATTTTACTGAATGTGACATTATATATTTATATTCTTCTTTCGTCTATATGTTATTCTTTTCTTGATTTGTGTCTGCAGAATACAAGGTATGAACAAAATCAATCATAGGATGAAGAAGCACACCCTAAATTTAAAGAAACTATGTTGAAGAAATAGAGGACTTTATTAGGTCTGAAGGTGGTGAAGATCTCACTTGTTTTCATACACAACATACATGAGGTGATGTTGAAATAAAAGAAAAACAAAATAAGACCCTTCACTGTCATATTGACCAGTGCATACAATTCTTATTTATAAGGCCAGATTACGAAAGAAAATATAAAAGCGAAATGAAATATCTATATTTACATATTTAGTTCGTTTTTTGTTGAGAATAATATAAATCCTAAAAGGTTATTGTAAAACAAATATGTTGAGATGTAAGACCATTGAATTTTGTTTACCTTGAGATGGGTATCAGGTATATCTTCAGCCATCAGATATGAAATCAGACTATTAGGTATAACCGTTAGTTTGTTAAAATTAAGGCAATTATTGTCAAGTGCATTTCTTATTATTTTAAAATTTATCTAATTTTATCACCCATAGATTTAGAAGTATAAAAACTATAAAGTCAGTGATTAATAGATTATTTTATTACCTAGAGACAAGAGAAAAAAATTATAAAAATAAAACTTACTTGTATGGTTTGGGTATGTGAGTATGTATGTTTTGAATATGTTGAAACTAATCAGTCTGAATTTGATTGGAAAATTACCGGTATAACTCAGTTTCATTATGGATTTTATTTATTTATATTTTTATATACATTATTATTATGCATAATAAATTATCATTTATTATCATTTACTGTATGCATAATAAATTTCTTCTTTTTCTTAAAAAAACTCCAGATCCACTTTCCTCAAATATTGTTCTCGACAAACTAAAACAAAAGCGCTGTTCTTAGCTCACTAGAATGATCACTCCTTTGTGAACCCATCGACCCGGATTCAACTCCATGGTTAACAAACTATGTTTTTTTTTCTTGTATTCTTTATTTTTTAATTATTTTTATATTTGTTTTCAACCTTTTTTTCTTTGCTACTAAATTTTTAACGAGTCTTTTCAATCAATTTTTTTATCTATGTTTTTTATTTTCATAATTGAATTGTCATAATTTTATACATTTCTTTTATATACTTAATTGCATAATGTCCCTACCATAACACGTATAACAAATTTTATAAATGTTTTGCATCACGCGAGTTTAATTTATAGTTACTATTAAAAAGCAACCTATGAATAATGGCTATATCAATCGTATTTTGACAAAGTACTTCGTCTTATAAATAGCGAGTATCGGTGTACCACCACCAGGGTTTACCGCAGCACGCATTGTGTAACAGTGTTTCGGAGTTATCGTGATCCCACATTAACACGTCGTACCCTCGTAATGAAGACACTGCGTGGTAGATGGTGGGTGGGGGCTCCTTTATTAATTGTTTTGTTTTCTTAAAGAAAATAACAGGGTCCCCATATTTTAATGTATATACTCATATACTATATTTATTTTCTTTCTAAAGAGAAGATATGATAGTCAATTTCTGCTCACTTAACAAAATTCTTTAACGTTTTATTTTATCATCCGGACCAACCATGTTACGCTATTCTATAAATAAAAATCACATTTCTTAATTTTCAAATTAAATATATAAAGATAATAGATTCAGGTCTTAATTTGAGTTAAAATGTTTAGGGTTGAGCTAATGAATTTTCCAGTTATAGGTTTCTTCATGGGGTTGTGGGTGCGATTTCGGCTAAAAAACGGATAGATGAGCCCGATTAAGATAACACCTATAATCTGAAACGGGTCGTACATTTGCCATTCAAATAAAAAAAAAAGAAATCATAGAAGTGAACTCAACACAAAAACTATACGTAAGGTCTTACTTTGAGTTAAAATGTTTAGGGTTGAGCCAATGGATTTTCCAGTTATAGGTTTCCTCCTGAGGGGTTCGGGGTGTGGTTCCGGCTAGAAAACAAATAGATGACCCGATTAAGATAACACATATAATCTGAAACAGGTCGTACATTTGCCATTCCAAGAAAGAAAAAAAAAAGAAATCATAGAAGTAAACTCACCACAAAAACTATACGTGTAAGCTTTTTTTAGGGTCATATTATTAACACATTCACCTTTATTAAGCGACAACCCCTTTACTTTTTGTGTAGGGCTGCATGAGGAGTATAAGAGTATAAGATCGTCGACTCTAAAATATGAGAAAAAACAGGGGTTGTTAGAGGCCTTTAAGTTCCATATCGCCCTATACGACCCCCTATACGTCCCATATATGCTTAGACGACACATATAACAAAATTCAACATTAAATACAATGAAAATTCAAGAGCTATCAGATGGGCTATACGTTTTATATAAAACTATACAATTTTTTATACAACACGTATAGGACTATACAACTCGTATAAATTCCACCGTGTGTTTATTTATACAGAAAGAATGTCTAAATATCGAGGTTTTCTTTAATATATGACGTATAGATCATAAATACACTTTGACCATTTAATTTTCAACTTAGTTATCATCTCTCTTTAAGGTTTTTGTTCATGCAATCAATTCAAAGAAGCTTAAACTTTCCTTCTTCACCGTCAACTCTACACTCTCACTTCCTTCATCCCACCATCGTTAGGGTTTCTCTTCCATCAACAGATTAATGGAATCCACCGGCGATGAAGGCATCATGCGAAAGTTCTTTCGCGATTTGAAGCGCCTCTATTCCGAAAAACCAGAAGCTGATTATCTGCTTCGGGCTGTTCAAAACCTAGGGCTCAATTCGAACCAAATCGATGCTTTTTCAGACGATTCAAAGGGTTTGAGTCGCATGCAGTCCCCGATTCGACCCGTTTTCGTCCCTATGATGTGCAAGTACGGACCATTGTGCAAGCTCAATCACCCTGTTTTGAAGAAAATTATGGTATTAACTCTCGCGAACCCCCTCATCGTTGATAAATTTGTGTCTGTTTGTTGTGAGGAATAGATTTATGTTCTTTGTGTTTGTTTTGTTTATGTGTTATGAAGGATGATTGGGCTAAAAACTATGGAGATGGTGTTGGAAGTTCGTCGAAGATACCAACGAGTGAGATTCCGTGTAAGGTATATGTGATTGAGTCCTCTGATTTTAGTTTCATCTATTTGTGCGTGTTTTATCTTAATATATTGAGTTAACTGAGGTGGAATTGGTTGAAACAATAAGGGTTTCCCTGAAACTGTTTTTTTAATAAGGGGAACAATATCATCACAGCAAACTTTTGAATGAAATTGAAGTATTAATTATCAAAATAAAGCTTTGTGGATGTCTGCCTGTCTTGTAGAATCAAGCTTTGCTTTAAGGCTCCACACAAAGTGTTGATTGTATCTGATGAAGGGGAAGTGTTATGTTGTGAGGGTAGGAAGGATTAAGAGAAGAGTGTGAGAATATGAGATTTGTGATGAAGATAGAAACTTCTATCTGTCCTAAATCCCCATCATAAAACTAACTAAATCGTCACACTACTAAACTTAAAGTCTTAAATGCACATTGGTCTCACCCCAAATACCAAACCAAAACTCAAAGACCTGAATCATACTCAGTTTTGGTGTATCGTTGGTAGATTGGTATTACTATGGCTATGGGTTTAATAGTAAAGTGGGATGTCAAGGTTGTTGAGGAGCCTAAATTCAAAGGTTTCATTTCTAGTTTTACAACGCATACCCTCAAACCAAAAGCCCTCTATCATTCCTATGTCTATTCCCTCATTACCAAATCCATGATCCAAACAAATTAGTACTCTACTAGTAGACTCTTTTGTTTACTGAGGCAGTTTTGTAGGTTGGGTCCAAGAGAGTTCCTTAATAGTTTTACATGTTGTTTACCTTTTCATACATGATGCAGTTTTATCCATCTGGTCTTTGCAAATATGGAAAATCCTGTAGATTCAATCACTCTAACTCAGAGGCTGAAAATTCTCCCCTGCAACTTAACATTTTTGGTTTTCCAAAAAGATTGGTAATTTATATCTTCTGATCTTTTCCACCATGCCAATTAATTATTTGTTTAAACAATCTATGAGAGTTGCAGAACACGTTTAGAGGTAAATGATCTGTAGTAAACTGTATTATCTTCTTGACCAGGGCAAGATGAACTGTTCTTTCTACCTCCGTACTGGCATGTGTGGTTATGGTGCATCCTGCAAGTTCCACCACCCTGATCCTATCATGGTTTCAGATCCTGAACCGATGAATAATCACAAAGAAGCTTTCGAAACAACTGGACCATACCTTTCATTTGGTCGGATAAGAGTCAACATGTCCCCATATTTGCGTCGTAAATCCGTATCGAGTGGGGATCAGGTACGTTTACCTAGAACCAATCATCTCAGTCTACTTGGCAAGGATATATACATTGATACCTGGTATTTAGTTTCAGTAACGTTTTGATCTCCATTAATTGTATCTTAAATTCTTTCATATGTTGGCAGTCCATTGCTAAGTGTAAGTTGATATATATATTACCAATCTGATGCTATAATCGCTTTATGATATAAATAGGCACCAATTTGCAAGCAAAAAGTTGTAACTGCTGAGGATTATATTCCAAAAATAGAACCTTGTGTTCTCAATGATGTTGGCCTGCCAATAAGACCTGTAAGCATTCAACTCTCTTATGGCTTCTGGACTTGGCTTAAATGTTTTTACTTCGTTGATATCAATGGCCTGAAGCATAGTTCCTCTTATTTGATTTCAACCATGAATCTTTCTATGATAGCATATTGTTTTTTTTATTACATATGGAAGCTATGATATCACATAAATATAATTTCTGTGATATTCATCATGTTATATTTCTGAAAACAGGGAAAGAAGGTATGCTTGTTTTATGAACATTTAGATATATGTAGTTTTGGTCCTGCTTGTGTATTCGACCATCCCAAGAAGCATTCATCAACACATGGATCCACATCAGCGTCTCTTGGTGTTAAGACACAGGAGAGTGGCACAACACAGTAATAAGTTTCAGGCCATGATGCAGTTCTTGATATATACACATATATACATACATATATAAGATGGTTTCCTATTCCTAAGCTAATCTCTCAGCTAGGAACATCTCAGGTTTTTTGCTTGACTTATAAAATATAACTTAATATCTTGTTAAGAGTTAAGATGTGTCGTGTTGGTGAAAAATTTTCTGTTTCCTGTATTCAGACTTTTTCTTCCATCTGTTGCTTACTTCATCGATACCATGATCTGCTTGATTGGTTAACCTTATTAATTACATGTTTTCTGTCATGTTTGACAAAAATGATCCGAGGTTGATGCCAATATGATTCACCGGATCGTTTTCATGGTGATGTTTCTTTGTTTATGGTTAGATGAAAGATTACAAGCAATAAGTATTGACTGAAGCTTTAATTCCATCACATAGTCACATACTAGATTAAAATGACACATTTTTGTGATATAAACAACACATACGAGATCGAAGGTGATAAGACCCGGGTCCATTGTTATGATAAAAACAAGAAAATTAAATTATTAAAGAACAAAAGTTTTAACTGACATTCAAGAGGTTGATCAGCTCTCGTAATTGGTAAATACCAAATCAAATAACTAAAATCAAGCATATTATGGTTACAAGCTTAAAGTCCTTTTATAGATTCTTAGATGAGTATCTTTCCTAATAAAACTCTAATTCCTATCAAAGTTAAACCTATCTAATAAATAAATTGTCGGTGTTATAGATAGTGAAACTTTAAAGATAGCAATATACTAAACAGGCTTATGTAGTAATACTAAAATAACAATTTATGCAATTGAAAAAGTAACCTGACTCACATCAAAGTTTTGGGAACTTGAACTTTGTAAGTGTTTCTCTAGAAAGCCATAAGAAAGGTAGTTTTGTATTGTTATTATAAGAAACATTTCGTTAGAGAGTTTATGATGCCAATAAATGCTTGTATCTTTTCCCGCTTCCAAGTTGATATTGTATAAATAACTTTAGCTCTTATATATGATAAGTGTACTAAGTAGTAATTACGTTGTGGCTTTGGTTTCTACACGTTTATAGTCTTCGCATTTTTATAGAAGCCGACACTCACAATAGCCCATAGATTAAACAAATTCAGATCTACTCTTAAAAGGCATGGTATATGTGAGTTTTTTTTTTAAATTCAGATCCACTCTTAAAAGGCATGGTATACTCGGTTTTAAATTGTACTGCCATTGATGTGTGAATATCTTCACTCTGTTCACTTACATCTAAGAGCTACCACGGTTAAGCTATTACTATATTATCATATTCATCTATTAGTTATTATTTACTTCATCCCCCATTAATGTAGATACAAGTATAGTTATATATTTCATTTTTAGTTCTTCACTGCACAAAAAAGCAAGGTTTGATTGTTAATTAAATGTCCAATATCTTCTTTATTAAGGACAGAAACAAGAACTTGCATACCATGATCAAAGTTACAAATTTCAAGTGATGTTTTGGTAAGGGACACAAAAGTAATTCTGGTTTCAAAGCTTATCGAAAATCAAAATGTCGCTTTTCTCACATATAATCGTTTTGTTTAGAACAGCTAGTCACTCATCCTTTAAACCAACTCATAAATCTACAATAATGTCCACCATGGGATTATAAGCATCAACCACTTGAGGATGGACACCTATACTTAACACCTTGATACTGCTAGCTACAAGCCCTTGGTATCTAGTCAAATAATATGGAAAATGTTGAAAATTGTTTTGTGAAAAGGAAGGAGCATGCTTTAATCAAATCTTCTACGAACATTTCATCATTTACGAAAACATGCTTTCTCTTCATATTTGCATTATCTTGTTTGGAGAAGCCACTAATAATTTTCTTATTAGTGAGTGACAGAATTCGAAGCCCATATTTACTAGTGCGTGATGCTTCGAGGCGTTTAGTTCCAATAAGCCGAGGCGCAAGGTGAGAGCTTCATGTATGTGAGGCGTTGCTCTATGTACAACCAAATAAGCTTTATGTACAAGCAAAAGCTACATCACTCTCATCCCTTTTACATATCAGGTAAACCATTCATAATCTCTTCATTGTTTTGGTCATTTCCATATATTATCATTTCCATATATTAGACCTTCTATTTTTAAATATCAAGTAACATGATATATCGTGAAATTGGTCTATGATCGAAAAACTATTGCTTTTTTACATGGTAATGAAATTAGGAAAATGAAGAATATCATTCAGGTGCTTACTTCTTTTGCAAATGTAACTTTAACTCTGAACACATGGACTCATGATCGACATTGATGAGGCAGTAAGAAGTTCTACAAGCTGCTTATTACAAATTAAAGATTCTTATCTTATTTTGACATCTTTAAAGTTGTCAAACAGAGTTTATTTATAGAATCAAGCAAGATACTTAAATTCTCTCGTTTATATTGCAGTTTGATGGAACAAATGATTGCTGCGGGAATGAAGAACTGGATCTTATTCGGTAATAATTGCAATTTCGTATACTACTAGCAGTTGAATCTATGTGTTCCTTCTTTAATGGCTTTAAGATCGACAAACGAGGCTAATGGATTTACATGGCTAATTCACATCTGGCATCTCTATCATCTCTTTTTCTCTATCATCTCTTTTTCAAACCAGCCTTGTTCATCAGGTAAACCATTCATAATCTCTTCATCCTTTTAGTATTTTTTACATATTAGCGTCCTGCGTTCCAAAGGATGCTATTTTCTACACTTTTAGAGCAACGGTCTTATTTTGATTTATAAGTGCAAGAAGTGCCTACTATAGACCCTTAGGTGCTTTGGCGATTTCTTCCATCGCCTCACCCTGAGGCGCGCTTCTTAGAACCAAGTACATGATTCATATTCAGGGATGAGTGTAATATGTGTTATGAATCCTCAATTATTTCTTTACTAATATTATGGGAAAGAAAAATTTAGTTTGTGGATTATAGCATATCAAGTAACATGATATATCGTTAAGTTGGTGTATCATCTGAAAACTATTACTTATATGGTAATGAAATTGGTAAATGAAGAATGTCATTGAGGGGCTTCTTTGGCAAATGTAAAATTCTGAACAGAGGGATTCGCAATCAACATTGATGAGGTAATAAGAAGTTGAGTTGAGGCTATAGAGATCGCTGATCCTAGGTTCTGCAAGCTTCTTAATACAAAGCAAAGATCCATATTAGTTTAATTCTCTCATTTTTATTGCAGTCTCATGGAATATATGTTTGTTACAGGAATGAAGAACACTGGATCTTATTCAGTAATCATTTCAATTTCTTATTCTGCCAGTAGACGAGTCTTTGCAAACCTTCTTTATTGGTATTAAAGTCAACAAAATAGGCCAATGAATCTACATGGCAAAATCACATATTTCTGTTTGCTACTAAATCAATTAATAAAGGGAAGTAGTGATTTTTTCACATGGTTACTGGTTCTCGTATGACAGAGCTTTACTACAGTAAAGTGGATATAGAAGACATAGTGAGCAGGGTCATGATGTTGGATCTAAACACCTTTTTTGTCCCTTTTTTTCAATCTTAGCAATATATATATAAAGAAACAAATACAATAATTAATATATTATTAAGTTATTTTTGACAAATGAGGAGTATTTAGTTCAAATGTGCCAGTTTTGTTGACCCATTTACTTAAGAATTGGTCAATTTGGCCATTTGGGTTTTGTTTTATATCTTTGATGGTCAAATAGGTAAAGGAGAGAAGTTATAGCTTAAAAGGTAATTGGTATAAGCGGGGTCATTTTTTTAAACTTTTTTAGCTGTTACTTAAGAAGTGATTTGGGAGGTGGGGGGTATCAACCCAACCCAACACGACTATCAAAAATAAAACATTTTGCACTGTTTTATTATTTCATATCATTTTATGCTCTGTCTGTTTTAATATCATTAGAAGGATTCTATTATTTCATTTGGATTTGTACCATTTTTAACTCTATTATATCGTATCATATCATTGTGCATTTACTTCCTATGGATCATGAGTATGCAGCTTTTAAAGAACTAGAGCTCTTTTTAAGAAGCTGGTGCAGGTCTGACCTGAAGACAACAAACACTGGACTGGTCTGGGGTGAGTTTGTAGTCCTAATAGCCAGCACCTGCATATTTGTTCTATTTACTACTATGTAAACTGTATGCTTTGCTGAGTATCATAATGTTGTAATTTGATATAAAGATGTTATTGACATTAGAACTTTTGTTATCTTTAATTATTTTGATCCATCTTCTAGTAGTGATTCTGGTAACCGTTAATGAGCTGATTTTGACAGATGACGGTTTATTTGGCGTGAAATTCATAAATCAAAAAACTGCCAATCAAGATGTTTGTTGGTGCTTTGATGATGCTAATAGGTTAGACTGGTCTAAAAACTAGTCTTTCTAAAAGCTTAGGAGATATTGAGTTGCGAATGTTATAATCCAAATATAAACAAAATTTCTATTGATATCTCAATAGATTTCTTATTTGATTCCTAAACCATGAAAAAAATCGCCCAGCATCTCTCCCCTCTCATTATATAACTTTGGTTGTATATTGCGGTGGTGAGTTATATATCACTCACCTTGTCACCATCATGTGGGGTTGCTGGCACATCCTTCACGCTCATCACCTCGCGGCCTAAGTTAATGGGGCCACCTTGTCGGTTATGCACTGCAAGGGGTGCGATGGTGTTTTCTAGCGTCAAGGAGCACAACGTTAGCCTTGTGCAAGTCACATAAGAATATAAGATCATCTATAGTGGTTATTTCTCAATTTTTATTTTTTCACTCTATCTTATTGTCGTATTTTATTTTTCACTTCATCTTTGACTTGCTAGAATGGTCCTCACTAGATGTTCCAATAATCTTTTTACATCAAAAAAATATATTAAAGAAAAAAAAAAGAATGAAATGCATGTGGCGAAGGATTTTTTTTTGAACGGTAAAGAAATCCTATTATTATATTACATCAAATTACATCATTGTTTGGGTTTGAACCCAAGAGCTTCTTTTTAAAAGGCAAAACCTTTACTAAGTGTGGTGAAATTCCACCGCACCTCGCATTTTGTGCGGTAAGTGCCTAGGGATGATGGTGTCAACACACTTCATTTCAGTCCACGTCATCTGGAGAATTATTAGAGTAAGTCTAATGATCTTGTTTAATCATTTTCAAGAAACATCAATGATTCTTAACCCAACTGGTTAAGATGAGGTACCCATGACATGTATGTTTCACTCTGGGTAAAAATGCTCAGAGTTGAGTCAAGAGGGTTTTCTTAGTAATGAGTTTCCTCCTGAGGGGGTTGGGGGTGCGGTCCCGGCTGGAAAACGGACAGGTGGACCCGATTAAGATAACACATATCCTCCGAAACAGGATTGTACATTTTCCGTTCAAAAAAACAGTTTCAAGAAACCAGATAGCATAAAAATGTGTGCCATCAGCAAATTAAAATACTATCACTTTTCAAAGAATTATTATTATTTTTCAAGAAACCAATAGCAAAAAATGCTTGATTGGCGGGTTCACGAGCACACCACATTCCACACCACCCTCAACCCAATCAACGGCTTCCAAACTTCCACATCACCACATCTAACCGTCAGATTGCTCTTTCCCATTTCCAAAACTACCCTTCACACCCCACAATTATTACATTCCCACCCATCTCATAAAACCCCATACCCTCATCGTCGTTCTGTGTTTCATCTTCCCCAACAATGGCCACTGCTATACTCCGGCGAGCTTTCTCTAGGGTTCAACCTTCTCCGGCGGCGAAACTCTCAATCCTCCGATCACATGCATCGGAGCCCCAAACTCAACATTCGGACCCTATCGCCCGATCCACACACAGCACGAAAACCTTCCAAATCTACCGCTGGAATCCCGACAATCCACAAAAACCGGAGCTCCGAAACTACCAGATCGATCTTAATCAATGCGGTCCAATGATCCTCGACGCACTGATCAAAATCAAAAACGAAATCGATCCTACGTTAACGTTCCGTCGGTCGTGCCGTGAGGGGATTTGTGGCTCGTGTGCGATGAACATCGACGGATGCAACGGACTCGCTTGTTTGACGAAGATTCCGTCGGACGGTGCGACGATGATCACGCCGTTGCCGCATATGTTTGTGATCAAGGATCTGGTGGTGGATATGACGAATTTCTACAATCAGTATAAGAGTATTGAGCCGTGGTTGAAGAGGAAGTCACCGGCTCCGGCTGGTTGGGAGGGGAAGGAGATTCCTCAGAGTAAGAAGGATAGGGAGAAGCTTGATGGAATGTATGAGTGTATATTGTGTTCGTGTTGTAGTACTTCGTGCCCTAGCTATTGGTGGAACCCTGAGTCTTACCTTGGTCCTGCTGCTCTTCTTCACGCCAATCGGTACGATCTTCATCGAATCATCGTTTAGTTTAATTGAGGTTTCAATTCTAATGTATATTAGATTACTTGTTTTTGATTAATGAGCTTGATTTAGATGTTCCTGCTGGAATTCTTTCAGCATATTGTTAGATATAAGATGAGTTTTTCAGTTGTTCATACCTTTAGATCCTATTTTCATATGTCATAATCATGTATGAAATCATGTTCAATAATCAATAGCATGCATGGTTTTATATATTGATATGAAAGAGGTGAATTGTGATGCCTTATATCAGCTGGACTTGGTTCAATCCTTTAGATTTCAGAAACCTGTTAGTTAAAATTATCATGTTAAGCTTGATAGATTGATAGGTAGACTTTTAGCTTGTTGACAAACCAAAATTGTTTGGCTGGTTTTTCTAATTACCGTAAGCACCCGTTACCAAAAAATCATAGGACTCTACCAATACGTTGCCAATGGTATAAGTTAAAACGTAGCTTGTGCTGGGCAAAAACCAATGGAAGTTGGTTAAGGTAGAAAAGCAGTGGAAGCTGGATTAGAACTTGAAGCCTCTACTAGAAAGACTCAAGCGCTTACCATTGTGCCGTCTTAATGATTCTTTGGCTGTTTTTCTGCCAAAAGTTTTACCTTTGAAAAAATGATCATAGACCCCTGTTTCTGTTACCATCGCTTGCATATTGTTTTCTTGATACATTCTAGTTCCACATATAATTGAATGTAACGAGTGCAATCATTGCTTTAATCAGGTGGATCATGGACAGTCGTGATGAATATACAAAAGAACGTCTAGATGCTGTAAACGATGAGTTTAAGTTGTATCGCTGCCATACAATTTTGAATTGTGCTCGTGCCTGCCCCAAGGGGCTGAACCCTGGGAAGCAAATCCAGAACATCAAGAGCCTTCAATCATAAGTGTTTTCTTTTCTTTTTCATTTTGATTCAATTTTATAGTGAAAAAGATAGTTGTCATTCTTCTTTCATTCTGGGATATTATATTAGAACATAGTTATATTTTGTTGTTGATAATAATCGGTGGACATTGTTGTTTCTTGCCATTAGTTCTGTTTGTATGACCAGAATCATCCCTGAATAATGTCATGTCGTTGTTCATCAATCAACAAGCATTTTGGTGTGATCAAATTCATGAAAGAGCCTGATAACATAATCACAGGATCCCACGTTGGCACGTATCCTGTTTAATATTCGGGCTTGGGCCTAGATAAGGTTCAACTGTTGGATCCAGTCTAGCCCATATTTTCTTCATTGTATCAAAGGCTCAACTGTGGGATATGGTTTCCTCTTTTCCTCTCTCAACGACTCAACTACTTCTCTCTAGACTCCCTCCCTGAGTGTACACATAGGACATGTTCATTTTGTAACAAATATTACTTAAAGGACCACATAAGTATATGTGTATATAGTGTTTCAATAAAAGAGTAAAACATAATATGGTTTATCTTTTTTGTCTTTTTCTTTTAGTCTTGCAAGAGATCTAGATCTTCCCAAGCATTTATTTTGATTGTTGACTGCATATTCAAAGTTAATATATTGAAAATGTAATAAGTGATCCATCTTTAAGATGTTTTAAGTTCTTTGAGTTTTGAGTTATGTAAGAGGGGGTGAAGGGAGAGGAGGAGAAGTTAGTGAGGAAGTTTGTATTGTTGCTGATGTGGAGATAGAATGAAGAGAGAGGGTATGCGGAAAGAATATTTCATCTTGTGAATAAGAATATTTACAGTGGAGTTCTTAAAAATATATGAGTGTGTTTGGTATATTATATGGAATGGTTTTGAGTGGTTGTTAGTGAAGGAGAGAGAAAATGTTATTGTGGATTGGTATATTTGAAGAATTATAGTTCAATCGTTATAAATTTTTTAATATTTTTTAAAAGTGGTTGTGAGTGGAGGAGAGAGAAAAAAGTAATGATAATGGTATAAAAAATATTATTTAATTGAAAAATTTTTTTAATGATTTTTAGTGTAATTATATGTATAAAAATAATTGTGAATGCTCTAAGAGCATCTTCAGTTAAGTGAAGGTCACAGACCTCCACTTCAACAACTTACCAAACAACCACAACCGGCCGAAAACCCCACGGATGGCTCCCCTACCCCCTCCCTCTCTCATAGAATCCCCCTCATCCCATCCCTCGTACACTCATCATTTGTATGGATAGACTTTCATTATAGGAAAACGTTAAGTCATCTCACACCAAGATCAAAGCAATGATCGTGCCAAAATCAAACTTAACAGATTCTAGTTGATGTGAGGTAGGGGAGATTAAGAAGATTGACGCGAGGAATATGGAGGTTTTTTGGTTCTTAATTTGTTTGTTTTGTATAAGTTTAAGCTTATTTATATATTTTATATATTGTACTTTTTGGAACAGAATTTTGTTTTTAAACAGATGTGTTACTCAACTACCATATTGATAATATATTTTAAAATAAATCAAACTTATATAGGTTCTCGTGTATTGAACTTTCATCCGTGCACACCCCTTGCTAAGGAAACCGGGTATGTTCACTGTCGCCTTCAACATTAACTCTCTGCATCTTATCCCTCTGTATTCTGTATTCAACCAACTTCCCACGTGTCCCCATATAATTGGAAGCCACCTTACATCTCCATAGGCCCTTCCGCACTGGATCTCTAACTCCATATATATTCCACCGCACGTCAATCCACTCTCAAAGAAACCAACTTTTATTCTCAGTGGAAACTTTAACTTTGATACCCCGATCACACACACACACACTCACTGTGTGTTTCTCAGGTGATCGAGGAAGCATGGGCTCATGGAACTCAACGGAGATGGAGGTTATTTCAAGTGTATTCGGATGGATTGCTTTTTGTTCATGGTCTATCAGCTTCTATCCACAGGTCATATTGAATTTCAAAAGGAAAAGGTAAGCTTATGGATTATTATTTCCTTTCAAGTTGTAGGTTTGATTGGATATGAATCAATGATCGATTAAGCTACTCCAATAGTTTAGGTTAATTTGTGCTGAATCTGTAATCTGATTGATATTTGCAGTGTGGTAGGGTTGAATTTCGATTTCGTCGTGCTGAATTTGACGAAACATTCGTCGTATCTGATATACAACGCTGCTCTCTTCTTTAGCTCTGATGTTCAGCGTCAGTATCACCAGAAATATGGCTTCGATGAGGTGATTATCTATGACTCCATTTGATTTCCTATAGGCATGAACCTTGGCCCATTTCGAAATCAATATGAAACCCTAAATTGCTCTGTGATTTGCATCACTGTGATGTTGTAATTTGAATACTGAAGCAAAAAACCCTTGGTCAGAAAATCATCTGATATGAGTCTGTTATTTTTTTTATGCATGTTTACTTACATATGCAGATGATACCTGTAGCAGCAAATGATGTTGCTTTCTCCATTCATGCGGTTGTGCTGACTGCATTTACCTTATTCCAGATAGCCATCTATGATGTAAGTATCCATTGATTTTTCTTAAATATTTTATACTAGATAATTAACAGACTTGATTGATTTAAAGCGTTGATGAATATTCAGAGATGCTTCCTTCAACTTTTTGCGTTATTGTGTATTTAAATGGATTAAAAGAACCTTTTTTTCTTATTTTGACCATTATCATCGATTTTGTAGCGTGGAGGTCAAAAGGTCTCCAAGACTAGCATGTCTATACTCTCAGTAGCCTGGTTAACTGTTATCATCTGCGTGTTCATAGCCATACCTAATCATTCTTGGCTTTGGTTGGCCTCCTGCTTTAGGTAAGATCCATTTCAGATTATTTTCCTCGTTTCATTCTAGTAATCATCAAAACATAATTGAATATATTTGGTGGATTTCATCACACTTGTTTCTTCATCACATGGTTATCATCACTCATAGCTTTATGGAGATGTCATGGTTCGTAACTGATTCATGTTGTTAATTGCAGCACATTACAGGTTGTCATGACAGTAATCAAGTACATACCCCAAGTAAGAATCTCTTTATGACTCTGGTTGCTAATTACAGGATTCTATTCATTTTATTAAAGATGGGGTTTGAGCTTTATGTTACTGGTTTGCATAAATTCAACTGGTTTGTAGAAGAACCTTTTCTTAGCACAGGGAGATACCAACTAAGTAAATTTTATGTATTCAGGCTGTCATGAACTTCCAAAGGAAGAGCACAATTGGATTTAGCATTGGCAACATATTGCTTGATCTGGTTGGAGGATTAGCAAATTATGGGCAAATGGCTGTCCAATCTATAGATCAAAGTATGTCATCTTTTTATGCAATTTTACATTAAAACGCTGATGGTACAATCTGAGGTTAAATTATGCTCAAGTGTTGCATACACGTTTCCACGAGTCATATTTTTTAAAACCAACCAAGGCCAATCCAAATTGCTCTTGTAAAAGATTTGCTACAGAATGAATACGTCTAATTTGCAAATGATTCATATGCATTTTACTTGTATTTCTCAGATTCATGGGTGAACTTTTATGGGAATATAGGCAAGACATTGCTTTCTTTGGTACGTAACTTTCATCCCAAAACTAGGTCAATTTTTAAGTTGTGTTTTATATCTCCAACATATTATATGAGTAAAATTAAATACTTTCCTTAAAGTGAAACATGTCAAACGGTTGAAGTTGCTCAAAGTGGATTCAAATTGAATGGTTAGAGCATTCACAACCCATTCCCCATCTTTATTCATATAATTACACAAAAAATCATACTTTTTCTCTCTCATTTTCAATTAAATAATAGTTTTTATATCTTTTCATTACTTTTTCTCTCTCCTCCACTCACAACCACTTAAAATATATTAAAAATATTATAGGGTTTTGAACAGTGTTTCCCAAAAATACAGATTGAACAGTAAATTTTCTATATTTTTCACTCACAACTATTTATAATCATACCATATAATATAGGGAATACACTCACATAAATTTAGGGAACCGACTGTGAATGCTCTAAATCGTGTTAACCTAAGAAGTTCACTATAGTTTTTGTAATCATCTTCAATTATGTATGGTGGTGTATTCAGGTGTCTATCTTCTTTGACCTCCTGTTCATCTTGCAACATTATGTGCTCTACCCTGCTCAAAAGACGGTGAAAACGCCCAAGCCAGACTTGTCAAGTCAGGAACCACTTGTTTCATCTCCTGAAGATGCATGAACCTTGTTTCAAGCATCCAACATTCGCAGCTTTGCTTAGTCTTAACTAAAAAACCAACATACCATTTAGCTTACTAAAACTTTTTATATCCAAAATTGTACATAAATCTAATGGTTCTTACTTTCACATGGTTGTAATCTGTTCTTTGTTTTGAAATATTTATAGGATTATGACTCTTGTCTCTTTCTGGTGATATGAAATAACTTGTTACACAAATCGACCATAGTACATTATCTTGAATGTAGCGAGCAGATGAGTGATTAAACCTCGGAGATGACATCCTTACAAGAAATCTATCTTATTTCATCAATGCTTTCAAAACCGGATTGGATCAGCCGGTGGGACTTAAACCACATCAATATGTATTCTGTAGGATGTAAACTTCAACCTTTTGATTATAAGGCACATCACTTATCAGGATTCCTTGCTAATATTATAAATCTATATAAAAAATTTTTTACTTATATCATCATCCGGGTTTTAAAACCTAAACAACCAGTTTGACCCGTAAAACTTCTATGTTCAAAACTTGCTAAAATAAAAAGTAATTAAAATAAGTGGTTATGACTTTAATAAAATAGTTCCAGAATTAAAGTAAGTCTGTCATCTTAGCCAATACGCATAGTTTGACCAAAAAAAACCATTTTGCGTGTCAACTTCACAAATCGTCTACAAGAAACTAACCTCTTTCGTCCCTCTTATTCCTTTAAGAAACCTATACATACACACACCATCACCATTTCTGTACACAAAAACACTTTCCAAAAACACCACAAAATATGAAACGAGAGGGTCGTCAACATGGTGTTGTTAGTTGCCATCATATCCTTGATCCAGCTTCATTATCTCAACAACGATTCATAAAGATGGTGGATTCTGCATCAACCATGGGCTTGTTCGCCAAAGTGTCCACAAAGCCAACAAACCGATCAAAATTCACTGGAAAATGCCGAAAGCCGCGGTGCAATGGCTGTCATCTCCACCCGGTTTGTAAGTCAAAAGCCAAGGCCAAAGGCACCATGAAGCTCAGATCAATTGATCACGAGAACGAGTTGACCAAATATTCTTTTGGCACTTCGGCCACCGGGGTTTTGGCTTATTTGGTAGATGATGGTGGTTATGATAATGATGATTATGATTATTATGAGGATAGAATGGAAGAAAGTCATAACTATAGTTATGCTTATGGTTATGATTATGATTACGATTATGATTATTCTTATGAACATAATGATGATGAAAGTAGTCTTCTTGATCATGAAATTGATGTTGATATTGATGATGATGATGATGATGAAACCATGAGCTTTTGTGATGTGGGATTATGTTGGGGACATGGAGATGAGGATGAATATGTAGATGATGATGATGATGGATGGTACTTTGTTGGTGGTAAATATGAATTCTTTTAGTTGAATTATATGATCATCATATGCTAATTATTCATGATGATTATGGATTTGAATAAGATTATTGTAATTGATTGTTTATTACGTATCGTGTTATTATTTGTGTCGCATTTGAATAAAGTTGGCTCAATTCTTGTTGTACACTTATTTCCCTCATCTCCCACACGTTAATATTTATTTATTAATATTAATATTGGGGATCATGTTTCAATATTTAATAGAAAAAGGACCCACGCTGAGTCATCATTCAGTTTCTTAAATGAAAGGACCCACAATATTAAGTTGATAAGTAACTTAGAGTTTAATTCAGATATAAATATTTGAACTCATAAATTTATAATTTAATCAGATTATTTTCCTTACACGTTACACTGTTCATTTCTTGGTTAATATGTTCATTTTTTAATTTCAATATTATAAATAAACCTTAATCGAGCGAATAATTTATGAACCGTGCAAAGGAAATTTAGTTTATTTATTAAGCTAGTGAACAGAACAAGATTGTAAGTTTGTCAGTTAAACGACAACCACAAACAAAAGAATTTAATAAACGAAATAAACAATTTGTTCTTTCGAACAAGTTTAAGGCTATTTCCCAGCTATAACATATAGTGCTTTCATACCAAAATGTTTGCAATGGCAAATAGTAATGAGATATAACCTTTAACTGGAATGATGTACCCTAAAGACATAGATCGGTAATATTATGCACAGAAACTGAATCTCAACTAGAAATCGAATCACAATAATCGCGCTGTTTCCCTATAGATCAATTCTGAATATTTGGAGAAACATTCTCATGGTTCATCCTTCTTGCTAATGAAGCGAGAGGATGATCGTTTGGGTTTTGATCGTTAGTTTTCCAAAGCCTTCTGGAAGATTTCTTGGTCGAAGAAGGCTGTGAGATTGTCGTAGGAGGTTTTCGTGCAGGGGTTAGTGACCTTATATTTGCTTGTGGAGTCTGCAAAAGAAACACGAGCAATAAATATATTACTACTGATATATAATAACTTCTATGATCATATTTGACATGCTAAGGTGATTCTGGTCAATCTGACCCGACCCGACACAACCCCTTACATACCTTCTTTATTGAGCTTTTTGGTGTTTCTCTTTCGTTATAGAAGCTAGGCAGCGGTCGAGCTTTAAAACAAAAGCTTTGTCTCAGTCTTCTGAATTCAGTCTCTGCTTTCTCCTGATACATAAACACATAATTAAGAATGTAAATGCTAGCAGTCTCCATGTACACATATTATTTAAAATTATTTGGAAATGAGTACAAAATCATAAAAGAACATAAATGGGAAATAAGAAATGGAAATTAGAAGTTATTATAACCTTCAATGTTGTTTGCATCTGCGATTTCTGTACTTCTTTTTCATTAAATTTCTCTTCAAGCTTCTGAAAATGATCAAATGAATAATACAGATTAAGAAACAGGACTTGTGATTTCATTAAAAGAAAGGATCATAAATTCTTGCCTGTTTTCTTCGCGCGGCTCTCTCCTCCGTTCGCAAGGTGAACGGGGACGATACAGTTGGCGATTGCAGCTTGTTTCTATAAGCACTCAGGGACTTTGAACTATTGGTACACAAACAAGCAAAATTAACAAAAATGTACAGAAACAAGAACTAAAGTATAAATAGTGGAACCACTTACACAGCTGAGAAAATATGCCATTTTTGGCCAGGTGTTTTGCTTCCAACAGCTGAAGGATGAACAGGTGTTTCCATCCTTCAAGATGTACAGAAACAGGAAGGTTAATTCCTACAAAATGTTATGAATTTGACAATTACCGAATAACTTGCGCCACATAATTTGAATCTTTACCTTTGTTTCACCGTAGGGGTTGCTAACGGTTGCTTATTTGCCCCATTTGTAACCTGCAACACAAGTTTTAGTTAAACACAGGAATCACAACAGTTATATTCATGAATAATACCTTAGAAGGTGTTATCATAGGCGTTGCAGAACGTTTCGGTGTGGAATGAGGGGCACTAGGTGCAAGTTTTGTACTTTCGGTCTTTCGAACCACTGGGGAGTTAAATTTGCATGGTTCTTTACCCGAACCAGATTTCATTAACGTGTACAAAGATCGTGGGGCTGATCTCTTTTTATCAATGGACTCCATTGTATTCGAGTTTTTGGTTTTTGGAGTGACCATATTTTCTTTCCTGGAAGGCATAGAAGTTACATATTTTGCTGGTGAATATGGGATTCTAGACTGTTTTTTGCCAACAGATGTTGACCTAAAAGAAGGTACAGCTGGTTTCCTCCTGATCTTGGGTTGCAAAACTTCCTGCTCTGTGTTCAATTTTGACTGCAGTAGAATCAAAATCTTTAGTTCACCAACTGTTTCATAAAGAGTTAAACTCTGTGTGTGTGTGTGTGTGTGGAGTGAAAAGGAGTATAACCTTCAACAATGGTCTCTCCATTTGAGATGTTCTACTATCCTCTGAAACAGAAACTGAAACAGAAACACGATCCTCAAGATCTTGAGAATTATTCAATAACTCATTGTTCTTCATATCAGCAGCAACAACAGTCTTCTCACTATGGGGTTCAACTAAATTGACAGTTGAACTATGATCAACAGCATCATATGCCTTACTTGCATCTTGAGTTATGATCTGCTGTTCTTCATTGAATGTCATTTTCAAATTCAACACAACTGGTTGCAGTTTACTTGTGTGCAACACCGCTGTTTGCGAATCATGTAAGTTTGATGTTCGTGTGGGTGAATCAAGGGATTTCAACAACATTAGTGCTTCTGAATCATGAGCATCATGATTTGCATCACAAACTATTTCTTCAAATTGGGATTTGGCCCTTTCTTGCTCAGCAGCAGCAGCTGCGGCTGCTGCAGCAGCAGCCGCCTTCTGAGCAGCGACTTTCTTGTAATGCGCTTCAAAGAACGCCTTCTTCTGCGCAACAGACCCCGGTTGGGCGTAACTCTTAGCTTCTTCAACGTATCGCTTATGAGGAAAAGCTGACCACTTTTCCCAAGCTAATGACTCTGATGTGAACCTCCCAAAAGATACAGAATCCCCAAGAGCATGTACATGGCTTCCCTGCATAACATAATTCAAACAACACCAGAAACCGCAATCAATCAACCCAAAAAGCACCAAATTCTGTAAATTCTTAGCATCCATAACCACATTTATCATCCCTAATCTAAACAAACATCCCCCAACATGACAAAAAACACATTACACAAAAATTCAATTCATTGAAGCATTTCAACAAACACTTGGTGCTCAGTAACCAAAACCCACAATCTGTCAACACTTACATTGTTGTTGGATTCATTGGGCATCCCAGAGGCAAAAGATAAAGAACTCATGAGACACGTCGATTCCCCCATGCCGAAAGACAACCCTGAAAGTAAAATGGATCAAGATAAGGGTTTCGTTAAGAAATCTTTACTCAAGACAACCCATTTGTGAGAATTTGAAATTCAAATGAAAAGGGTCGTACGTTATAGCAAAAAGTCGTCTGCTGTTGCTTCTTTTGGAGCTTGGTGTTGGGTCCTACTGGTTTGAAAATGGAGTAATAATCAGTCATCTGAGTAACGTTCATCTGATTTTAAACAATATTAAACTGAAAAGGCTCGCAAAGTCCCAAGCTTTTACATTTTAAAATCCATCATACTCACATTCCAATATCCTTTTTTAAAATAAAATAAATTGTGTGTATGTTTTGAGAAAAGAAATATATAAAATATGGTTATTTGTAATTTTCAAACCTATATAATACTTGGTTTAATCTTTGTTAATCATCCTTTTAATGATTTAAATGTCTGAATGGTTCAGCACTTAATGGTTCAGACTGTTTGTTTCGCGAACATATGTCTGAATAGTTAAGACATTTACCTTTGAATGGTTAAGCATTATACTGATACTAAATGATTAAGATGTCTAATGCTGAATGGTTAAGATATATTATCTGGTCAGACATTTGCATTTGAATAGTTAAATGATATATTACCTCTTAATGGTTCAGACCTCTTAATAGTTCAGCACTTAATGGTTCAGACCTCTTAATGGTTCAGCACTTAATGGTTCAGACCTCTTATTGATTCAGCACTTAATCATTCAGAAGTTGCCAAACAGCTCCTTAGTAAACAAAAGTTGAACTTGGCGTTCAGTTTTGTTATTATTTTGGTATTTTAGATTTTGATTTTCATTTGGGTTTTTAATTTCAGTTATAATTGTTATTTGATTCACTCGTTACAGAATCAGACTTACAATATAACAAGAAAAGCATCTCGCAACTACCCAATTTGACAGATAGTTAAATAGAGGATTTTATTATACCAATGAATTCATTGTAAATATAATAATGTCAGTTGTTAACAATTATTGAATCCGAACTAACGTATACTAGTTGAATATACAATAATGAATATTTCTTCTCAAGTAATCGAGGTCTTGGTCCCGTAATGAATATTAGTGTGGATATATTAATAGATTTTAAAATTGTGTGAGTTAATCATTCTAAAAGAAATAAACATAACTAGAGTGTCATGTATCCACCTACATAACACAAGTTGTGATGTATGTGATCCTTTTTCACTGGAATATTTTATTCACGTATAGACACCAACTTATCGAGTATATTTACAAAATAAGAGCACTCACATCCCATTCTCTATTTTCATCCTTATAATTTCACTAAAAATCACTACTTCTTCTGCCTTTCAATTAAATATATATTTTTATACTTTTTATTACTTTTTCTCTCTCATCCACTTACAACCACTTTTAAAAATATTAAAAAATTTATAAGGGTTAAACAATAAATCTTTAAATTTACAGATGAATAGTAACATTTTCTCTATCATCCACTCACAACCACTTAAACCATTCCATATAATTTAAGAACCCATACTCACATAATTTTAAAGAATGGGTTGTGAATGCTCTAACACCAGTATAAAAGAAACACGGGCCCGCCGAAACATACATGATGGACCTAGACCTAGATGGTTCAACCAAATTCAAATTAAAACGTACAAGAAAACATACAGAATGATTCAGTCAATTGCAGGTTAAAACTGACATGAAAACATTAGTACAAGTAAAGTATCATATTCACCAATATGCTTCCAATTACAGATCACAAGATACAAAAAACAAAAAGAATCTACAATGAACCCTTTGGTGTTCAGATATGAATTCATGTAAATACAGACAGATTTAGAATCTAATTATACAATATCAACATCTCTTTCTTCTTCTTGTCTAACTCCACGATTACTCGTTTTATTTCTAAACGATCTTTGTGCGCTAAATATCCGACCAAAAGTGCTTTTCGATCTGGGAACAGTCTGCGGTCCTCTGTAACTACCCTCTCTCTTGTCAAGTTCTTCGGATATCGCCTTCATGATATTCTCAAATCTTCTTCTGTATGTTGGATACCTTGATATCGACTTCGTGATCCCATGAAGTCTTCATATACCAACCACCAAGAGTTAGTTTGTTATTTAATAAAAATTAAAAAAGTAAATCAAACTGACGGGTCAACCCAAACCGTTTTGACTGGGCCCAAAAACTTACCTTCGAGCTAGTGCTTCGAGTTCGGCCCGTCTGAGCTCTGACTCGGGTGGCGGGCCAATGTTGGTGTTTTTCAACTTCTGGGCATTACCACTCAACAAAATTAACTTGCCCAAATAGACTTCTTCAGATTCTGTGAGATTCTGCGCTTTGATCTGGTCTTTAATGACCAGAAGCGGGTTCAAGAACCAATCGTAGAACGTATCTTTGGGTCTATTTGCACTAGTTATCACCGTACCATTTTCCGCTGGTGCCAAAATAAGCAAAATGGATTATAAAAGTGAATCTGTTTTATTATAAAGCGAGTTAAAATACAAAAATAGTGAAGTTTTGGTGTACTTACACATTATTAAACCGGGACTATCGGCTTTTGCTGAGCGTAGAAGCGCTTGGTAGAGACAATAAGCAGGTAGACTTACGGATTGTGGATCTTCGATCTCTTTTACAGTTATTAATCCCTCCAAAACCAAGAATTCACCTTGTCGACGACATTCTTGGAAGAAGCTATCAAGCAACTACACAAGTGGTGTATGAAGTGAACTTTTATAAAAATATATATAGTAGGAGCAAACACTATCTCTAGAAACTCATTTTGTTACAGTATAGTTATTTCATCACATACTTTTAAGTTTCAAAATGCAATGCAAAACGAAATTTAAGCGAGTCAAAGTTATAGTAGGAGCAAACCTCCAATGGCTTCAATTCAACCATGGGGGCCCGCACGGATCCAGATCGTGAAGGTGCGTTTTTAATGGAACCCGCCCTCGAGAAAGAACTTGAAGCAGATAATCCAGGGTTACGTCTATATTTAGGGCTGTTAAAACGAAAATATTAAACAATCTGTTTTACAAGTTAATGCAAAAATATATATATATTGCAGACTATTACTTGGGAAAGCAAGATCCTTCAGGCATGTCAAGAACGTCGTTGCTATATTCATCAAATATCGACAATGCAGCTACAATATAGTTTAGCCCCAGATTGAAAGACGACTCCTGTTTCCGCAAACTTAAACTTAGAAATTACTTCAAGTTCTTAAACAATCAAAGATGTGGCAATTTCAACTTGATTACTTCAGAATGGGTGCTAAATTTGTGTTTCTAATGGGTCAAACGGGTAATATAAAAAGTTTAGCTTAAAATGAAATGGGTCAAATTTTAAAAATTCGAATGTTTTTTTAATGTAGACTTTTTAAAGTGTTTTATTATTATATTAGATTACTTTTGTTATAACATATTAACACATACATTTTTTTAAAGTATACATGACCCAAATAAATTACACGTTTTGACCCAAACTCATCTAATCCGCCAAATTTGCCTCCTGTACAAGATGAAAAAGGTGCAATTTTGACTTTTGAGGTCAATAGTTGATATGAGCTTTGTAATACTGACCTGATAGGCGACCACAGCCGCATACAAACCAAGAACAATACCAGCGACCATGGAGCCTAACACGGCTCCAGCTACAGCCAATGGCCATAGCAAGATGGCTAGACCTGCAAACGGAACACAAATGGTCTCCAAGAATGGGCCTTCTCGACCCACACAATCTTGAAACAAACGGTGCCACCCTTTGAACAACATGTATGGACTTTTCAATATGGCTATAACTGTGATCACTGGAAAGTCAACAATGAGTCCTAGTAACCCAAGGAAAATGGCCATAGGAAGATAAACTACCCTGTAAAAACAATTTATTCTATTAACCAACCAAGATATAACTATTTTAAACAAACATCTAATATCGGTTTTAAAAAGCGTGAGGGAGTTGTTTGGTCTCAAAAGCCAAGGCGTGAGGCGAGAGCTTCACATGCATGAGGCATTGCTCTATGTACAACCAAATAAGCTTTATGTATAACCAAAAGTTGCATTTGTTTCATCTCTTAAACATATAAGCCTTTTTATCAAGTAAACCATTCGTGATCCATTGATTCATCCATTTGGTTGCTTTATAAATCAGCCATTTACAAACCCTAATTTTATAGACCGCCTCACACGCTTCATGCATCAGGTGCCCCTCAGGCTTGCTTTTTTAAACCAATCATCCAATATGATACATAAGTTTCAACTTTTAAGAATGAAAATAATATCAAACCTAATCTCGATTTTACCCTCTGGCCGGCCTTCTTTAAGGTCATTCATAATCGAGAAGTATGAATATAAGCATACGTCTCCTAAGTCCCTAACAAATGTGAAGCTCCATTGGACAGTGTCCCAAGTTCCATCCTTACAAGCACAATCCAACAAAACCTTAATCTAATAAACAAAAGAATAACAGAAACGACGTATGTAACTAACTGCACTTGCTTACTATAATACAGTGGATAAACTGGTCGGTTTTCCCTTCACCAACGGCTTTGAAAGTTCCAAACATTGGCCCAAGGAAACCATAAGCTAAGCCACCAAGAATGCTACCCACAACAACTGCAACAGGCCAAGAAGCTAAGACTGGTGTGAACAGTATGCATCCAACCACTTTCATCACCGGCCCTAATCGTTTAGCACTGCCATTTAAAGGAATATAAGCACAAACAGTTGTTTGTATTTCAGTTTTATAAGCATTACAGTGGTTAAAGAATGTACCTTAATATGCAAAAGTAAGTCCATACAACATGTGCTGGCCAAAGGCCAATTACAACAGCAGAGTTTCCAATTGTCATAATAACACATATAATTGGAGCAAAAATGATTCCTGAAATTCAAGAAACAACTATTACAAGATTCCCACAAGATTTAGCAATCAAGAAATGTAATTGGAGTTCATTTAGTTCTAATTTGAATTGGGGCTTATAAATACTCCCAAATAAGTAAATAACACCTCATATCAAAGTAAAAATAACACAAAACACCAACTAAAATTAGCATTAAATACATTAATTCCCACAAATTACAAAACCAAACTAAACAAAAGCAAGAACAAAAGATTAAAGATTTGACCTTTAATGAATCCAAGAAGCAGAAGACCAAGGAAGTAAGGCAAGAAGAGGATGAACTGCCCTAAAGATTTCCAAACCCCTCTTGGAGGTTCCATTGAAGTTGCAGGTTTCTGTATCTTCTTCTTCAACCCACTTCAGATCTCAAGAAACCCACATCAGAATCCGACCCGAATCTTGCAATCTCTAACGCAATCCCAAAATTATTTAAAAAGATTCTGGATTACACCAGAAACCCTTTCAGGCAAGAAAAAGAAATGATATTTAATCATTGAAATTGAAGGTTGGAGTGTACAATAATACAATACACCTTTAATTTAATGTATTCCATCATATATCCCAGAATAGTTCGACAACCAAGTGGGTTTTTTTTCTTTTTTTAACATAATAACATGTTTCTATGGATATTAAGCTTCCAAATAGCAGGGAATCTGGTGCTTTTGTGGTTAAAAATTGGGGATGACAGATGAGATTTGGTGTGATATGAATTCACATAGATAGGAGAGAGAAGACAACAGTTTTGTTTCGATGGTTTTATTAAAAAATTAAAATTGGAAGAAACGAATAAGACATGTTGACATCCAGCCTTATTATTCTTTGTGTGTGAGCAGTACACCCCTCCTTTCTTGTTTAGAAAATTATGCAAAAAGCCATCGGCACGATTGTTTTATTGTTAATTTTCATTAGTCTATTGGAAAAATTAAAAGTCAATATTCGTTTTTACGTTTATATAAAATCTACTTTTATATAATCAGTTTTGTTATTGTAGTTTCTGTACACATGATTATCCTAATAGTGATTTGTCATAATTTACCACCAATGTTTTGGAGACCGGATCGAACCGGCCGGTTCGACCGGGGATAGGTCCGGTGGCCGGTCCGGTCTGTTATGGTTCGGTTTTGGGCAGTGGCGGATTTAGAAACAAAGTTCAGGGGTAACGTAAAAAAATTTTACCGCACATTTATATTAATAAAGGGGTCCGAAGTAAGATCATTCAAATCAAATTCATTTGGGATCGGATTAATTGAACTCGAAAGAGTTGTTGACCCAATATCATCGTCATTATTAGAACCAATATCTCACTTTTGAAATTTTCTAATAAAAAATATACCAATAAGAACTTGTTTTTTTCTCTTTTAAATATCTAACTTTATAACAAATAAGACAATAAGATTACAAATTACACTTAGAAATAACACAATTCAAATACCTAATTTCAATATTAGATCTCTAATTCATCTTTAAACCTTACTTTATATACCTAATTGTATGAACCAAAATATTAGAAATTAAACCACATAACCATTGATTTTTATAACAAATTACACTTAAATAAGCTTAAATATTAGAGACTGAACAACATTAATCCTAAATCCCTGATTTCATAGTGTAATAGAGAAAAAAACACTAGAAATGTTACTTTGTAGTGGGCGGTGAATTGGTGAAAGATCACATGTGGGTGGTGGCAAGGGTCGCCGCAGCAGGAGGCAGTTTGGCGGTGGTCTGCCTGACGGCCGACTGTGGATGGTGGCTGACTGGTTGTGGCCTAGGGAAGGGATGAAGGCTCCATGGGGGCATGGGGCGATGGATGGTGTATTTTTATTTTAAGTATTATGTTTGGTTGGGTTATGGGTATTTGGCCTAGTAGTTACGTTTTTTAAGTTGTTCAATGTTTTTTAGGCTTATTTTTTATTTTGGGCTTATTAGTTATTATTGTATTGGACTATTGCGTATTTTGATCTTATTAGTTATTTATGTTTTTATAAAATGGAATGTTTTTTTATAAAATATAAGATTATTTTTATAATATTTAAACTTTCAATAAAATGTGGAGTTTAAAAAAATTTAGCAGTAGCGTAATATTTTCTCAGGGGTAACGTAAAACCGTAAATTTTTTTTATTTTTATTATGTAAAATCGTAAATACACTAACCGTAAAAAGTTGAGGGGTAGCGGAGGCTACCCCTCGGCTCCAAATAGATCCGCCCTTGGTTTTGGGAGGTCGAACCGGTCGGTTCGTCTCGAACCGGTGGTCGGACTGGGAAACCGGACCGGTTCAGACCGGTTTTTGATATTTTTTTTATTTTAATGAGTAAAAACTAGGTGTTAAACCATAAATTAGTACGTTGGATATACAAATATAGTTAAATTTTATATATAACTATAAAATACATATATAAATCATATATAAATTACTTATATTTAATTACATATATAAATATATATAAATAAAGTTAAATCCGGTCCAACCAGTCCGACCACCAAACCAGTAAGACGTCCGGTTCGACGTCCGATCCGATTCTGATAAAGAAAACAAATAGAACAATTACACGAAGCATCATAATTACTTTTTATTTCCCAGGATTTACACATCTGCTTTCATATGGTTAAATTGGAAGAACCGAAAAAAAAAAAAAAAGGGGGGGGGGGGGTGGATTGTTTGTTTAACACAAATTGCAATAGTAGAAGAAACATAACCGTAGGTAGCAGCAAGAGGATGAGGACCATTGGCATGCCATATGCAGTGGTGGTGGTGGTGGAAACATCATCGTACTTAGTAGCAAGGGTATTAGGACTCACGATCGAAACACCTATGCAGTATGTAATAGCAATAGCTGTGGCGGGGTGACGGACTGAAAAGTACATTGCTCTTCTGTTGTAACTTTTTTTTTCGGTCTTCGTATCGGTTTCTTGTGATGAATACTGCTCTGGTTCCACTAGAAGAGAGTTAGGAGGTTTGTTTTAGGTATTGGTGTTTTTCAAAAGAAGTGAGAACGACTGCTATGAATTACAATACCATTGTATATTAGCATGTTTTAATAATTTTGTACATCAAAATTTGATATTAACACAAAACGGTCCAATCAACTAATTAATTTATAATACTTTTACATTTATAAATTAATTTAAAAGAAGTTTATATTTGTAAAAAATTAAATAATTTTGCTGGGTGTTGTGTTGGTAAAAAAATCATTCATGTGTGCTAAATTTGTGTGGGTTTCACTTCGAATTAGATTGTATGCATTTATAAAAAAGATTTTCATGGGTGTCACACAAGAGATTTTGTCACTGATCACATATGCATCTTCACTAGCAACAAGCTTTAATATCAAATATAGCAAGTGGTTGTATGCGCATCAATATTTTTATAATCAGATTGGTGATGCAGTGCAATTATCGATTCCTTTGGTCAAGACAACAAACAATCCATTCAACGGATGACCGACACAAATGAAGATCGTTAAAAAGGCTTGACTAGACCAATTGCGTTGGGAAAATTCCTAAACTAATCATTTGAACAATTAAGTTTACAATAATATCCATTGATTTTAAAAAAATATCCAAAATATTTAACGAATCATATGTTCAAGTATCTCCCGCTAGCGATACCAATGCATGTGATATCGTTAGTGTATCGCCAAAAAAAAAATTTAAAAAGGAAAAATTTACATATCGCCGGCCAGATATACATCGTCCCTTGTGTATCGCCCAAAAAATAAAATAGTTTTTTTTGTATATCCGGGCAGCGATACACCGTGCTCCATATGTCGCCTATTTTTAAAAAATATATATAAAAAATCTAGTACGAGTACATAAAAAATTTAGTACAAGTATATTCATGAGATCCAATCCAACCGGGTATCTGCTCTTTAAAAATTAATTTGTCACACTTCATGCTTTAAGTATGTATCTACTAGCCCAACAACAAGTTCATATAGCTTCAAACCCAATCAACCTAACAACACTCATGAGCACATACAACACAACATACAAAAATATCTAAATAGAAAATTAACAAATGTTTGATTCTAAATTAAGAGACAGAACTGTTAAAATGCATACCGTAGAAGTGATAGAATGCATACTATATACTTCAACAAAATAAAGCACGATAAAATCTAGGCTTGCTCCGGCATATACGGATATATTTCAAAAAGTGTACATATATTCATGTTGTTTATATGATACATAAATATTAATTAATTTATCATCTTTATTTTATAAAACAATATTTTCTTTTTGAACAGTTGATATTTATTTGACTAGAAAACTAACAAAATACTAGAAGTATAGAATAATTTAAAGGATAAATTACACAATGATCTCCGATCTAGACTCTCACTTGTGCTTTTATTATTAATCCACATAAAAGAGATAAGTTTAATTTCCATTAGAATATCACTTGGTCCGCATAAATTGGAAGACAAAATACGATTGTTTCTAGCTTTCTAGATACATAAAGTGAAGATTGAAATATGGCGTTGAGGATCTTACAGTGCCCCGTTCGTCCAAAGATTTTGCACGCCAAGACAATCCTCGATCAAATTCATTGCCTCCTTGGGGGCTTTGCATCAATCTAAAGCCAACTACCAAACAACAAATTGCCATCTTGCACGAAAAAAAAAAGGAGAACTCTTTTGTTTGTAATCACAACAAGAACATCTGGTTTCAATCTGAATTCCCATTTTGACTAGTTCAACGTTTAAGGATATCAATTTTAGCTCCTCTCTACCATCTTAGTATATCGACCTCTATTGGATCCAAATGTTTCATAAAAATGGGAATGGTTTTATATGAGCCAAGCAACTTAGACTCGATAACTCGCCTTGCTTCTTTGATCGAGAACAATGTATCCTCCATGTTTCCAAGTACCATCTATCATTGGCGTTAGAAAGAGAGGTGTTAACTTTAGCGAAGCAATCCAAAGAGAAACAACAACCTGTTAGATAGCGAACAATTCTTTAATGGTTTCAAAGATAATAAAGCTAAATATAGGTCCTTTAAAATCTTAAATCCACATCATTTATCCAACCAAAAATGATGATGAATTTTCATTCCTAGTTACCTTGCAGATATTGACAGGCAAAAATCCTCCATTGAAAGCTAATTAGTCATCACTACTGCTATTTTCGGACTAAAAATGATTAATACAAACCTCATACGATAATATGTGAAATAAAATATCATGTCTGTTTGAATACTGATAAACACCCACATTTAATTTATAATAAATTTAAAAATACAATCAAATTTAATGATTCTACATATATTTATTTAGAACATTTTTTAAGAAACAAAAATAATTACAAAAAAAGTGACTCGATGAGGGGCAACATAACTATTTGCGGTTTCCAACAAAATCAATTTACTATTTAATATATGTAAGAAGGGGAAAGCACGTGATATTCTATCTTTTTGTTTTCAATTTTACGTTTTTTTACTCTTAAAATACCTGGTAAACATATTTAACTTATTACAATTCTTGAATTATAGATAGGGTAACTTTGTAAAATAGTAACAAACTTTCAAAAGTGTTTTAGTTAGATAACTCAATTCATCAATTTATCAATGTTATACTTTTTGTTTCAACTAGAAAAATATTTTTTTTATCTTTTGATGTTGATATGGAATGTTAACGTAAATTTTAGATGTATATTTTTTTTCATAATTAACATGTTTTCTTTCTTTTTTAATGAAATGTTATATAATAAAAATTCCGACCCTCATGTCTTATCCACCGTTATTTTCTTGACATAAGAAAAATTAATGATGACTCGATTTGATCGTTTAGTGGTCAAATTTAAGAAAAATATGAATGAGTGACTAAATTAGAACATTTTTAAAACTTGGTTTCTATTATGTGATATTTTCCCATTATGGATCGAAAGGAAACAAAAACACACAAAAATAAATAGATGAATAAAAATAACTCATAAACATCCTTGATTCTAACCCACTCACTCTTTTTTTATAGAAAACCATCCAAATATAATGAGTTAATTACACGATTGGTTCCTGTGGTTTGTCCATATTGTAATATTGGTTCCAACTTTGGAGAAATTACAGGTTTAGTCCTTATTGTTTGCCAACTCGTACTATGATTTGTACCTGACACTAACTTCTGTTAAGTTTTCAGTTAAGTGGATGTGAAAAGTCTAAAACACCCCTGCACTAAAAGAAATTTTTTTATGGGTCCCACTCTACCCCACCGCCTGCAACGGCACCACCGTCGCTGCCTACCGGCTGCACACCACCGCCTTCGCACCCACTCTACCCCACCGCCTGCGCCACTTTCTCCACCCCCCGCCTGCGCACCACCGTCACCTCCCACCACCTGGGCACCACCATCGCCGCCCCTCGTCTACACACCACCGTCGACGCCCTACCGCCTGCGCACCACCGTTGTCTCCGTCTCCCGATTGGTATTAATGTCAGGAACCAATCGTGTTACGAGTTGACAAACATTAAAAACCAAACTTGTAATTTCTTAAAAGTTAGGAACCAATATTGTAATATGAGCAAATCACAGAAACCAATCGTGTAATTAACTCAAATATAATTATATAATCTTGATCCATGACATTAATAAAAGATACGCATCAAATCATATCGAAGATTTATGAAATAAACCTACACCAGAGGAGAGGGTAACGAGCCGTTAGATGAACGTTAGATTACAGTACTTTACATAAATACATACATACATGATACATACAAATACAATTGACACATACATACAATTGACACATATACATCTCTCCAACAATCTGCTAATCGAAACCATTCATGTTCGTCTTATGCTGATTCAGGCGATTCAAGGTATTTCAGATCTCTCTTCATCGTTTTTCATTAATCGATCACTAAAAGCCTACGTGGTTATTCATGTTGCTGATTCATTAATCTCTCTCCAACAATCTGCTAATCGAGAGCCTCCGTGGATTCAGACGATTCTATTGCCGTCGATGACGAAACCATTCATGTTCTTATGCGGATTCAAGGTATGATTTCTTCACTTTGTTTCTGATTCATTAATCTCTCTTCATCGTTTTTCATTAATCGATCACTAAAAATCACTCGTATTCATGTTTCTGATTCATTAACACCCTAGCTATCTATCTATTTCAGATCTCTAAAATCCCCCCTTATTCATCATTCATTCAGTGTTTCAGAAACAAGAATCTATCGCGAGTTTCCAATCATCATCATTCATCAGTAGATACAATCAGGTACGACAACTCCTTTCTCTTTTTCCTTTCAATATATCGCACAACACAGACTCACGCATATATTTCGTTTCATCCTGATTTGATTTATTTTCTTGCTGATGTTTTCGTGGTCTAATTGCAGTTAGTTTCCCTAGATTGATTTATCTCTGATAATGTGCCCTAATATTCTTCTTAATCTGGAATAATTCTTGGTATTACGAAACTTTAACTGTTGTTCTTTTGACAGTGGGTTTATTGTAGCTAGGTTACAATGGTTTTGAGAATCCCCTTTTCAATTCCTGTTGTTTAAAGTTGACCCAGTGATGGTTCTGTCTTTTGGATTTGTTACTTGATAAAACCGAATCATTGTGGTCTAGATTTATGTGTTGCTTCAATATCTTAGATGCAAATAAACCCTTTTTTTGGGTTTCCACTGTAGAAACTTGCAGTCATAAGGTTCACTAGTGCTGCTGTGTGTTCATCTTAACATCCATGGTTGCTTTGTTTTGTTATACAACTTACTTGTAAGCGTCTAGGAGTTGCTAATATCTTATTCTAGACGTGTGAAAACCTATATAATATCAGCTGTCAGATGATTATGAACCTGTTATTTTGTTTCTTTGATTTTTGTGGCTTTTTACTTGATATGAAAATATGTATGGTAGTGTTTGTTGTATGTTTATTATCACATCCATGGCTGCTTTCTTTTGTTAGTTTTTGTGGCTTTGATTTTGCTGCTTCTTGCTTAGACTGAAAACATATGGCAGTGATGCAATCATTGTAAACTAGTTATTTATGTGTTGACCCAATCCTTTATTTTAAGAGGTTAGTGCAATTATGTATTTGTGTTGACGTGAATAATTACGACTTGAAGTATTGGTTAGCATACCTATAAACATGTTAATTTTTAGATTGTAGTAAATTGTTTTTTGAGATATTGTGTTATTTTGGGCAAAATTTAGCTAGCAATGTTTGATTTCATCATTGCTCATTGTAATTTATTGAAATTGTTTAGGTGGGTCTGGTTAATTTCTCTATATCTTCTTTCACTCATAGATTTATGTAATACCCACATGAGAGTGACTTACTGTTTACAGCTCTGTTGCTTTTAAAATTAGAATTTCGTGATTCGTTTCTTATAATCTACCCTCTACTTTGAGTTATTGGATATATTAATCTAATAAAGCTTTAGTATTCTTATTTTATTCGAATAGGTTTTTCGATATCTAGTTGAGATTCTGGAGTATCTTAAAAACCTGCTAAATTTAGCATGCAAGATCAATTCTGTCATCATAGTCTCTTTCACATATTAATTTGTTAAATACACTACTTATTTTAAGTACTTGTTTTTTTTATATATCCATGTTAGAGTTTTGTCCTCTTAATTCCTTAAGTTTATTGATAACGGATTTTTTGAACCCCTTTTGGATTTCATGTCAGTTTATTAATTATAGATTTCTTAATTTCCTTATTTCACTATTTTAGCACTTTTGTTATGAATATGTCTTAATACTTCTAGTTTTGTATGTTCCTTTATTTGATTTCTTAGATATTTTGAAACTCTTATTGATATGAGGTTTGATTTCTTAGATATTCTAAAACCCTTTTTGAATTGAGATCACCTTTTGGTAGTCGATTTGGATCATTGATACTCGACCCATTTCCATAATTAGCATCAGCCAAATGGGGTCAAAAAGTCATTTTGTTTTGCAAGCATCTCACTAGTGATTTCTTGAATGCCCTTTTGGATTTGAGATCCTCTTTTAATACCCAATTCGGGTTATTGAAATTCAACTCATTTCCACAATTAGCATCCGCCAAGTGGGATCAAGAATTCACTTGTTTTGCAACCTTCTCAATAATGGCTTTCTTGAATACCCTTTTGGACTTAATATTATCTTGTAAGCTCCTCAATAGTGGATCTTTATGATACCGATTTGGGTCATTAGACATCAACTGATTTCCACCCTTAGCATCCGCCAAGTGAGGTCAAAATTCAATTTTGTTTTTCAAGCTTTTCGATTTTGGATTTCTAATATGCGTGCTTCGATTCATGATCCTTTTTTTCTTCTAATTTGTAAGTATTTTAATTAAGAATTTTCTTAAATATCCTTTTTCATTATTTTATCTATTTTATATGTGAGATGTCTTATTACTTCTAGTTTTGTATGCTTTTCAATTCAATTCTTGGATTTTTTTTCTATTCCTTTTTGATACGTGATCACCTTTTGGAAGCTGATTTGGATCACTGAAAGTTGACTCATTTCCAAAATTAGCATTTGCCAAGTGGGGTCAAAAATTCATATTGTTTTTCAAGCATCTCAATAGTGATTTCTTGAATGCCCTTTTGGATTTGAGATAATCTTTTGATACCCAATTCGGGTATTGAAATCCAACTCATTTCCGTAACTAGCATCCGCCAAGTGGGTTTAAGAATTCACTTTGTTTTGCAACATTCTCAATAATGAATTTTTTTAATACCCTTTTGGACTTGATATCATCTTTCTCTGTCCATCTTGTATGCTTCTCAATAGTTTATCTTTATGATACCCGATTTGGGTAATTGGACCTCAACTCATTTCCACCCTTAGCATCCGCCAAGTGAGATCAAAAGTTCATTTTGTTTTTTTAACTTTTTGATATTAGATTTCTAGAATACGTGTTTTGATTCGTGATCTTTTTTCTTTTCCTATTTGTAAGTTTTTAAATTACGGATTTCTTCAATACTCTTTTTCATTATTTTATCAATTTTATTTGTGAAAATGTCTTATTACTTCTAGTTTTGTATGTTTTTCTATTCATTTTTTACATAAATACATACAATTGACACAATCTCTCTCCAACAATCTGCTAATCGAGAGCCTCGGTGGATTCAGGCGATTCTATTGCCGTCGATGACGAAACCATTCATGTTCTTATGCGGATTCAAGGTATGGTTTCTTCAATTTGTTTCTGATTCATTAATACCCTAGCTATCGAGATAATCTTTCTCCAACATCATCAGAAAATACAATCAGGTACGACAACTCGTTTCTCTATTTCCTTTCAATCGCACAACACAAACTCACGTATATATTTTGTTTCATCCTGATCTGATTTCTTTCTTGGTGATGTTTTCGTGGTGTAATTGCACTTAGTTTCCCTAGATTAATTTATCTCTAATAATGTGCCCTAATATTCTTCTTAATCTGCAAGGATTCTCAATATCACGAAACTTTAACTGTTGATCTTTTAATTGTGGGTTTGTATGTAGCTAGGTTACAACGGTTTTGAGAATCCCCTTTTCAATTCCTGTTGTTTAAAGTTGATCCAGTGTTGGTTTCGTCTTTTGGATTTGTTACTTGATAAAACTGAATCATTGTGGTCTAGATTTATGTGTTGTTTCCATGTTAGATAAAAGCACGCGGAACATATACGTGCAACTCATAAATTGACCCTTAGTTCAAGATTGTTGGTCGCACATATTGTTCTTTATTTAGGTGACTAACTCTTATTGTTGTTTAAATACCTTAGATGCAAATAAACCCTTTTTTGGATTTGGCTGTAGAAACTTGCAGTCATAAGGTTTCACTAGTGCTGCTGTCATAAGGTTTCACTAGTGCTGCTGTGTGTTCACCTTAACATCCATGGTTGCTTTGTTTTGTTACACAATTCACTCGTATGCGGCTCGGAGTTGTTAATATCTCATTCTAGATGTGTGGAAACCTATATAAAGAATCAGCTGTCAGATGACTATGAACCAGTTATTTATTTCTTTGATTTTTGTGGCTTTTTATTTAATATGAAAATATATATGGTAGTGTTTGCTGTATGTTTACTTCTCATCCATGGCTGCTTTCTTTTGTTAGTTTTTGCTGTATGTTTATCTACACATCCATGGCTGCTTTGTTTTCTTATACACCGTAGGTGTTAGATGTGTGCAAACTTATACAAAGCATTGAGCGTCACATCCTTGTGATTATGTGAACCAATTGTTTATTTCTTTGATTTTGCGGCTTTTTGCTTACACTGAAAACATATGGCAGTGATGCAATCATTGTAAACTAGTTATTTATGTGTTGACCTAATCCTTTATTTTAAGAAGTTAGTGCAATTATATATTTGTGTTGACGTGATTATTACGACTTGTAGTATTTGTTAGAATACCTATAAACATGTTAATTTTTAGATTGTAGTAAATTGTTTTTGAGATCGTCTTATTTTTGCCAAATTTTAGGTGGCAATGTTTGATTTCATCATTGCTCATTGTCAATTGTTGAAAGTTTTTAGTTGGGTCTGGTTAATTTCTCTATATCTTCTTTCACTCATAGATTTATGTAATACCAACGTGAGAGTGACTTTTTATTTACAGTTATGTTGCTTTTGAATTCAGAATTTCGTTATGTGTTTTTATAATTTGCCCTCTACTTTGAGTTATTGGATATAATTATCTAATAAGGCTTTAGTATTCTTATTTCATTAGAATAGGTTTTTGGATATCTAGTTGAGATTCTGGAGTTTCTTAAAAACCTGCTAAATTTAGCAGGCAAGATCATTTCTCTCATCATAGTCTCTTTCACATAATAATTTGCCTAATACACTTCATATTTTGAGTCCTTGTATTTTTTTTGTATGTAATCATGTTAGAGTTTTGTCATCTTAGTTCCTTGTTTGAAAGTTTTTGGATTTCATGTCAGTTTATTAAATATGGATTTCTTGAGTTCCCTATTTCATTATTTTAGCAATTTTATTGTTAATATGTCTAAATACTTCTAGTTTTGTATGTTTCTTTATTTGATTTCTAAGATATGTTGAAACTTTTTTTGATATGTGATTTGATTTCTTAGATATTTTGAAACTCTTTTTGAATTAAGATCACCTTTTGGTAGTCAGAAACTCGACCCATTTCCATAACTAGCATCAGCCAAGTGGGGTAAAAATTTCCAGCATCTCGATAGTGATTTCTTGAATGCCCTTTTGGATTTGAGATCATCTTTTGATACCCAATTTGGGTTATTGAAATCCAACTCATCTCCACATTTAGCATCCGCCAAGTGGGTCAAGATTTCACTTTGTTTTGCAACCTTCTCAATAATAGATTTCTTGAATACCCTTTTGGACATGAGGTCATCTTTTAATATCTATCTAATAAGCTTCTCAATAGTGGATCTTTATGTTGCCTAAATTAGGTCATTGGACCTCAACTCTTTTCCACCCTTAGCATCCGCCAAGTGAGGTCAATTTTCAATTATGTTTTGCAAAGATATTGGATTTCCAAGTATTTCGATTCGTAATTATTTTCTCCTATTGGTAAGTTTTTTTATTATGGATTTCTTGAATACCTTTTTTCATTATTTTATCAATTTTATATGTGAAAATGTCTTATTACTTCTAGTTTTGTATGTTTTTCAATTCAATTCTTGTTTTTTTAAATAATCCTTGTTAATACGAGATCACCTTTTAGTAGCCGATTTGGATCATTGAAACTTGACTCATTTCCACAATTAGCATATGCCAAGTGGGGTCAAAAATTCATATTGTTTTTCAAGCATCTCAATAGTGATTTCTTGAATGCCCTTTTGGATTTGAGATCATCTTTTGATACCCGATTCGGGTTATTGAAATTCAACTCATTTTCATATTTAGCATCCGCCAAGTGGGTTTAAGAATTCACTTTGTTTTGCGACCTTCTCAATAATGAATTTTTAAATACCCTTTTGGACCTTTTTGGACTTGAGATCATCTTTCTTTGTCCATCTTGTATACTTCTCAATAGTGTATCTTTATGATTCTCCGATTTGGGTCATTGGACCTCAACTCATTTTCACCCTTAGCATCTGCCAAGTGAGATCAAATTTCAATTTTGTTTTGCAAACTTTTCGATATTGGATTTCTAGAATATATGTTTTGATTTGTGATCTTTTTTTACTTTCCTAAGTGTAAGTTTTTTAATTATTGATTTGTTGAATACTCTTTTTCATTATTTTATCAATTTTATTTTTGAAAATGTTTTATTACTTCTAGTTTTGTATGTTTTTCAATTCGATTCTTGGTTTTTTCTAAAACCTTTTTGATTCGAGATCATCTTTTGGTAGCCGATTTGGATCATTGAAACTTGACTCATTTCCACAATTAGCATCTACCAAGTGGGGTTCAAAAATCCAATTTGTTTTTGAAGTTTCTCAATAGTGATTTCTTGAATACCCTTTTGGATTTGAGATCTTCTTTGGGGTTATTAAAAGCCATCTCATTTCCAAAGTTAGCATCCGCCAAGTGGGGTCAAGAATTTACTTTGTTTTGCATTCTTCTTAATAATGGATTCTTGAATACCTAATCTGGACTTGAGATCATCTTTCGATATATATTTTGTAAGCTTCTTGATAGTGGATTTTGCAGCTTTCTTTTATTTTTGTTTATTTGATTTTTGAAACTTTGTAGCAGGTTTTAGTTCTTTTATTTATGTTTTCGGGTAATGGATTTCTTGAACACACATTAGGATTTAAGATCATATTTCCATTCACGATTTGGGTTGTTAAAATCCGACTCATTTTCACAATTAGCATTCAACAAGTGGGCAATAACTCTTATTACTATGTAAATTTGATTCATTTCACAATCCTACTCTAGGCTTTTTTTATTAGTTCAGTTTGATTGTCTATTATTTTTCTTTTTAATGTGCCTTGTACATTTTTTACTATTATATGTTCAGAATTTCTTGAGAATTATTTAAATATGCTTTTAAAAATGTTCATATGTTATTTTGAACATTCTGAAGAGCATGAAAGGTTTATTAGAAAATGTTTAATTGTGTTCTTTTAGTCTTCTGTAACTATTTATTTGTTTACCACCTGTTTGGAATTTTTTTGGGTATTATCGGTAGTCGTTTCCGTGTACTCGCACTAGGAAAATGTTTATATTTTATGTATGCCACCTCTTAGTCTTAATATTTGGATTTTGTTTGTTGGCTTGCTTTTCACCTACTAGTTTTTACCTCATTAAGTTAAAGGTGTTCTTGTTAATCCTTAGAACCTGCTATAATGGGCAAGTTAGATTCGTTAATGATTCTCACCCTTATTCATACATGTTTGCTCATATTTTTGTGAACTCGTTAATGGTATTGATTGTTTCAAGTTGTTACATGGGTTTAGTGTTTTGTTATTTACCCTTTGGGGTTATGGTCTTTTCCCCAAGCTTTCTTAATTTGATTTGTAAGCTCTTGCGTGTTCAAATATCGGCTTTCTTTAGGTTCCTTTTTTGGACTGTTTTGGATACAAGAACATTTTTATACCGGCTCCTAATTCGTGGAATTATAGTTGGACATTGTCTTAATTGTTTCATTTTACATGTGATTATGTAAATTTCCTTGTGAGATTGAATAAGACTTGCATTGGGTTACTTTTTAGTTCAAAGAGTGTTTGGATTTTCTATAAATTGATGATTTGCTGAAAGCCCTTGGATTGTTTAGATGGATGAGTTTAACTACCCCTGGTTATTTTTAATCAATTTTTTTGTTTAGTTTGTCATCAGTTTTTCTTTCTATTTTGTGTTTTTTAGAAGATGTTATTTTTGTTGACTCTTTTTTCATTATATTATTATGATTTGACTCTTTTTCATTGTATTATCTATTAATAGGTGAATATGTGTAACAACTTTGTAATTGATTTCTTGGATGGCCTTTTGGATTTTAGATCATCTTTTGATATCTAGTATGGGTTATGGAAAGATATCTAGTATGGGTTATGGAAACTTGATACGATACATTTTTTTTTATCTATGAAGTTGGCAAACATGCTTTTTTAGTTATTCAATTTTCTGTTCGGTTGTAGCCTGTAGGTTTGGAATCATCCTGTTACTCAATAAACAGGAGGTAGTGCTTTTTTGTGGCTGCTTAATTTTCTTTATTTTTTCTTTCATTTTGATATATTTGCTTGAAGCCATTTTAATTTGGCTCACTTTCGTAGATCTATGAGTATTTGGGGGATTCACCGGAAAATATCTCTTTAAATTTATATTGAAGTACTATGTAGAAGTATGTATATTATGAACTATCAAGATTAACTTGATCCCCTTGTTGGTTACACATGGTCCTTTATTTGGATTTGGTTGCACTAACTTGCTGTCATAATGATCCATTAGCGTTGTGTGTGTCCATCTTTATATCCAGGGTTGCTTTAAGTGGTTAGGAGTTGTCCAATTTTCAAATTAGATGTGTGAAAACTTATATAAAACATCTGAGTGTGAGTGAGTGTTTGATGATTGTGATCCTGTTATATACTTTTTAATTTTGTTTGCTTCGGTTTGTTCATAGAAACATCCATGGTTGCTTTATTTGTCATACAATGGTAATTGGTTAGGAGTTATTTCTCATGTTAGACGTATTTTAAGGGGAAGGGCCAGTGGTGGGCATTTGGTTCAAGCTTTCAATAGTGGATCTTTGAATACGTGTTTTGATTTGTGCTTAATTTTTTTTTCTATTAGGAAGTTTATTAATTATGGATTTCTTCAGTTCCCTATTTTATTTTTTATAGCAATTTTATTATGAATATGTCTTGATACTTCTAGTTTTGTATGTCTCTTTATTTGATTTCTTAGATATTTTTGAAACTCTTTTTGAATTAAGATCACCTTTTGATAGCCGATTTGGATCATTGAAACTCGACCCATTTCCATAATTATATCATCCAAGTGGGTTCAAAAATTCAAGCATCTCAGTAGTGTTTCTTGAATGCCCTTTTGAATTTGAGATCGTCTTTTGATACCCAATTTGGGTTATTGAAATTCAACTCATTTCCAAAATTAGCATCCGCCAAGTGGATTTAAGAATTCACATTGTTTTGTGACTTTCTCAATAATGGATTTTTTGAATACCCTTTTGGACTTGAGATCATCTTCTTTTGTCAATCTTGTATGCTTCTCAATAGTGTGATCTTTACCATGTGCCAAGTGGGCTAAAAATTCATATTGTTTTTCAAGCATCTCAATAGTGATTTTCTTAAATGCCTTTTTTGGATTTGATATCATCTTTTGATACCCAATTCGAGTTATTGAAATTCAACTCGTTTTCAAAATTAGCATCTGCCAAATGGGTTTAAGAATTCACATTGTTTTGCGACATTCTCAATAATGGATTTTGGAATACCCTTTTGAACTTGAGATCATCCTTCTTTGTCCATCTTGTATGCTTCTAAATAGTGTAGTTTTATGATACCCGATTCGGGGTCATTGGAGTGCAACTCATTTCCGCACTTAGCATGAAGTGAGGTCAAAATTCAATTTTGTTTTGCAAGCTTTTTGATATTGTATTTCTAGAATTTCTTGAAAATATGTTATATATACTTTTAAAATTGTTCATATGTTATTTTGAACATTCTGAAGAGCATGAAGGATTTATTAGAAATTCTTTAATTGTGTTCTTTTAGTCTTCTGTAACTATTTATTTGTTTACCAATTGTTTGAATTATTTTGGGTATTATCGGTAGTCGTTTACGTGTAATTGCACTAGGGAAAAGTTTATATTATATGTATGCCACCTCTTAATCTTAATATTTTGGCATTTGTTGGTTGACTTGCTTTTCACTAGTTAATTTTTAACTCATTATTATAAAGGTGTTCTCGTTAATGCTTAGAACCTGCTATAAGGGGCAAGTTAGATTCGTTAATGGTTCTCACCCTTTTTCATATATGTTTGCTCATATTTGTGTGAACTCGTTAATGATTTTGATGTTTTAAGTTGTTACAAGGTTTTAGTGTTTTGTTATTTACCTTTGGGAATTGGGGTTATGGTCTTTTCCCCTAGATTTCTTAATTTGATTTAAGCTCTTGAGCAATCAAATATCTACTTTCTTTTGGTTGCTTTTTATCTCAATGTGTGAATTATCTTTGATTTTGTTGGAGTGTTTGGAATTTTGGATACAAGAACATTTTTATATTGGCTCCTAGCTCGTGGAATTTTAGTTGGACATGTTTATAATTGTTTCATTTTACATGTGATTATGTAAATTCTGTGAGATTGAATAAGTCTCGCATTGGGTTACTTTTTAGTTCAAAAAATGTTTGGATTTTCTTTAAATTGATGATTGGTGAATGCCCTTGGATTGTTTAGATGGAGAAGTTTAAGTACCCTTGGTTTTCTTTTAATCAGTTTGTAGTTTTGTTTGTCGTCAGTTTTTCTTTCTGTTTTGTGGTTTTCTTTTAAATTTGAAAGTACCTTTTAATATTGACTTTGGGGGTAAATGAAATCCGACTCATTTACGCAATTAGCACCCGCCAAGCGAGGGGAAGTACTCATTTTGATTTTTAAGCTTCTCAGCAGGGAATTTCTTCAATATCCTTTTGGTTTTGAGATCGACTTTTGGATGGTGGATTATTTGAATACCTTTTGGATTTAAAACCATATTTCTTTTCTTCTATTTATATATGGATATCTTGATCACCTTTTTCATTATTTTATCTATCTGATTTATGAATAGTTCTTACTAATTCCAATTTTGTACATTTTTCAATTTGATTTCTTGGATAATACCCTATTGGATATGTGATCATCTTTTGCAACCCAATTTGGATCATTGAAATTTGACTCATATTCACAATTAAATTAGCATCCATTAAGTGGGGTCTAGTAGTTTTCTTGAATACCCTTTTGGATTTGAGATCATCTTTCGATACCCAATAGTGGTTATTGAAATTCAACTCATTTTCACAATTAGCATCCGTCAAGTGGGATCAAAAATTCTTTTAACCTTCCCTATATTGGGTCTATATAATACCCTTTTGGACTTGATATCATATTTCAATATTCATTTTGGATTTTGAAAAGTTGATTTAATTCATATTAGAATCCTCCAATCCATTTTGGGTTATAAAATTTATTTTATTTCATAGCTTATTTTGTTATTCACCTTTTTCGATTCTGTTGTAGGTTTAAAATCATTTTATGTTGTAGTGCTTTTTTGTGGCTGTTTAATTTTCTTTATCTATCCTTTCATTTTGATATATTTGCTTAAAGCCCTTTTAATTTGGCTCAGTTTCAGAGATCTCAGAGTACTTGATAGATTCAGTGAAAAATATATCTCCTTAAATTTATATTGAAGTACTATGTAGGAGTATGTATAATATTAAATATGAAGATGAACTACATCTCATTGTTGGCTACACATGGTCTTTTATTTGGATTTGGTTTTTATGCCCACCTCTAACCGTGACAACCATAACGCCAGAACCCTCACGCCACCACCGCCACCCCACACCCTCGGCGGAAACACCTTCTCAGCCCTAGATCTCACCAAAATCACACCTTTCTAAGTTAATTCATGAATTGATTTGTTTCTATTTGAATTAGGGCTCCTTAGAGATCAATGAGTTTTTTGTGTGCTAGAAAGGAGGCCATATTTGGATTTGTGTGTGCTAGATCAATAATCTGAGTGAATACAGAAGAAACTGTTGATGGTTTATGGAGGTATTTAGTTCATAAACATTGATTGTGTTTGAGTCAGCACACCGGTGGGTTTTGAGGTTTGTGAACATGGATCATCAGAACCCCACAGGCCCATAATACTATACTTGAACATTGAGGCCCAACTTTCCATAATATTTCATACATGGGCTGCTGCAACATCCATCACATGGATCACACCCTCACACCCCATAATACTATACTTGGACCTTGGTTTTTGGATGAGTTTGTTTTATTCCGTCACGTGCTTCATGCCCCTTGGATTTCACCTTACATTTCTCCTAGGGGCCCATTTTCTAAAACAAAAAAAGTTAAATAAATTTTTTTTTATTAATATTGGATATATTTAGGCTTTGGCGTTTGGCCTGTTATGAGATTGTTAAAATGCCAATTTAAGATGAGAGGCCCAAAAAAAAGGCGTTGAAAATTCTTGATACATTAATATCGAATTCATGGCTTCCTTGGGGGCTTTGCCCCAATTTAATACCAACTCCCAACAATCTATTAAAACATATAAGCTCCTGAGAATTATGACGACTTTGTTTTACAACATATTTGTCGTGCTTACAATAACAATAACAATAAATGACGTTGATATAACAGTATGAAAAGAGCAGGAAGACTCACGCACCCTAATAATGCTAGTAAACCAAAAGGGAAAGAAATATATACCGCATTTTTGAACAATTGTAAAACGCACAAGTCTTCCGGAAATGGTTTATGACGTACGAAAAACATGTACAAATCACCACCATTAATAGCATCAAATGCTACCTTCTCCACAACATCCTGTCATTTAATTCAGATGGCTATAATTAACATGAACAAAAAGATAACACGAACACTTGTATGCAAAATTAATGTATTTTACTTTAAACTATAATTCATGTTTTTTTTTCCTTAGCAGCTTTTTAGTGGTGGAACCAAAAGTTTTCAATGATTTTTTCCTTAGCACGCAACTAATGTTCTTTCTTTCCTTTAGCATAGAGGTGTACAAACCGGGTTTTTTCCCCAAACCGATTCGGTTTTTAAGCCGAACCGTGTTTTTTTTGTTATGTGATAAACCGGTGTTCTAACTGAATACTTAAACTGGTTTTAAAACTGGTTTTTGGGTGTCGGGCTACCAAACCTGTCCAAAAACCGGCGGTTCAAATCGAGCCAAATCGGTTTTTATTTTTATTTTTCAAACCGGATCGGTTTTTCCTTTGGCATTTACCTCAACTACGCTGCTGCAATTTGGAGGATCAAAATTGAATATAACTATTAAAATGACATTAGACGGCATTAAATTTACTCAAACGTTATATTTCAACGCAACATAGTTGAAACATATCAGCAAGTGGAGCATAGTGAAGTTCTGCTAACAAAAATTAAAGTGAGTAACATAACAGAAAATAGAAATACCTGAAGTCAATAACAGATACAGGCTCCCCATAACTTAGAAGTGCATTTCCAGGAATAACCTGACAAATACAAGAAGTCAAACTAACTTGTGTATGCTAATAAAAGGAGTTGAAGGTATTGTCAGCTTACCTGTATAGAAATACAATTTCCTTCAGGTCTTCACTGTTGCCGTCGGTCTTAGCACACCGATGGTGTAGTATGTGTCTTTATCCGACTGATGTTTATCAATGATTAGAAATGTTAACTTGTTAGACATTGATATGTTCTAGAAACTCTAAATCTTACAAGTAGTTATGTTGCATACCTGAAATGTATGACTATACACATATATCTGGGTCAAGGGAGTGCAAAATCAGAAGCTGCCTCAGTACAAAGCTATAACCATAATATTTTGCTAGGAAGCCCAATTTAGTTTTTGTACTTAAACTGATAACCTCTACTAGTGAGCACATCCCAATAATGATTTTAACTTAGATCCGTACGTAATCAGTAAATCCCACTAAATATCACACATAAAAGTATAAAAAGACTTTAAAAGTTAGGATTGTAGTATATTATGGTCAGTATGAGTACATCCAGGGTGTACAACAACATACACCTGCAAATCAGTCAAAGCAATTAGCTTGTGATCACAGAGAAAAAAGATGACAGTGTTACATTAAGTGTGTGGGGAACCTCCTTAATAGATTTCAGCATATCACCCAAAGAAGTCAACAGTGAGTACAACCTGAAACTGATACTATTGAACAAAAGATAGGATTCAAGATTAAGACACTATTCAAGTTGTCAATGTCTAGAATGGGCCTATGAAACCATGCCCTGTACAGAAAAACAGTTATCCAACGCCCATAGTGTTAACTTGTAGGTAATGGTCTAATTACAGGAAGTTAACTTGAAAATCCATGTTTACCTTAAAAGACGTTTATCCATGGCTGCCACACGCTAAAACCAAAAACATCAATTAGATGTAAATTTGAGGGGAAAGCAGACCAAAAGATAATTGCAATATCCGCACCGTATTCATCATGACAAAAACAGAGAACCTGCAGATAAACTGATATTGAGAGTGAATTTCAAGTTTGTACTTACTTTTGATACAGAAAAACAAAAATTAGGAAAGTGATACCTTTCTTTTGCTCTACCAATACCCATGTGGCTTAAATGTTAGTCAGTTTGGAATATCTGCAATGCTTCATGAGCTGCAGAGTCAACTTAAAGGAACTTTTTTCTGCATATTGCATAGAAAAATTATAATAAAAACAGGTAGAGTCTAGTATGTATAAAGGAAGGATTATGATTAGGTACAATGAAATTTGCAAGACGAAACTAATTGCAATAAATACGACCCGTGTGATTTCAGTATAGCAAGAAGTCCTCCACTAGCACAAATTTTAACTTCACTCTTAACTTTCATCATACAACTTAGCTACAGTTACATAAAAGTAAAAGAATGACCCTGATCAAACTACGATCCGTGTGATTTCATCGGCTCATCAAAGATTATCACATACATAAAGAGGACATGGTATGAGCTGTTATCGTTTATGATTAAGAAAATCAACTACAGACCCAGATCAAAATACAATCCATGTGATTTCATCGGCTCATCAAAACACATATAGAAGAAATAAGGAGCATGCTAGTACAATTACAGGTCATAAGAAAGTGTTGGCCACATGAAAAATATAAATGAAGAAAGTATTTACTATTACTGATTACGAGTAATTGGCAAATGCGTGTAGGAAACGAGCTGATCGAATGAGTTTTGATACCAATTACACCTGATGCACCGATTATGTTTCTTCGAGCATAACACAAAGCCACTGCGGGCGTATAATGATATGATTAAAGGGAACGATTGAAGTCTGTTTGTGTGTACGTGTGCGTTTGATGGATAATTATAGAGTGGTGTGTTTGGTGGGGTTTATAATGTAGAGAGAAACCGAGTCGGTGACGAAACTTTATTGGTGCTGCAAACATACGCAAACTTAATATTTGAAAATCTGATTATTATTTCCTTACCAAATTTAAGTCAACATTTTAATCATTTTTCGTAATTTTGTTTTTGTCTTTGTATAAAACAATACATGATACAATTTTTATTATTACAAGCCTAATAATTTTTCTGTAAAAATGACACTGTATATAAAAACAAATAGGCATTTTTCTTTTTAAAAACATGAGAGTATCGAATTTAGACAAATTCTAGAACTGCACTTAGAATATTAGACTATGAAACCCTCTATTGTGATAATCATCGTTTTATCAGATTTAGACAATTTCTAGATGGCATGTGAATTTGAGGTTTTTGGTCAATATAACAGGAAGAATATAATTAATAAGTGTGTTGAAATGATCTTTGGGGAGGCTAAAGCCATTATTTAACATAATTTCATGGGTAGTACCTTGTGATTGAGTCAATGGATCTTTTAGTTACATTGCTAAACCTTATTTCGAGGGGGGGGGGGGGGGTTATGTTGTTTGGTAAATGAAATTAACCAAAAATTAAATGATATCCGTCACAAATCGATTACTTGAACCAAAAATGATAAATGCACATCGTTACAATTTAGAATTTCACACCTTAAACCATTGTTGATTTTATGTTCCTTTTTTTATAAACTTAAACGTTAATTGGGTATTCAAATCAAAGTTTTTTTGTTTTTATAATTGTTATTGATACTTCTTTATACTTCCAATAGTTTTCAATGTCCGGTCTATTTATCTTGATCGATGGCCTAGAATTGTAATTGGACGTAGCAATGGGCTCAAGATTGTTGACCCGGGAGACAGAAAAGACAGTTTGGGCTTTTTGAGATTGTAAATACATAATCAATTGTGAGGCCCAACATGACACCATTCCTTCAACTCAAGTAGGCTTGTGATGAACGGCCCACTTGTCTTGTTTGTTGTTCCAAAACCTGAAAGATAGACACCAACATTTAATTCCCCATAGTTTACCACGACTCTAAATTTCAAAAAAGTTACAATTATTTTTGTAATCTAACCCTACATTAATTACCCCGTCTTTATCCCCATGCACTAAAATTAAAACTTTAGGGGAAAACATTACGTTCTCTCAAATTAAAAATCACTTGCTCACAAGCCTTATAAATTATAAGCATGAGACATGAGATGTGAGATATTTTAGAAAATATGGAAATCAATTTCGGGGATGGAAATTTTTAGATAAATTGCAGGTACAGGGACAAGGAAGCTTTTGTGAATGCTCTTAGCCTCGAGAGATACACGACTCATAACGAATAAGAATAAAAAAAAACTTCAATATGGTTTCATGATATTGTTGGTGAGGAGTAAGATTGTTTTTTTTATCAATGCCATGTTCCTTTCTATTAACAAGAATTTTCATAACCGGGTCGGAGCGGATAGTCGGATGGTGAACCGGTCTGGTCGTGTATAGTTGGATCGTTTTCCAGCTAAATCGGATAAGTTGTTGGACCAAAATTCTTTTTATTTTTTTATTTCTTTAAACCCTATAACATAAATATATTGACACCATGTTACGCAAAATAAGGTATCCATCTAAAATTTACAATACTTGCCCTCGGCTAGTTAGAATCACCTCCACCTAAAAAGTTTATGCAGTTTCACAAAGTCTTAGGAGCATTTGGTTCGTATAATATTGTGACATTTTCCTATTTAGTCATTTATGAAAATTATTCATAAGTGATTAAATTAAAACAATTTTAAAACTTGATTACTGTGATATTTTCCTATTATAGATCGAAAGAAAAAAAAACACAAAAATAAATAGATGAATAAAAATAACTCATAAACATCCTTGATTCTAACTCACTCACTCTTTTCTTTCCATAGAAAATAATCCAAATATAATTTAATAAAAGATACGCATCAAATCATATCGAAGATTTATGAAATAAACCTACACCAGAGAAGAGAGGAGAGGGTAACGAGCCGTTAGATGAACGTTAGATTACAGTACTTTACATAAATACATACATACATGATAACATACAAATACAATTGACACATACATACAATTGACACCATTCATGTTCTTATGCGGATTCAAGGTATGATTTCTTCACTTTGTTTCTGATTCATTAATCTCTCTTCGTCGTTTTTCATTAATCGATCACTAAAAATCACTCGTATTCATGTTTCTGATTTATTAACACCCTAGCTATCTATCTATTTCAGATCTCTAAAAACCCCCCTTATTCATCATTCATTCAGTGTTTCAGAAACAAGAATCTATCGCGAGTTTCCAATCATCATCATTCATCAGTAGATACAATCAGGTACGACAACTCCTTTCTCTTTTTCCTTTCAATATATCGCACAACACAGACTCACGCATATATTTCGTTTCATCCTGATTTGATTTATTTTCTTGGTGATGTTTTCGTGGTCTAATTGCAGTTAGTTTCCCTAGATTAATTTGTCTCTGATAATGTGCCCTAATATTCTTCTTAATCTGCAATAATTCTCAGTATTACGAAACTTTAACTGTTGTTCTTTTGACAGTGGGTTTATTGTAGCCAGGTTACAACGGTTTTGAGAATCCCCTTTTCAAATCCTGTTGTTTAAAGTTGACCCAGTGATGGTTCTGTCTTTTGGATTTGTTACTTGATAAAACCGGATCATTGTGGTCTAGATTTATGTGTTGCTTCAATATCTTAGATGCAAATAAACCCTTTTTTTGGGTTTCCACTGTAGAAACTTGCAGTCATAAGGTTCACTAGTGTTGTTGTGTGTTCATCTTAACATCCATGGTTGCTTTGTTTTGTTATACAACTTACTTGTAAGCGCCTAGGAGTTGCTAATATCTTATTCTAGACGTGTGAAAACCTATATTTTGTTTCTTTGATTTTTGTGGCTTTTTACTTGATATGAAAATATGTATGGTAGTGTTTGTTGTATGTTTATTATCACATCCATGGCTGCTTTCTTTTGTTAGTTTTTGTGGCTTTGATTTTGCTGCTTCTTGCTTAGACTGAAAACATATGGCAGTGATGCAATCATTGTAAACTAGTTATTTATGTGTTGACCCAATTCTTTATTTTAAGAGTTTAGTGCAATTATGTATTTGTGTTGAGATGAATAATTACGACTTGAAGTATTGGTTAGCATAACTATAAACATGTTAATTTTTAGATTGTAGTAAATTGTTTTTTGAGATATTGTGTTATTTTGGGCAAAATTTAGCTAGCAATGTTTGATTTCATCATTGCTCATTGTAAATTATTGAAAGTGTTTAGGTGGGTCTGGTTAATTTCTCTATATCTTCTTTCACTCATAGATTTATGTAATACCCACATGAGAGTGACTTACTGTTTACAGCTCTGTTGCTTTTAAAATTAGAATTTCGTGATTCGTTTCTTATAATCTACCCTCTACTTTGAGTTATTGGATATATTAATCTAATAAAGCTTTAGTATTCTTATTTTATTCGAATAGGTTTTTCGATATCTAGTTAAAATTCTGTAGTATCTTAAAAACCTGCTAAATTTAGCACGCAAGATCAATTCTGTCATCATAGTCTCTTTCACATATTAATTTGTTAAATACACTACTTATTTTAAGTACTTGTTTTTTTTATATATCCATGTTAGAGTTTTGTCCTCTTAATTCCTTAAGTTTATTGATAACGGATTTTTTGAACCCCTTTTGGATTTCATGTCAGTTTATTAATTATAGATTTCTTAATTTCCTTATTTCACTATTTTAGCACTTTTGTTATGAATATGTCTTAATACTTCTAGTTTTGTATGTTCCTTTATTTGATTTCTTAGATATTTTGAAACTCTTATTGATATGAGGTTTGATTTCTTAGATATTCTGAAACCCTTTTTGAATTGAGATCACCTTTTGGTAGCCGATTTGGATCATTGATACTCGACCCATTTCCACAATTAGCATCAGCCAAGTGGGGTCAAAAAGTCATTTTGTTTTGCAAGCATCTCACTAGTGATTTCTTGAATGCCCTTTTGGATTTGAGATCATCTTTTAATACCCAATTCGGGTTATTAAAATTCAACTCATTTCCACAATTAGCATCCGCCAAGTGGGGTCAAGAATTCACTTGTTTTGCAACCTTCTCAATAATGGCTTTCTTGAATACCCTTTTGGACTTGAGGTCATCTTTCAATATTATCTTGTAAGCTCCTCAATAGTGGATCTTTATGATACCGATTTGGGTCATTGGACATCAACTCATTTCCACCCTTAGCATCCGCCAAGTGAGGTCAAAATTCAATTTTGTTTTTCAAGCTTTTCGATATTGGATTTCTAATATGCGTGCTTCGATTCATGATCCTTTTTTTCTTCTAATTTGTAAGTTTTTTAATTAAGGATTTTCTTGAATATCCTTTTTCATTATTTTATCTATTTTATCTGTGAGATGTCTTATTACTTCTAGTTTTGTATGCTTTTCAATTCAATTCTTGGATTTTTTTTAAATTCCTTTTTGATACGTGATCACCTTTTGGAAGCCGATTTGGATCATTGAAAGTTGACTCATTTCCAAAATTAGCATCTGCCAAGTGGGGTTAAAAATTCATATTGTTTTTCAAGCATCTCAATAGTGATTTCTTGAATGCCCTTTTGGATTTGAGATAATCTTTTGATACCCAATTCGGGTATTGAAATCCAACTCATTTCCGTAACTAGCATCCGCCAAGTGGGTTTAAGAATTCACTTTGTTTTGCAACATTCTCAATAATGAATTTTTTTTAATACCCTTTTGGACTTGAGATCATCTTTCTCTGTCCATCTTGTATGCTTCTCAATAGTTTATCTTTATGATACCCGATTTGGGTAATTGGACCTCAACTCATTTCCACCCTTAGCATCCGCCAAGTGAGATCAAAAGTTCATTTTGTTTTTTAAGCTTTTTGATATTAGATTTCTAGAATACGTGTTTTGATTCGTGATTTTTTTCTTTTCCTATTTGTAAGTTTTTAAATTACGGATTTCTTCAATACTCTTTTTCATTATTTTATCAATTTTATTTGTGAAAATGTCTTATTACTTCTAGTTTTGTATGTTTTTCTATTCATTTTTTACATAAATACATACAATTGACACAATCTCTCTCCAACAATCTGCTAATCGAGAGCCTCGGTGGATTCAGGCGATTCTATTGCCGTCGATGACGAAACCATTCATGTTCTTATGCGGATTCAAGGTATGGTTTCTTCAATTTGTTTCTGATTCATTAATACCCTAGCTATCGAGATAATCTTTCTCCAACATCATCAGAAAATACAATCAGGTACGACAACTCGTTTCTCTATTTCCTTTCAATCGCACAACACAAACTCACGTATATATTTTGTTTCATCCTGATCTGATTTCTTTCTTGGTGATGTTTTCGTGATGTAATTGCACTTAGTTTCCCTAGATTAATTTATCTCTAATAATATGCCCTAATATTCTTATTAATCTGCAAGGATTCTCAATATCACGAAGAAACTTTAACTGTTGATCTTTTAACTGTGGGTTTGTATGTAGCTAGGTTACAACGGTTTTGAGAATCCCCTTTTCAATTCCTGTTGTTTAAAGTTGATCCAGTGTTGGTTTCGTCTTTTGGATTTGTTACTTGATAAAACTGAATCATTGTGGTCTAGATTTATGTGTTGTTTCCATGTTAGATAAAAGCACGCGGAACATATACGTGCAACTCATAAATTGACCCTTAGTTCTAGATTGTTGGTCGCACATATTGTTCTTTATTTAGGTGACTAACTCTTATTGTTGTTTAAATACCTTAGATGCAAATAAACCCTTTTTTTGGATTTGGCTGTAGAAACTTGCAGTCATAAGGTTTCACTAGTGTTGCTGTCATAAGGTTTCACTAGTGCTGCTGTGTGTTCACCTTAACATCCATGGTTGCTTTGTTTTGTTACACAATTCACTCGTAAGCGGCTCGGAGTTGTTAATATCTCATTCTAGATGTGTGGAAACCTATATAAAGAATCATCTGTCAGATGACTATGAACCAGTTATTTATTTCTTTGATTTTTGTGGCTTCTTATTTAATATGAAAATATATATGGTAGTGTTTGCTGTATGTTTACTTCTCATCCATGGCTGCTTTCTTTTGTTAGTTTTTGCTGTATGTTTATCTACACATCCATGGCTGCTTTGTTTTCTTATACACCGTAGGTGTTAGATGTGTGCAAACTTATACAAAGCATTGAGCGTCACATCATTGTGATTATGTGAACCAATTGTTTATTTCTTTGATTTTGCGGCTTTTTGCTTACACTGAAAACATATGGCAGTGATGCAATCATTGTAAACTAGTTATTTATGTGTTGACCCAATCCTTTATTTTAAGAAGTTAGTGCAATTATATATTTGTGTTGACGTGATTAATTACGACTTGTAGTATTGGTTAGAATACCTATAAACATGTTAATTTTTAGATTGTAGTAAACTGTTTTTGAGATCGTCTTATTTTTGCCAAATTTTAGCTGGCAATGTTTGATTTCATCATTGCTCATTGTCAATTATTGAAAGTTTTTAGTTGGGTCTGGTTAATTTCTCTATATCTTCTTTCACTCATAGATTTATGTAATACCAACGTGAGAGTGACTTTTTATTTATAGTTATGTTGCTTTTGAATAAAGAAAATTTGTTATGTGTTTTTATAATTTGCCCTCTACTTTGAGTTATTGGATATAATTATCTAATAAGGTCATTAGAATAGGTTTTTGGATATCTAGTTGAGATTCTGGAGTTTCTTAAAAACCTGCTAAATTTAGCAGGCAAGATCATTTCTCTCATCATAGTCTCTTTCACATAATAATTTGTCGAATACACTTCATATTTTGAGTCCTTGTATTTTTTTTGTATGTACTCATGTTAGAGTTTTGTCATCTTAGTTCCTTGTTTGAAAGTTTTTTGGATTTCATGTCAGTTTATTAAATATGGATTTCTTGAGTTCCCTGTTTCATTATTTTAGCAATTTTATTGTTAATATGTCTAAATACTTCCTAGTTTTGTATGTTTCTTTATTTGATTTCTAAGATATGTTGAAACTCTTTTTGAATTAAGATCACCTTTTGGTAGTCAGAAACTTGACCCATTTCCATAACTAGCATTAGCCAAGTGGGGTAAAAATTTCCAGCATCTCGATAGTGATTTCTTGAATGCCCTTTTGGATTTGAGATCATCTTTTGATACCCAATTTGGGTTATTGAAATCCAACTCATCTCCACAATTAGCATCCGCCAAGTGGGTCAAGATTTCACTTTGTTTTGCAACCTTCTCAATAATAGATTTCTTGAATACCCTTTTGGACATGAGGTCATCTTAAAATATCTATCAAATAAGCTTCTCAATAGTGGATCTTTATGATGCCTGAATTAGGTCATTGGACCTCAACTCTTTTCCACCCTTAGCATCCGCCAAGTGAGGTCAATTTTTAATTATGTTTTGCAAAGATATTGGATTTCCAAGTATTTCGATTTGTAATTATTTTCTCCTATTGGTAAGTTTTTTTATTATGGATTTCTTGAATACCTTTTTTCATTATTTTATCAATTTTATATGTGAAAATGTCTTATTACTTCTAGTTTTGTATGTTTTTCAATTCAATTCTTGTTTTTTTTTAAATAATCCTTGTTAATACGAGATCACCTTTTAGTAGCCGATTTGGATCATTGAAACTTGACTCATTTCCACAATTAGCATATGCCAAGTGGGGTCAAAAATTCATATTGTTTTTCAAGCATCTCAATAGTGATTTTCTAAATGCCCTTTTGGATTTGAGATCATCTTTTGATACCTGATTCGGGTTATTGAAATTCAACTCATTTCCATATTTAGCATCCGCCAAGTGGGTTTAAGAATTCACTTTGTTTTGCGACCTTCTCAATAATGAATTTTTTAAATACCCTTTTGGACTTGAGATCATCTTTCTTTGTCCATCTTGTATACTTCTCAATAGTGTATCTTTATGATTCCCCGATTTGGGTCATTGGACCTCAACTCATTTTCACCCTTAGCATCCGCCAAGTGAGATCAAAATTCAATTTTGTTTTGCAAACTTTTCGATATTGGATTTCTAGAATATATGTTTTGATTCGTGATCTTTTCCTAAGTGTAAGTTTTTTAATTATGGATTTGTTGAATACTCTTTTTCATTATTTTATCAATTTTATTTTTGAAAATGTTTTATTACTTCTAGTTTTGTATGTTTTTCAATTCGATTCTTGGTTTTTTCTAAAACCTTTTTGATTCGAGATCATCTTTTGGTAGCCGATTTGGATCATTGAAACTTGACTCATTTCCACAATTAGCATCTACCAAGTGGGTTCAAAAATCCAATTTGTTTTTGAAGTTTCTCAATAGTGATTTCTTGAATACCCTTTTGGATTTGAGATATTCTTTTGAAACCCTAAATATGGGTTAATAAAGCCATCTCATTTCCAAAGTTAGCATCCGCCAAGTGGGGTCAAGAATTTACTTTGTTTTGCATCCTTCTTAATAATGGATTCCTGAATACCTTTTTTGGAATTGAGATCATCTTTCGATATATATTTTGTAAGCTTCTTGATAGTGGATTTTGTAGCTTTCTTGTATTTTTGTTTGTTTGATTTTTGAAACTTTGTAGCAGGTTTTAGTTCTTTTATTTATGTTTTCGGGTAATGGATTTCTTGAACACACATTAGGATTTAAGATAATATTTCCATTCACAATTTGGGTTGTTAAAATCTGACTCATTTTCACAATTAGCATTCAACAAGTGGGCAATAACTCTTATTACTATGTAAATTTGATTCATTTCACAATCCTACTCTAGGCTTTTTTATTAGTTAAGTTTGATTGTCTATTCCTTTTCATTTTAATGTGCCTCGTGCATTTTTTTCTATTATATGTTCAGAATTTCTTGAGAATATGTTAAATATGCTTTTAAAATTGTTCATATGTTATTTTGAACATTCTGAAGAGCATGAAGGATTTATTAGAAAATGTTTAATTGTGTTCTTTTAGTCTTCTGTAACTATTTATTTGTTTACCACCTGTTTGGATTTTTTTGGGTATTATCGGTAGTCGTTTCCGTGTACTCGCACTAGGAAAAAGTTTATATTTTATGTATGCCACCTCAAGAAATTATCAAAATACCCTGCCCCAAACGATGCAATAGCTTCGGTTAGAGCAAAGCTCTTAATATTTGGATTTTGTTTGTTGGCTTGCTTTTCACCTGCTAGTTTTTACCTCATTAAGTTAAAGGTGTTCTTGTTAATGCTTAGAACCTGCTATAATGGGCAAGTTAGATTCGTTAATGATTCTCACCCTTATTCATACATGTTTGCTCATATTTTTGTGAACTCGTTAATGATATTGATTGTTTCAAGTTGTTACATGGTTTTAGTGTTTTGTTATTTACCCTTTGGGGTTATGGTCTTTTCCCCTAGCTTTCTTAATTTGATTTGTAAGCTCTTGCGTGTTCAAATATCGGCTTTCTTTAGGTTCCTTTTTATCCCAATTTGTGAATTATCTTTGATTTTGTTGGACTGTTTTGGATACAAGAACATTTTTATACCGGCTCCTAATTCGTGGAATTATAGTTGGACACTGTCTTAATTGCTTCATTTTACATGTGATTATGTAAATTTCCTTGTGAGATTGAATAAGACTTGCATTGGGTTACTTTTTAGTTCAAAGAGTGTTTGGATTTTCTATAAATTGATGATTTGCTGAAAGCCCTTGGATTGTTTAGATGGATGAGTTTAACTACCCCTGGTTATTTTTAATCAATTTTTTTGTTTAGTTTGTCATCAGTTTTTCTTTCTATTTTGTGTTTTTTAGAAGATGTTATTTTTGTTGACTCTTTTTTCATTATATTATTATGATTTGACTCTTTTTCATTGTATTGTCTATTAATAGGTGAATATGTGTAACAACTTTGTAATTGATTTCTTGGATGGCCTTTTGGATTTTAGATCATCTTTTGATATCTAGTATGGGTTATGGAAACTTGATACGATACATTTTTTTTATCTATGAAGTTGGCAAACATGCTTTTTTAGTTATTCAAATTTTCTGTTCGGTTGTAGCCTGTAGGTTTGGAATCATTCTGTTGCTCAATAAACAGGAGGTAGTGCTTTTTTGTGGCTGCTTAATTTTCTTTATTTTTTCTTTCATTTTGATATATTTGCTTGAAGCCATTTTAATTTGGCTCACTTTCGTAGATCTATGAGTATTTGGGGGATTCACCGGAAAATATCTCTTTAAATTTATATTGAAGTACTATGTAGAAGTATGTATATTATGAACTATCAAGATTAACTTGATCCCATTGTTGGTTACACATGGTCCTTTATTTGGATTTGGTTGCATTAACTTGCTGTCATAATGATCCATTAGCGTTGTGTGTGTCCATCTTTATATCCATGGTTGCTTTGTTCTCTTATACCTCATAAGTGGTTAGGAGTTGTCCAATTTTCAAATTAGATGTGTGAAAACTTATATAAAGCATCTGAGTGTGAGTGAGTGTTTGATGATTGTGATCCTGTTATATACTTTTTAATTTTGTTTGCTTCGGTTTGTTCATAGAAACATCCATGGTTGCTTTATTTGTCATACAATGGTAATTGGTTAGGAGTTATTTCTCATGTTAGACGTGTTTCAAGCTTTCAATAGTGGATCTTTGAATACGTGTTTCAATTTGTTCTTAATTTTTTTTTCTGTTAGGAAGTTTATTAATTATGGATTTCTTCAGTTCCCTATTTCATTTTTTATAGCAATTTTATTATGAATATGTCTTGATACTTCTAGTTTTGTATGTTTCTTTATTTGATTTCTTAGATATTTTTGAAACTCTTTTTGAATTAAGATCACCTTTTGATAGCCGATTTGGATCATTGAAACTCGACCCATTTCCATAATTAGTATCATCCAAGTGGGTTCAAAAATTCAAGCATCTCAGTAGTGTTTCTTGAATGCCCTTTTGAATGTGAGATCGTCTTTTGATACCCAATTTGGGTTATTGAAATTCAACTCATTTCCAAAATTAGCATCCGCCAAATGGGTTTAAGAATTCACATTGTTTTGTGACCTTCTCAATAATGGATTTTTTGAATACCCTTTTGGACTTGAGATCATCTTCTTTTGTCAATCTTGTATGCTTCTCAATAGTGTGATCTTTACCATGTGCCAAGTGGGCTAAAAATTCATATTGTTTTTCAAGCATCTCAATAGTGATTTTCTTAAATGCCTTTTTTGGATTTGATATCATCTTTTGATACCCGATTCGAGTTATTGAAATTCAACTCATTTTCAAAATTAGCATCTGCCAAGTGGGTTTAAGAATTCACATTGTTTAATGGATTTTGGAATACCCTTTTGAACTTGAGATCATCCTTCTTTGTCCATCTTGTATGCTTCTCAATAGTGTATTTTTATGATACCCGATTCGGGGTCATTGGAGTGCAACTCATTTCCGCCCTTAGCATGCGCCAAGTGAGGTCAAAATTCAATTTTGTTTTGCAAGATTTTTGATATTGTATTTCTAGAATTTCTTGAAAATATGTTATATATGCTTTTAAAATTGTTCATATGTTATTTTGAACATTCTGAAGAGCATGAAGGATTTATTAGAAATTCTTTAATTGTGTTCTTTTAGTCTTCTGTAACTATTTATTTGTTTACCAATTGTTTGAATTATTTTGGGTATTATCGGTAGTCGTTTACGTGTACTTGCACTAGGGAAAAGTTTATATTATATGTATGCCACCTCTTAGTCTTAATATTTTGGCATTTGTTGGTTGACTTGCTTTTCACCTGTTAATTTTTAACTCATTATTATAAAGGTGTTCTCGTTAATGCTTAGAACCTGTTATAAGGGGCAAGTTAGATTCGTTACTGGTTCTCACCCTTTTTCATATATGTTTGCTCATATTTGTGTGAACTCGTTAATGATTTTGATGTTTTAAGTTGTTACATGGTTTTAGTGTTTTGTTATTTACCTTTGGGAATTGGGGTTATGGTCTTTTCCCCTAGATTTCTTAATTTGATTTAAGCTCTTGAGCAATCAAATATCTACTTTCTTTTGGTTGCTTTTTATCTCATTGTGTGAATTATCTTTGATTTTGTTGGAGTGTTTGGAATTTTGGATACAAGAACATTTTTATACTGGCTCCTAGCTCGTGGAATTTTAGTTGGACATGTTTATAATTGTTTCATTTTACATGTGATTATGTAAATTCTTTGTGAGATTGAATAAGTCTTGCATTTGGGTTACTTTTTAGTTCGAAAAATGTTTGGATTTTCTTTAAATTGATGATTGGTGAATGCCCTTGGATTGTTTAGATGGAGAAGTTTAAGTACCCCTGGTTTTCTTTTAATCAGTTTGTAGTTTTGTTTGTCGTCAGTTTTTCTTTTTGTTTTGTGGTTTTCTTTTAAATTTGAAAGTACCTTTTAATATTGACTTTGGGGGTAAATGAAATCCGACTCATTTACGCAATTAGCACCCGCCAAGCGAGGGGAAGTACTCATTTTGATTTCTAAGCTTCTCAGCAGGGAATTTCTTCAATATCCTTTTGGTTTTGAGATCGACTTTTGGATGGTGGATTATTTGAATACCTTTTGGATTTAAAACCATATTTCTTTTCTTTTATTTATGTATGATATCTTGGGCACCTTTTTTATTATTTTATCTATCTGATTTATGAATAGTTCTTACTAATTCCAATTTTGTACATTTTTCAATTTGATTTCTTGGATAATACCCTATTGGATATGTGATCATCTTTTGCAACCCAATTTGGATCATTGAAATTTGACTCATATTCACAATTAAATTAGCATCCATCAAGTGGGGTCTAATAGTTTTCTTGAATACCCTTTTGGATTTGAGATCATCTTTCGATACCCAATAGTGGTTATTGAAATTCAACTCATTTTCACAATTAGCATCCGCCAAGTGGGATCAAGAATTCTTTTAACCTTCTCTATACTGGGTCTATATAATACCCTTTTGGACTTGAGATCATATTTTGATATCCATTTTGGATTTTGGAAATTTGATTTATTTTTATATTAGAATCCTCCAAGTATCCATTTTGGGTTATGAAATTTATTTTATTTCATAGCTAGCGCTCGGAGACGGTAATCTTTTCTTGTTTAGTTGTTTTTCTTATCTTATTATGATTTTGCGTCTTTTTCGTTATATTGTTTATTAATAGGTGAATATGTGTAACTACTTTGTAATTGATTCCTATACTGGGTCTATATAATACCCTTTTGGACTTGAGATCATATTTTGATATCCATTTTGGATTTTGGAAATTTAATTTATTTTTATATTAGAATCCTCCAAGTATCCATTTTGGGTTATGAAATTTATTTTATTTCATAGCTAGCGCTCGGAGGCGGTAATCTTTTCTTGTTTAGTTGTTTTTCTTATCTTATTATGATTTTGCGTCTTTTTCATTATATTGTTTATTAATAGGTGAATATGTGTAACTACTTTGTAATTGATTCCTTGTATGACCTTTTGGATTTAAGATTATCTTTTGATGTTTTGATATCTAGTATGGGTTATGGAAACTTGAAACGATGCATCTTTGCATTCATGAAGTTGGCAAACAAGCTTTTTTAATTATTCACCTTTTAGTGCTTTTTGTGGCTGCTTAATTTTCTTTATATTTCCATTCATTTTGATATATTTGCTTGAAGCCATTTTAATTTGGCTCACTTTCAGAGATCTCTGAGTACTTGATAGATTCAGTAGAAAATATATCTCCTTAAATTTATATTGAAGTACTATGTGGGAGTATGTATAATATTAAATATGAAGATTAACTTCATCTCATTGTTGGCTACACATGGTCTTTTATTTGGATTTGGTTTTTATGCCCACCTCTAACCGTGACAACCATAACGCCAGCACCCTCACGCCACCACCGCCACCCCACACCATCGGCGGAAACACCTTCTCAGCCCTAGATCTCATCAAAATCACATAGTAAATACAGACCTTTCTGAGTTAATTCATGAATTGATTTGTTTCTATTTGAATTAGGGCTCCTTAGAGATCAATGAGTTTTTTGTGTGCTAGATAGAGAAAGGAGGCCATATTTGGACTTGTGTGTGCTAGATCAATCTTCTGAGTGAATACAGAAGAAACTGTTGATGGTTTATGGAGGTATTTAGTTCATAAACATTGATTGTGTTTGAGTGAGCACACCGGTGGGTTTTGAGGTTTGTGAACATGGATCAGACCCCACAGGCCCATAATACTATACTTGAACATTAAGGCCCAACTTTCCATAATATTTCATACATTTAGGCTTTGGTGTTTGGCCTGTTATGATATTGTGTTAAAATGCCAATTTAAGATGAGAGGCCCAAAAAAAGGCGTTGAAAAATTCTTGATACATTAATATCGAATTCATGGCTTCCTTGGGGGGTTTTGCCCCAATTTAATACCAACTCCCAACAGTCTATTAAAACATATAAGCTCCTGAGAATTATGGCGACCGACACTTTGTTTTACAACATATTTGTCGTGCTTACGAAATACTTTACATCAAATATAGTTATAAGACGCTATACAAAACACAAATTCAATTAAAGTATATAAGATCCTGAGAACTTGCAAACCAGATTCTTTCTTTGATGCTTAATCCATCATCCATTCGAGAAATAAGGAGCATGCTAGTACAATTACAGGTCATAAGAAAGTGTTGGCCACATGAAAAATATAAATGAAGAAAGTATTTACTAGTACTGATTACGAGTAATTGGCAATGCGTGTAGGAAACGAGCTGATCGAATGAGTATGACACCGATTACACCACATGCACCGATTATGTTTCTTCGAGCATAACACAAAGCCACTGCGGGTATAATGATGATTAAAGGGAACGATTGAAGTCTGTTTGTGTGTACGTGTGCGTTTGATGGATAAATAGAGAGTGGTGTGTTTGGTGGGGTTTATAATGCAGAGGGAAACCGAGTCGGTGACGAAACTTTATTGGTGCTGCAAACATACGCAAACTTAATATTTGAAAATCTGATTATTATTTCCTTACCAAATTTAAGTCAACATTTTAATCATTTTTCGTAATTTTGTTTTTGTCTTTGTATAAAACAATACATGATACAATTTTTATTATTACAAGCCTAATAATTTTTCTGTAAAAATGACACTGTATATAAAAACAAATAAGCATTTTTCTTTTTAAAAACATGAGAGTATCGAATTTAGAGAAATTCTAGAACTGTACTTAGAATGAATATTAGACCATGAAACCCTCTAATGTGATCATCATCGTTTTATCAGATTTAGACAACTTCTAGATGGCACATGAATTTGAGGTTTTTGGTAAATGTATCAGGAAGAATATAATTTATAAGTATGTTACGAACACAATTGGTGATCAAGAACATTAAGAGCTAATTGTTACACAATAGCCCTTTGACAATACAACAATCACAAAAGGAACCCTACACTATTTGTCACGTAATAATACTTCCCCCATAAAAGATTCTTGACCTCAAGAATCATAAAAAAAACCATCTTTCTCTTCTTAATATTCATTATCATAAACTTGTTGATTGGGATTATAGTTGACCACTCTTTGACCGGCAGCACACATGCACGGATAAGGAGCAGTCCATGTAGCATTGGTTGCCTTCACATTGAATATCCCAACCGTGTCTTTGATTTCTCATTTGACTTAGCCTTTGACATACCTTCCTTCAAGTATTACTAATATTTAGTACTATCCACCTTTTAAAATAACCCAAATCATATAGGAAGCCACTATTTGCATTACTGTATTTACCACTTTTTGACCTTGACCATTCTCATTTAACAGTGACTTTTATCTGTATAACCCTGCATTGAAGTTTAGCAATTGACCAACAGTTTTGTCCTGGAAATATCATAGCTAGTGCTTTGTGATGCATTGGTCATATGTAATACTTTGACTTCTAACATGTTCACCATTGACCTTAAGCTTTTGACTAACACCAAAATTCTTCCATTGAAACAACTCACAAATCAAACCATCACTGCTGCCAAAATGAATTTGCTGCTGTGGAAGACCTACAAACAAACTTTGCAATGACCATACAAAGATTATATGCTTCGTGTTCAACTTCTAGCTTAGACAAAGATATTGATCTTTGCTCAAAATCCATAACCAAAACATGATGTTCTAATGGCTTAAAACCGTTCCAAATCCCTAGAACCTTTTGATAGAAATCAACCCTATTATTTGCCTCTGAACATAAATGTGTTTGTGCTTCAATAGCAATTAAACCAACATCCCAGGCCTTGTTTTCATCTGTTAGTTGTAGAATAATCTTGGTAATCACCATAACTCTACAATCTAGGTTACTAACCCAACCAGTATCTTCCCACTTTATTTGTTTCTTCCTTTTTGATGAACCAAATACTAATGTTAAACCCAAGACTTTAACATAGTCCCATAACTCTTTCATATGGATTCTTTGATTATCAACAGTTTCTTTTTTGTTTTTTAACACATAACCCTCAAAAAAACCTTTAATCTCAGTCGTCCTTTCTGGACATGAAGAAGCTATTTCATGTTGGTCTTTTTCCTTTGAGTCTTTCCCTAAATCATCACCCATATCTTCACTAGTTTCACTATTATCATTCTCAGACATTACATCAAACACCTTGTGGGACTCATATAGAGAAGAATTTGGATCATAAGAAGAAAATGAATCCTTCAACTTATTTGCATCCAATTTCAAGGCTAAAGAAATGACATCTTTCAATGTATGAAAACTATATTGATGCCATGTTATAAAAATATCTCTGATTTTTGGTGCAAGACCATTCATAAAGAGATATATAGCATAATATTCACTAATTTCTTCAGAATTTTTAACCAAATTGAACAGAATTTGAAATGCATCGCAATAGTCATGAATGGTACCTTCTTGGCTTATTGACATAAGCTTTTCCATTGCTAATTCCATGGTAGTTGCTGAATTGAATTTGATTTTGTAATTACCTGATCTTAATCGGTTGCTGTTGCTAACTCAGCGATTTCTTGATCGCTATCTTGATTTGTTACCAATCTTAGATTTGTTGTTGTTGCCCTAATTCTCAGTTACGATCCTTGATCATATGTTGAATCACCAAGAACTGCAATTAATATGAATCACAGATGTTTCTTGATCGCTGTTGTAAATTGTTGTTGTAGAAATCCAAACCCTAACTCACAGTCGAGAGGAAAGGAAGCTCTGATACCATTGTTACGAACACAATTGGTGATCAAGAACATTAAGAGCTAAAGATAGAAGAAGAAGAAGAATCACAGAGAAGAAGAAGATTAATCTCAAATCATTAACTGTCCTCTTCATTCATCAAATCCGTTTAAGTACAAACACCTTAGTTAATTGTTACACAATAGCCCTTTGACAATACAACAATTACAAAAGGAACCCTACACTATTTGTCACGTAACAAAGTATGTTGAAATTATCTTTCGGAGGCTAGAACCATTATTTATCAGTTGAAGTTTCTGACCAACATAATTTTCAATTTTGTGGCTTAACTTTATAAGGTCATCCGTCATTGATTTCTGGGAAATCTTCAAGTCCTCTGTAGCTGCAGTACCAAGAATCCCCTGGTGCATCGAGTCCCAAAGGTTCCTCCAAAAGATTATAGCTTGTTAGTTGTGAGAATGGCCATTCATCTACCTTTGGTTTGATTATTATTTTTTGCCTGTATCTGCTCCTTTTCATCTTTAATACCCTATTTTGTTTTTCGTTTTTACATCTTCAGTTTTTTTTACCTTTTTGTTATGCGAAACATTATCCAGGCGTTGATGATGTTACCTGTTTCATTCCAGAAACCTTTTTTATCTTTCTAACCAATAACTTGATTTTTCTTGTTGGTGGCACTTCAAAAAAACACATGATGGCATGGTGTCACTCTAAACCAGATACGTGTAGCCACTTATAAATGAATATGGGATTCTAGATAATATATATAATAACCTGGTCACATGACCCATGTAAATGATCTTGTCTTGAAATAATTGATTTATGATACCTTTCAATCACTACAATCTTTTCTGGATTTTTCTTTGCATTCTTTAAATTTGTCTATTGCAATTTCAAGTTTGTGATAGATTAATAACAGTACACTAAGCTGACTACCTCATTGTTTGATACCATAGGAGCGTGTTGGTCATGTTATTATAATTATATATTTATCCGAGAAGAACTCATATAATTCTTATACGACATCGACATCCTATACGACACATATAGAGCTATACGACGTGTATAGCAAATTCCGACACTGACTACGGTGAAAAATCACGGGGCTGTCACAAGGGTTATACGCTTCGTATAGGGCTATACGACCCCCCACGCGTATGGGGCTATACGACACGTATAAAAATTTAATGTGTTAATTTATAATTTTGGGTTGTACCAATATACACACCCAATAATAATAAGAAAATGGTTCAAATACATTATAATTTTAGGGTGTATAAATATCCACGTTCTGTTAATGCTTGGTATCTTTTTGTTTAGTTCTGGTCAAAATATTAAATTGACATGATAACATGTGATGCTTACATAGAATCATTAAGTAAGATTTAAAGAGAGGAAAAACAATAATATATTTGGGAGGATAAAACTTATCATCAATGAAATAATAATAATAATAAAATAAATAATAATAATAAAATAAAAATAAAAATAAAACAACCGCCCTTAGTAACTGAGTTGTTCCGCGTGGCGTTTGACTTACGCGTTAAGCGACATACATGTGCCTATCTATATATAGCCCACCGATAATCGTATCTTGAACAAATAAAAACAATTTAGACATGAAAGCTCTATTTGTCCTCCTAATGGCTTCTTCTGGTATCTTCTATACTCTTGTTGTATTCTGATTTCAAATCTGCATCGATAGTTTTGATTTCAGAGGCGTTATCTTCATCCGCCATTGTTTCAGTGATCTGGATTCCAATAGCTGTTTTTAAAGTCGTCAAACGATGAGTTCGATTTCGGATTTAGGTTTTTACGTCATTGATCGGTGTTTTGGTTTTAGATCTTCATCCGCCATCTGTTACGGTCGATCTGGTTGTTTGTCTCTGTTAAATCTTCTTTTCGCGTTTTGTTTAGGTGCTGGAATAAATGTTGACCGAGAAATTGTGTAAAGGTATTATCAATTTATCATCCGAGCATGATGACATTGGGTTGGGTTCCAGGTTTTGCTTCTTTTATCTTTTGGCATAGATTGTTATTTGCAAAATCGATTGCGACAATCCTCTTGTTTCAGATCCCATCAGTTAGCTTTTCGAAGTCGTTTCTGATTGTCAAGTTATCTCCGCATAGCCATCAGGTTATTGTTTTTAGGAGGAAGTTTCTGGAGTCTGATAATAATAGGTTTTAACATGGAAAAACGCTATAAACTCGACTGAGGTTGTGGATTCCTCTTTTGTTTGTGTAATTTCTTGGAGGAAGTTCATCTGTCATCCACTTTTGTAATTTCTTGTGTAGGGGTTCTGTTAGATGCTGATAAGTGTCTGGATGAGATGAGTGGATGTAGCTTCAGCATTTCCTAGCTAGCTATTGGTTGGGTTATATCTATCTCTACTACTCTTCTTACCTCAGTTATATTTTTTGGTGCGTTGGACACACAGCTTCAGTTATATATTGTTTGCTGGTATAATAGTTGCCTAGTTTATGGATGTAGCTTCAGCATTTTCATTGTGCTTTGATGATCATTTATGTGTGCTGAGTCTTGCGAATTGGCTGCTGGGCGGATAGGGGTCAGCTTCTGTAGGCCGCTGGTATCTTATTACTGACTTCAGTTTCTTTGGATTTTTTTGATGACGACTTGTTGAGGATCATCACCATCATCATGATTATTGGAGCCTCATCTGTGGGGGTGCATTAGGTTAAAAGCTTCTAAACCATGACCTCTATTTCAATCTTTTTCTGTCTCACATGATTGGTGGCTTAGGTGATACACAATTGCATGACTAGAATTTTTGTTGATCAGTGCTTGGACATTTAAACTGATGCTTGCTGGTACAAATGCTAGGTACCTAATGACCTCGCTTTTTGTTGATCCGCATACCATTTCTCTTTAGTTAAATTTGATTTATACTTCTATAAATCATGGTGATTCATCACGGTTATATGTCTTCATGATTCAGGGGTGTGTGCTTCAAGTATTATTGGGTGTGCACTTGTTGTTGTAGCAGTGAGGTTGGGTAAGTTACATCACTGATGGGTTTTGAAGGGAAGTGGTTTTTAGTTTGAGGATCATCACCATCATCATGATTATTGGAGCCTCTTGACTTTTTTTTTTGTTTTGTTTTGTTTTGTTTTGTTTTGTTTTTGTTATTGTGTATGGATGGTTGTAGTCATGGGTCATATTACTTTATTTTAGGTCAAAAAAGCGTGTATGAAGAATGGGCTATCCTTTGTTCTTCTATTTCAGGCTCATCTGTGGGGGTGCCTTAGGTTAAAACCTTCTAAACCATGACCTATATATCATTTTTTTTTCTATCTCACATGATTGGTGGCTTCGTTGATACACAATTGCATGACCAGATTTGTTGTTGATCAGTGCTTGGACAACTTTGAATGATTACCACATGAAAGCACTTTAGTCTTTTAATGGCTGAGATGTAAAGGGATATGTTTTTATCGCCACAGCTTTAGACGTAACTGAAAATGACGGGATGTCTGTCTTGCCTGCAGTTCACTAAGAGCAATGTTTTCCCCTTCTTATTTTGTTATAATCTGATTTCTATTTTCCCTTGTGAGTTTGCATGACAAGGTTTATTTGTTTGTAGGGTTAGTAGGTGTCAAACATTACTCGTCCAATCGTCTTGGTCAACATCTGTGTTTGTTTTCTATGATCTTTACCTTCTCTACTTTTGGCATCATCTGTTATTCTTTTGTCTTGTCTGGGATTCCTAAAAACCCTATAGAATTTATTATTTTCCCACAACAGGTTCTGCTTGCTTGTGGATTGTCAACACCCATCGTTTCCAATGTCCCTTGTTGCTATTCTGTTGTTCTTTTGAATTTTGGTGTCCTCTCATGTGTATGGCTTGCATTATGTGATTATGTTTTGTTTGTTGGATGGTGCCAAACATTATGTACCATCTGTTTGTCTTCTATGATCCTTGCATTTTCTACTTATGGCATTGTTGGTCTTACGTGTTCTGTCATCATTTGTATTTTTCTATCTTGTATAGGATGCCTAAAAGCCTAAAGGAATATATTGTTGCCCCACCATAGGTTTGGCCGGGCTCAAGATGTTTGGATTGTTCTGCTTGCTCGTGGGTTGTCAGTGCCAATCCATTGTTTTCCTTGTTCCTTATTGCTAGTTTGTTCTTTTGATTCCCTTGTGAGTATTGCTTGCATGACGAGATTATGTTTTTGGTTTATGTTAGTCTGGCACTGAACATCATGGTGAACCTACCGGCTTTTCTATAATTCTAGTCATCGTTTTTTTTATGTCGGCTTTACTGTTTTTCTGTTTCTTCGTCATCATGAGGAATTTGCAGGAGTGTGGGATTAATGGTACGTTGCATATGTTTTGCAAATAGAGCACAAATTATTCGACGGTTTGTAATTTCTTGTATATGTGGGTTTGTTTTATTTTCATATTACTTCGATGGTCATTTATAAGGTTTGTAGTTGCCCCATGTGTGTATGTCTTGCCAATTGGTTGTTGGGCAGATAATGATTATGTTTTTATGTCAGGGGCTAGCTTCTGTAAGCTGCTGGTATTTTTTTAACGCTTCAGATTTTTAGGACTTTTTATGATGGTTTACTGAAGTATCATCTTCTATTTTTTGTCGATTTTGTAGAAGGCCTTAATGATATACCTTGATACTTTCTAATTTTCTGTTTCATTTGGTTGGGTTATGTTGCTATTAACATACTTTTTATTGATATCAGTAATGAGAGATTTGCCTATTTTTCCTTAGACTTCACGCCACTAGTTTCAACCACTTCATGTTTTTTTATTGATAAAGTAATGGGAGATTTGGCTATGTTCCCTTGGAGTTCACGCCACTAGTTTCGACTGCTTCCTTTCTTTATTTGTTGCGTCAAAAATTTTCTTCTTGCACTTCTAATTAGCAGGCATGGATGGTACTTGATGTTTATTGCTTGCTTGTCGAACAATTTAGATAATTTGATGATCACATTATGCTTGCAGGTACACACGCTTTGTCCCTAATGACCTTCTCCTTGCTGGTTGTTGATCCTGGTGCCGTTTCTTTTTAATTTGATCTCATTCATGCTTCTATAGTTTAGAGCGATTCCTCAAGGTTTAATTTCTTCATGATTCACGGGGTCATGACTTGAAAAAAAAATTGGGTGTTTTTGCTGCAGTGTTGAGGTTGGGATAGTTGTTTCACTGATGGGTTTTGAAGGGAAGTGGTTTTCAGTTTGAGGACCATTACGCTCCTGACTTGTTTTGTCTTTTTTGTGCATCATGTTCTGTTATTTTTTTATTTTTTGTAGCCTTTAAAAAGCTTGCATGTAGAGTGGGCCGTCCATGTTCTATTTTAGGCTCACCTGTGGTGCTTTAGGCTATCAAAACCATGACGTTGCTTAATTCTTTTGGTTATTCTCGGAATCCTCATTTTTCTTGGGTATGCTTGCATGAAGAGAGTATGTTTCGCTTTGCTGGTTTTTCTTCAAGTCTAATGAGTGCTTTTACTCTAGTTTCTTGTTTTTTCCATGCCTCCATCATCATGAGGAACTTGGAGGAGTGGGGTTAATGGTACCATTTGTAGAAATAAAAGCATGAATGATTGGGCTTATGCATTATTATCAGTGCTATTTCTTGTTGATTGCTAAGGTGCTTTATGAAGTATTAACCACACCCCCTATCGTTGTTTCTCGTTCGATGAGGCAAACGTTCTTTCTAGATTCTTTTAACAGAAGTATTATATTTTGTTTGCAGGTCTGTCCTTTGTGACTATGATAGAACCTAAAAAGTCGGCTTGATTAACTTGAAGTAAAACAGTACAGATAGGCCCTTTTCGAGAAGGGTAATTTCCGATACAAGGTTTAGAACCCTTACTTTTGATAAACATAAACAGAGACAAAAACAAATGAAACGTAGAGCATCCTATTTCGACTGTCATCCTACTGCTGTAACTGCTTCTATTTCTCAGCCGCTAAGCCCATGATGCAGTGACCCCTTTGACCAAGTACACAAACCCCCTAACCCATCTGATTAGGATCTGGGTTCGTGTCAGGCTATCTGCCATCAATGGTTTTGCTTTGATTCTTATTGACATTTTCTTTCCTTTTTTTGCATTATTGGGGTTCATCTTTCTCACCATTAAGAAAGAAATTGAGTGTGTTTATTTTGCTGATAGGTCTGCATAACTTGTGCTGGTCTTGGATCTTTGTTATCTATGGTTTGAATACCCTGGGGATTTCTTACAGAAAGTGAACGACAAGAGAATTATAATACTTTGTGGTTTTCTCTTTTATTAAGAGTTCTAGTGTTTAAAAGAAGTTCTCTTTATGGCGTCAAATGTTCTCTATCTTCTATCATATGTTTTTTCACTAATTCACTCTTGGCTTAGATGCCTAAAGGGATATATCATTAACAAGTTATCGGTTTATGGTTTCAATTGTTCATTTTCTTCTATCATAGGTTTTTCCTCTCTTGGCTTGCATGCCGAAAAGTACATACCACATTCACTGTAGTTGAAGATGGTTGGATCTTCCTCCTGCTCATTAATTAAGTCCTCGTTATTCTCTTCCTGCCTTGATTTTTCCTTTTCCTTCCCTTGTGTATGCTTGCATGACCAGAATATCTTTTGTGTAGGTTAATGTAGCATCAACATGATTGTCAAATCACCACCTACTGATTTCTTTATAAATCTTATGATTTCTTTTATCTTTCCATTATTCTTTCTCTGTACATGTTATTATGCAAGTGTTTGCAGAATGAGCCTCTCATGATTGGGCGTATGCATTCTGATTAACATATCATTTCGGTGTCCCCGAACCCTCTTTGTTTTTTGTTCCATGATTGACCAACTTTCTTTTAAGGTTTGCTGAAACATGATAATTGTGGTGTTTGTAGGTTTGCTGGGTGACCAGTTATCATGATGACCATCTTTGGTTTTTTATTTACTTAATTCATGTTGCAATTCTTTTGCATATTTGTTCTTTTGTTTTTATCGTCAAATATTAATCTTGCTTATTTCTGGCAGGTGTAGTAAACTTGCAGTTTGCAGTTTGCCATCTTGTTTATGATTCTACCTTTGACGTTAGCTTGTTTTTGGAAAGTAATGAATAGTGATTGTATTCTTCCGCAAGTCCCTCTATATGTGCTATTCTCTTCTATTATGGAGTGGTACTGTTTAAAAATGTGTTTAATTAATGACTTTATGGTTTTGCTGTCTTCCATTGTCCTGTGTTTTTTTTCTGTTTTTGCTGGGATTTTAAAGAATATATTATTGACGCACCATAGGCTTAGTGTAATTGGAGATGATTGGATTAATTAGCTTGTTTGTGGATCACCAACCCATCCATCTGTTCCTTTTTACTGTGTGTTTCATTCTCTGATCTATCATCTTCTTGTATGTATATACTTGATTGATGAGGTTGTGTTGATGATGGTCGGTGGTGGTGGCCGTTGGTGGTTCCCGATGGCGGCGGTGGCTGATGGTGGTGGCGACGGCAGCTGATGGAGGTGGTTGTGATGCTGGTGGTGGCTGGTATTGATGGTGGTAGTGGTCGGTGTCGATGGTGGTGGTGATCAGTGTTGATGATGGTGGTGGCCGGTGGCCGGTGGTGTGGCGGTGGCCGATGGCCGGTGATGGCGGTGGCAGACACCCACATTATAAGTCAACACCCTTTATACGCCTCGTATTGCACCATACGTGGCGCATAGGGTTGAAGACACTGAAAACGAAGAAAATTCAGAGGGTGGTTAGAGTGCTATACACCTCATTTAACCCTATACGACACATATAGGGCTGTATGACGCGTATAGCAAATTCCAACACCGACTACGGTAAAAAAATTCAAGGGGCTGTCAGATGGATTATACGACCCCCTACATGAAGCGTATGGGGTTATACGACGCTTATAAAAATTAGGGGTGTTAATTTATGATTTTTGGGTGTACTAATACCCACACACAATAATAATAAGGAAAGGGTTCAAATACATTATAATTTTAGGTTGTATCAATATCCATACCCCTTCAACAAAAGGGTACCTGTACCCGAAACCGACACAGGTGGGTAGGTAGAGAATTGGAATCTTTTTGTTTAGTTTTGGTCTAAACTTTAAATTGACCGTTTCCAACAACCGAAACAACCGTGACACGTGCACAGTTTATTGGGCGTATTAGTGAGATTTAGAGAGAAAAACAATAATATATTTGTGAGGATAGAACTTATCATCATGCATCAATGAAAATATAATAAAAATAAACAACCGCCCTTATGTAATTGACTTGTTACGCGTGGCGTTTGACCTACGCGTTAAGCGACATACATAATACATGTGCCTGTCTATATATAGGCCACCCCACCGATAATCAATAAAAACAATTTATTTAAACATGAAAGCTCTATTTGTCCTCATGATGGCTTCTTCTGGTATCTTCTATACTCTTGTTGTATTCTGATTTCAAATCTGCATCGATAGTTTTGATTTCAGAGGCGTTATCTTCATCCGCCATTGTTTCAGTGATTTGGATTCCAAAAGCTGTTTTTAAAGTCGTCAAACGATGAGTTCGATTTCGGATTTAGGTTTTTACGTCATTAATCGTTGTTTTGGTGTTAGATCTTCATCCGCCATCTGTTACGGCCGATCTGGTTGTTTGTCTCTGCTAAATATTCTTTTCGCGTTTTGTTTAGGTGCTGGAATAAATGTTGACCAAGAAATTGTGTAAAGGTATTATCAATTTATCATCCGAGCATGATGACATTGGGTTGGGTTCCAGGTTTTGCTTCTTTTATCTTTTGGCATAGATTGTATTTGCAAAATCGATTGCGACAATCCTGTTGTTACAGATCCATCAGTTAGGTTTTCGAAGTTGTTTCTGATTGTCAAACGCCCACACAAGTTATCTCCGCATAGCATAGCCATCGATCAGGTTCTTATTTTTAGGAGGAAGTTTCTCGAGTCTGATAATAGATTTTGACATGGAAAAACGTTATAAACTCGACTGAGGTTGTGGATTCCTTTTTTGTTTGAGTAATTTATTGGAGGAAGTTCATCGTCATCCACTTTTGTAATTTCTTATGTAGGGGTTGCTTTTAGATGCTGATAAGTGTCTGGATGAGATGAGTGGATGTAGCTTCAGCATTTCCTAGCTAGCTATTGGTTGGGTTATATCTATCTCTACTACTCTTCTTACCTCATTTATTTTTTTGGTGCGTTGGACACAATCAGCTTCATTTATATATTGTTTGCTGGTATAATAGTTGAGTAGTTTATGGATGTAGCTTCAGCATTTTCATTGTGCTTTTGGTGATCATTTGTGTGCTGAGTCTTGCGAATTGGCTGCTTGGCGGATAGGGGTCAGCTTCAGTAGGCTGCTGGTATCTTATTATTGACTTCGGTTTCTTTGGATTTTTTTTGATGATGGCTTGTTGAGTATCATCACCATCATCATGATTATTGGAGCCTCATCTGTGGGGGTTCATTAGGTTAAAAGCTTCTAAACCATGACCTCTATTTCAATCTTTTCTGTCTCACATGATTGGTGGCTTAGGTGATAGACAATTGCATGACTAGAATTTTTTGTTGATCAGTGCTTGGACATTCCAACTGATGCTTGCTGGTACAAATGCTAGGTACTTATGACCTCCTCGCTTGTTGTTGATCCGCATACCATTTCTTTTTAGTTAAATTTGATTCATACTTCTATAAATTATGGTGATTCATCACGGTTATGTCTCTTCATGATTCAGGGGTGTGTGCTTCAAGTATTATTGGGTGTGCACTTGTTGTTGTAGCAGTGAGGTTGGGTAAGTTACATCACTGATGGGTTTTGAAGGTAAGTGGTGTTTAGTTTGAGGATCATCACCATCACCATGATTATTGGAGCCTCTTGACTTTTTTTTGTGTGTGTATGGTTGGTTGTAGTCATGGGTCATATTACGTTCTTGTAGGTCAAAAGGCTTGTATGAAGAATGGGCTATCCTTGTTCTTCTATTTCAGGCTCATCTGTGGGGGTGCCTTAGGTTAAAAGCTTCTAAACCATGACCTATATATCATTCTTTTTCTATCGCACATGATTGGTGGATTAGGTGATACACAATTGCATTACCAGATTTGTTGTTGATCAGTGCTTGGACAACTTTGAATGATTACCCCATACCTGTTGGATAACCTAGCATGGTTTTTTTTTCAAGTTGTCGATCTGGTGTCGTGCTTATGTTTTCACGAGTTCGTCCTTCTAACACCATTACTTTGCGTGCCGGATGTTACTGGTGCAACACAAATATGTGCTTTCTAATTTGTAACTTAGACAATGCTGTAGTGGATCATGTTTTACTGGTTACTGGGGATCTCTTGGCTTCTTTGTGATTACCTGTTAACTCCAACTGGTTTTTCTTGGTAGTTTAGGAGCTATCAGTTTGTGTTGCTGTTTATCGGTTCTATTCTGTCAGCTGACTGATGATTATCATTGTGAGTTATTGTACTTCTGCTATTGTGTGTGTTACTCATCACTATTGGTGAAATTGTGATTTGTGTGAAGTTCTGGCTATTAGTTTGTACTTCTGATCAGGCGATTAGGTGCCTGAATTTTTGGCTTGTTAGCTATATGTGGAGTCTTTTGTGAAGGGTCCTAGCTCAGTTAGTATCTTCTACCTTAAGTTTTTAATTTTGGGCTACTTTTATGTTTTGCAAGAGGGGGAAATCAATTGGGTATTTCGGCCAGATGTTCCTTACTTGATAAATGATTCCATGTTTTTTATGCTTTATTGTTTCTCTGTCTTTTCATCATCACGAGGGACTTGCAGTAGTGTGGAGTTAACTGTACTGTTCGTCTTGCAGAAAGAGTAGCAACTTACCTATTTTGGCCGTTGTTATTTCTTGTCCAAAAACCTTCTTTCTTTGTTCTTCGTTTGATATGATGTGCTCTTTGTTCCTGAGACAAAAGTAATGTGTGTTGTTTGCAGCGCAGTTGCACTGGTCAATTCCCGTCAATGGTTTTGCTTCTACTCTTGTGGATGTTTTTTTATTTTTTTTCTTCATTGTATGACTTTATTTCTTTTCTACACTGTTTGATTTCTTCCTTATTTCATCTCGCAAGCCATCTGTTACGGTCGATCTGGTTGTTTGTCTCTGTTAACAGGTGCGAGAAATCAATCGAGTTATTACTCGCGTCTATGATAAGCATCTTGTAGTTTTTTACGGGTTTTGAGTATTAGATGCGATAAATTGCGGGTTCCAGGTTTTGCTTCTTTTATCTTTTGGCATAGATTGTTATTGCAAAATCTATTGCGAGAATCCTGTTGTTTCAGATCCATCAGTTAGGTGTTCGAAGTCGTTTCTGATTGTCAAACGCCCACAGAACTTTATTTTTAGGAGGAAGTTTCTGGAGTCTGATGATAGATTTTAACATGGAAAAACGCTATAAACTCGACTGAGGTTGGATTCCTCTTATGTGAGTCTCCAATTCAATATGGTTCATCGTCATCCACTTTTGTAATTTCTTGTGTAGGGGTTCTGTTTGGTGTTGATAAGTGTCTGTCTTTACTACTCTTCTTATCTCACTTATTTTTTTGATGCGTTGGACACACAGCTTCAGTTATTTTGTTTGCTGGTATAATAATTGAGTAGTTTGTGGGTCGGTTTCATTTTCATTGTGCTTTGATGATCATTTATGTGTGCTGCTGTCTTGCGAATTGGCTGCTGGGCGGATAGGGGTCAGATTCTGTAGGCTGCTGGTATCTTATTACCGACTTCAGTTTCTTTGGATTTTATTTGATGATGGCTTGTCGAAGGATGATGTTATTTCCATTAATGATAGGTCACAGAAAACCTTTGTGCGGTGTCACGACTCTTTGAAACATTCTGTTTCATATGGTTGGGTTATGCTGTGGTTCATAATTTTTGTTGATTAACATGTTTTTTTGCATTTTACACTGCTAGTTTCTACACCTTCTTTAGTTTGTTGCTTAGCAGAATTCCTGTCAACATTTATTATTAGCAGGGATGGGTGGAATTTCTTGCTTGTAGAACCAGATAGAATAGCGGGAGGTAAGATTATGCATGCTGGTACAAGTGCTAGGTACCTAATGACCTCCTAGCTGGTTGTTGATCCACATACCATTTCTTTTTAGTTAAATTTGATTCATACTTCTATGAATTATGGTGATTCGTCAAGGTTATGTTTCTTCATGATTCAGGGGGTGTGCTTCAAGTATTATTGGGTAATGGGTTTTGAAGGGAAGTGGTTTTCAGTTCGAGGATCATCACCATCATCATGATTATTGGGGAGCCTCTTGACTTGTCCTGGGTTTTTAGTGTATGGGTGGTTGCGGTCGTGGGTCATATTATGTTCTTGTAGGTCAAAAAATCTGGAATGAAGAGAGGGCGGTCTTTGTTCTTCTATTTTAGGCTCATCTGTGGGGGTGCATTAGGTTAAAAGTTTCTAATACCACTCTATTTCAATCTTTTTCTGTCTCACATGATTGGTGGCTTAGGTGATACACATTGCATGACTAGAATTCTTGTTGATCAGTGCTTGGACATTCAAACTGATGGGTGAAGGGAAGTGGTTTTCAGTTTGAGGATTATCACCATCATCTCGTTGGAGACTCTTGACTTGTTCTGGTCGTTTTGTGTATGGGTGGTTGCAGTCATGATTCGTATTATGTTCTTGTAGAGTTGTAGGTCAAAAAAGCTTGCATGAAGAGTGGACTGTCCTTCTGATGGTGATGGCTTAATCAAGACAATTTTGAGGTATCTTCATTTGTAAAACTGATGTATCTTTTGAATCATATGGGTTTAGGGTTTACTCCTATCTAATCTATGTATGCAATAGCTTAACTTTAGGGTTTACTTCTCTTATGTCTATGTATGGGTCCTATGTTTAAAGGATTGAATACTCAATATCTTACAAGGTAAACGAATAACCAAAAGGGTGATTTGAAAGCCCTGACTTAACAACTCCTCTATCTCATCATAGTCAAACAAAATTACATTGAAGCTTTTCAACACTTAAAATTCATATATACAAAATCAAATCAATTAGCATGGCAGTTATGGCTATATAATTCTTCTGTGGAGCAACCCAATGAATACCTAGCAATTGTATGTTTTTTATTGCTTAGTATTGTTGGTTGTCTATTGTACGTTCAAGTTAACAGTTTGTTGTTGTCTATGTTTAATGCTTTTAGATGTTTAATGTTATGCAGGTTTTATTGGTTTTGACTCTACAAGTTCTCTATTAAGTAACTTTTTCATGTAAATAAATTCCTATATGTTGGTTAAACCTAGGGGTGTTGAGGACTGCTTACTAAAGATGCTTATATGTACAACAAGAAACAAGTAACAAACATACAAATTAGAGTGGCCGCGAAGGTGATTAGCGTTTACAGATAGACTTGATAGTTATGGTGCTCCCCGAATGCTTTTATTCTATATTATTTTGGACTTAGTTGTTGGTTAATGGTCTTAAGTATTAAGTATTACCATTGTAGAAAATTAAACAACTGTAAGCGATGACTTTCAAAGTATATATGTGATCATCTAGGGTTGTGTTTAATAACCCGATAACTATATTTACTTGAAAGATCATTAACCTATATGCTACAAGGGGTGATATGCCTATATAGTTTGACTTCTAAGGTCAAGCATGTTTACTTACAATTGTAAAGTCAATAGCAGTTTGTTACAAAAGAAAACCTGGCATACCTAACATGTATGACCTGCTTAAAAACCAACTTGAATCAGAAACTCATATGGATTCCAAAGATAAAAAGTTTGTAAGTTTGACCTTTTTAAAACTAACTTCTACCTCTTGCTTGATGTAATCAATAAAGCTTAATTAAACTTTACATGGGCTCACAGTATATAATCGGAATTCACATATCTTCAAATACAGGAAAGAGATCATACTAATGGCTCATGTCCTATAACTTTGTACTTCCTAATACACCTTTAGGCTTTTGGCTTAAAAGTTTCAACCTTAGTGGTCTTTATTTTAGTTAACTATGTTTACACTTCACTTTTTACCATCATTGATGCTCGTTATTTTTGCCTTTAGTAGATATCTTATAAGCATATAGAAGCTATAGGTTTACAATAATTGAATGACATATATAGGTTCGCAAAACTGGTCTTAAATATATAATCATTGTAATGCATGAGTTTACGTAAAAGTTTTCATTTTCTTATAAAGCTTCGCGGATATTAATTTTTCATGTTTTAACGTGGTGCAACGCCCACGGTTTATTACTAGTTAACTTCTATTTTACTTCTTCCAGTTACCTAAAATTATTAGTTGCTTTAAGCTTATAATTTGAATTGGTATTGGTATTGTAGAAAAACGGTAGTCACGAAGCAATTTAAAACAATAAAATTCCCATGCAATTGTGTGGTAGGTTACTACCGATAAAGCAACTATCTTATATCCATTACAATTTCTGCATAAATTCTGTTTAATTTACCAAACGAGTTACGTGAACTTTTATGTTAACTATTTTAGTCTACTCTCATGCAACGATTTGTTTACTATCGTTACCTTTTGTCGCGAATAGTAGTCGATAGTCGTCGTACAGTAGTCACCCGAGATTCTCAATCAGCACTTTGATGGATGGTAATGGCTTAGATAGATGACGACGATGTTGTTCGTTGGAGTTGATCAAATTAACAGATCCAGCGCCTTAGAACAAACCGGTGGCCGTTGTTGATAGAACCGGTAGAAATCTTGGCCCCTGATTTACCTAACGTGGTGATGATCTTGTTCGGTAAGGTGATGATTCTTCAAGGTGGTCGTCACTATTGTATAGGAGAATTTAAATTAACGGAAGCGGTGGAACTCGATGAGATTTCAATAATTCTCAGTCCTTATTAAGGTGTATTGCAAGAGGTTCTGAAATTCAAAATCATTAAGTTTGTTAAATTCTACTCTCATGCAACGATTTGTTTACTATCGTTACCTTTTGTCGCGAATAGTAGTCGTACAGTAGTCACCAGAGATTCTCAATCAGCACTTTGATGGATGGTAATGGCTTAGATAGATGACGACTATGTTGTTCGTTGGAGTCGATCAAATTAACAGATCTAGCGCCTTAGAACAAACCGGTGGCCGTTGTTGATAGAACCGGTAGAAATCTTGGCCCCTGATTTACCTAACGTGGTGATGATCTTGTTCGGTAAGGTGATGATTCTTCAAGGTGGTCGTCACTATTGTATAGGAGAATTTAAATTAACGGAAGCGGTGGAACTCGATGAGATTTAATAATTCTCAGTCCTTATTAAGGTGTATTGCAAGAGGTTCTGAAATTCAAAATCATTAAGTTTGTTAAATAGATAATGATTAATTCAAAATAGTTGTTGGTCAACTTGGAGGAGATAACGTAAGATTTATTAGATAATTGTAACTTACTTACTTTCTTTAATTTATTATTTATTTATTATTATTATTAATTATTATTATTATTATTATTATTATTATTATTATTATTATTATTATTATATTATTATTATATATTATAATTATTATTATTATTATTATTATTATTATTATTATTATTATTATTATTATTATTATTATTATTATTATTATTATTATTATTATTATTATTATTATTATTATTATTATTATTATTATTATTATTATTATTATTAAATTAGGGTATTTCATCCACAAACCGAAACACATGAAAGAAAATAAAAGAACAGCTTGACCGCGTTTGACCAACGCTACGCGTTAACCACCGACATACATACATACCCCTATATATACAACCTATAATCGTGTGTTCAACAATTAGTTAGGTTTTATTTCAAAGGTGTTGATGCAGATCTTCCTCCGCTAGGGTTTCATACTCTTCAATATATAATCTCTGTATCGTCTACATCCAGTGATTTGGATTCGATAGAGCTTTTGTCGGCATCGAACGATGAGTTTGATTTTGAATTTTGTTTGTTATGTTATCGATCCTACTTTGGTTTGAAATTTGGATCTATATAATACGCGCATCGGTTTTCAGGTTTAATGGTTGATGAGTTCATCCTCTGGTTCATCAGGTGCGAGATTATCTGGTTTTCTCTTCTGTATTTGGGATATCGTCTCGCAAACCATCTGTTACGGTCGATCTGGTTGTTTGTCTCTGTTAACATCAATCGATTTATTGTCGCGTCTATGATAAGCGCTTGTAGTTTATTTACGGGGTTTGAGTACTAGAAGCGATAAATTGCGGGTTCCAGGTTTTGCTTCTTTTATCTTTTGGCATAAATTGTTATTGCAAAATCAATGGCGAGAATCCTGTTGTTTCAGATCCATCAGTTAGGTGTTCGAAGCGTTTCTGATTATTTTTAGGAGGAAGTTTCTGGAGTCTGATGATAGATTTTAACATGAAAAAACGCTATAAACTCGACTGAGGTTGGATTCCTCTTTTGTGAGTCTCCTATTCAATATGGTTCATCGTCATCCACTATTGTAATTTCTTATGTAGGGGTTCTGTTAGATGCTGATAAGTGTCTGGATGGGTGGATGTAGCTTCAGCATTTCCTCAGTTATTGGTTGGGTTATATCTATCTATTTGTCTTTACTACTCTTCTTATCTCACTTATTTTTTGGTGCGTTGGACACAGTTTCAGTTATTTTGTTTGCTGGTATAATAATTGAGTAGTTTGTGGGTGGGTTCCATTTTCATTGTGCTTTGATGATCATTTATTTGTGCTGCTGTCTTGCGAATTGGCTGCTGGGCGGATAGGGGTCAGCTTCTGTAGGCTGCTGGTATCTTATTACTGACTTCAGTTTCTTTGGATTTTATTTGATGATGGCTTGTCGAAGGATGATGTTATTTCCATTAATGATAGGTCACAGAAAACCTCGGTGCGGTGTCGCGACTCTTTGAAACATTCTGTTTCATATGGTTGGGTTATGCTGCTGTTCATAATTTTTGTTGATTAACATGTTTTTTTGCATTTTACACTGCTAGTTTCTACACCTTCTTTTGTTGTTTGTTGCTTAGCAGAATTCCTGTCAACATTTATTATTAGCAGGGATGGGTGTAATTTCTTGCTTGTAGAACCAGATAGAATAGCGGGAGGTGAGATTATGCATGCTGGTACAAGTGCTAGGTACCTAATGACCTCCTAGCTGGTTGTTGATCCGCATACCATTTCTTTTTAGTTAAATTTGATTCATACTTCTATGAATTATGGTGATTCGTCAAGGTTATGTTTTTTCATGATTCAGGGGGTGTGCTTCAAGTATTATTGGGTTTGTGCTAGTTGTTGTAGCGGTGAGGTTGGGTAATGGGTTTTGAAGGGAAGTGGTTTTCAGTTCGAGGATCATCACCATCATCATGATTATTGGGGAGCCTCTTGACTTGTTTTGGCTTTTTAGTGTATGGGTGGTTGCGGTTGTGGGTCATATTATGTTCTTGTAGGTCAAAAAATCTGGAATGAAGAGAGGGCTGTCCTTGGTTCTTCTATTTTAGGCTCATCTATGGGGGTGCATTAGGTTAAAAGTTTCTAAACCATGACCTCTATTTCAATCTTTTTCTGTCTCACATGATTGGTGGCTTAGGTGATACACAATTGCATGACTAGAATTTTTGTTGATCAGTGCTTGGACATTCAAACTGATGGGTGAAGGGAAGTGGTTTTCAGTTTGAGGATCATCACCGTCATCTCGTTGGAGACTCTTGACTTGTTCTGGTCTTTTTGTGTATGGGTGGTTGCAGTCATGAGTCGTATTATGTTCTTGTAGGTCAAAAAAAGCTTGCATGAAGAGTGGACTATCCTTGTTCTTCTGTCTCAGGCTCAACTGTAGGGGTGCACTAGGTTGAAAGCTTCTAAACCCTTACCTACAAATCATTCTTTTTCTTTCCCACATGATTGTGGGTGCAGGTTTGTGTGGTGTGTGGCATCGGACAATGTTATGGAATTGCCACCTACTGGATTTTCTTGTCCTTATGTTTGTTTTTTTTTATGTTTTATTGTTTTTCTTTGTTTTCATAATCACAAGGGACTTGCAGTAATGTGGTGTTAACTGTACTATGTTCGTCTTGCAGAAAAGTAGCAACTACGTATTATGGCCGTTGTCATTTCTTGTCCAAAAACCTTCTCTGTTCCTGTGACAAAAGTAATGTATATTGACAAAAGTAAGCTTATTCTGGAATTGAACATCATGGTGATTCTACCGGCTTTTTTATTATTCTAATCATCATTTTTTTATGTCGGCTTTAGCGTTTTTCTGTTTCTTTGTTACCATGAGGAATCTGCGGGAATGTGGGGTTAAATGGTACATTGTACGTGTTTTGCGGGTGGAGCAACAAATTATTTGACGGTTGGTAATTTCTTGTATATGTCGGTTTGTTTTATTTTCATATTACTTTGATGATCGTTTATAAGGTTTGTTGTTGCCCCATGCGTGTATGTCTTGCCAATTGGTTGCTGGGCGGATAATGATTACGTTTTTATGCCAGGGGCTAGCTTCTGTAGGCTGCTGGTATTTTTTTTAACGCTTCAGATTCTTAGGATTTTTTATGATGGTTTACTGAAGTATCATCATCTTTTTTTTGGTCGATTTTGTAGAAGGCCTCAATGAGATACCTTGATACTTTCTAATTTTCTGTTTCATTTGGTTGGGTTATGTTGCTATTCACATTTTTTTATTGATATCAGTCATGGGAGATTTGCCTAGAGTTCACGCCACTAGTTTCGACCACTACATGTTTTTTTATTGATATAAGTAATGGGAGATTTGGCTATGTTCCCTTAGAGTTCACGCCACTAGTTTTGACTGCTTCCTTTCTTTATTTGCTGTGTCAAAAATTTTCTTCTTGCACTTCTAATTAGCAGGCATGGATGGTACTTGATGTTTATTGCTTGCTTGTGAAACAATATAGATAATTTGATGATCACATTATGCTTGTAGGTACACACGCTTTGTCCCTAATGACCTTCTCTTTGCTGGTTGTTGATCCTGGTGCCATTTCTTTTTAATTTGATCTTATTCATGCTTCTATAGTTTAGAGCGATTCCTCAAGGTTTAATTTCTTCATGATTCACGGGGTCTTGTGCTTAAAAAAAATTTTGGGTGTTTTTGCTGCAGTGTTGAGGTTGGGATAGTTGTTTCACTGATGGGTTTTGAAGGGAAGTGGTTTTCAGTTTGAGGACCATCACGCTCCTGACTTGTTTTGAAGGGAAGTGGTTTTCAGTTTGAGGACCATCAATGGCGAGAATCCTGTTGTTTCAGATCCTGACTTGATTTGTTGAATACCCTATTGGACATGAGGTCATCTTTTAATATCTATCTAATAAGCTTCTCAATAATGGATCTTTATAATGCCTGAATTAGGTCATTGGACCTCAACTCTTTTCCACCCTTAGCATCTGCCAAGTGAGGTCAATTTTCAATTATGTTTTGCAAAGATATTGGATTTCCAAGTATTTCGATTCGTAATTTTTTCTCTTATTTGTAAGTTTTCTTTATTATGGATTTCTTGAATACCATTTTTCATTATTTTATCAATTTTATATGTGAAAATGTCTTATTACTTCTAGTTTTGCATGTTATTCAATTCAATTCTTTGTTTTTTTTCTTTCAATAATCCTTTTTAATACGAGACACCATTAGTAGCCGATTTGGATCATTGAAACTTGACTCATTTCCACAATTAGCATGCCAAGTGGGGTCAAAATTCATATTGTTTTACAAGCATCTCAATAGTGATTTCTTGAATGCCTTTTTGGATTTGAGATCATCTTTTGATACCCGATTCGGGTTATTGAAATTCAACTCATTTCCATATTTAGCATCCGCCAAGTGGGTTTAAGAATTCACTTTGTTTTGCGACCTTCTCAATAATGAATTTTTTTAATACCCTTTTGGACTTGAGATCATCTTTCTTTGTCCATCTTGTATACTTCTCAATAGTGTATCTTTATGATTCCCTGATTTGGGTCATTGGACCTCAACTCATTTTCACCCTTAGCATCCGCCAAGTCAGATCAAAATTCAATTTTGTTTTGCAAACTTTTCGATATTGGATTTCAAGAATATATGTTTTGATTCGTGATCTTTTTCTTACTTTCCTAAGTGTAAGTTTTTTAATTATGGATTTGTTGAATACTCTTTTTTATTATTTTATCAATTTTATTTTTGAAAATGTTTTATTACTTCTAGTTTTTTATGTTTTTCAATTCGATTCTTGGTTTTTTCTAAAACCTTTTTGATTCGAAATCATCTTTTGGTAGCGGATTTGGATTATTGAAACTTGACTCATTTCCACAATTAGCATCTACCAAGTGGGTTCAAAAATCCAATTTGTTTTTGAAGTTTCTCAATAGTGATTTCTTGAATACCCTTTTGGATTTGAGATCTTCTTTTGAAACCCTAAATATGGGTTATCAAAAGCCATCTCATTTCCAAAGTTAGCATCCGCCAAGTGGGGTCAAGAATTTACTTTGTTTTGCATCCTTCTTAATAATGGATTCTTGAATACCTTTTGTGGACTTGAGATCATCTTTCGATATATATTTTGTAAGCTTCTTGATAGTGGATTTTGCAGCTTTCTTTTATTTTTGTTTGTTTGATTTTTGAAACTTTGTAGCAGGTTTTAGTTCTTTTATTTATGTTTTCGGGTAATGGATTTCTTGAACACACATTAGGATTTAAGATCATATTTCCATTCACGATTTGGGTTGTTAAAATCTGACTCATTTTCACAATTAGCATTTAACAAGTGGGCAATAACTCTTATTACTTTGTAAATTTGATTCATTTCACAATCCTACTCTAGGCTTTTTTATTGGTTCAGTTTGATTGTCTATTATTTTTCTTTTTAATGTGCCTCGTACATTTTTTACTATTATATATTCAGAATTTCTTGAGAATTTGTTAAATGTGCTTTTAAAATTGTTCATATGTTATTTTGAACATTCTGAAGAGCATGAAGGATTTATTAGAATATGTTTAATTGTGTTCTTTTTGTCTTTTGTAACTATTTATTTGTTACCACTTGTTTGGATTTTTTTGGGTATTATCGGTAGTCGTTTCCGTGTACTCGCACTAGGAAAAAGTTTATATTTTATGTATGCCACCTCTTAGTCTTAATATTTGGATTTTGTTTTTTGGCTTGCTTTTCACCAGCTAGTTTTTACCTCATTAAGTTAAAGGTGTTCTTGTTAATGCTTACAACGTGCTATAATGGACAAGTTAGATTCGTTAATGATTCTCACCCTTTTTCATACATGTTTGCTCATATTTGTGTGAACTCGTTAATGATGTTGATTGTTTTAAGTTGTTACATAGTTTTAGTGTTTTGTTATTTACCCTTTGGGGTTATGGTCTTTTCCCCTAGCTTTCTTAATTTGATTTGTAAGCTCTTGCGTGTTCAAATATCAGCTTTCTTTAGGTTCCTTTTCGGCTTTCTTTAGGTTCCTTTTTATCCCAATTTGTGAATTATCTTTGATTTTGTTGGATTGTTTTGGATACAAGAACATTTTTATACCGGCTCCTAATTCGTGGAATTATAGTCGGACACTGTCTTAATTGTTTCATTTTACATGTGATTATGTAAATTTTCTTGTGAGATTGAATAAGACTTGCATTGGGTTACTTTTTAGTTCAAAGAGTGTTTGGATTTTCTATAAATTGATGATTTGCTGAAAGCCCTTGGATTGTTTAGATGGATGAGTTTAACTACCCTTGGTTATTTTTAATCAATTTGTTGTTTAGTTTGTCATTAGTTTTTTCTTTCTGTTTTGTGGTTTTTAGAAGATGTTATTTTTGTTGACTCTTTTTTATTATATTATTATGATTTGACTCTTTTTCATTGTATTGTCTATTAATAGGTAAATATGTGTAAGTTATCCAATTTTTTCTGTTCAATTGCAGCCTGTGGGTTTGAAATCATTTGGTTGCTCAATAAACATGAGGTAGTGCTTTTTTGTGGCCGTTTAATTTTCTTCATTTTTTCTTTCATTTTTGATATATTTGCTTGAAGCCCTTTCAATTTGGCTCACTTTCGAAGATCTATGAGTATTTGGGGATTCACCGGAAAATATCTCTTTAAATTTATATTGAAGTACTGTGTAGAAGTATGTATAATATGAACTGTCAAGATTAACTTGATCCCGTTGTTGGCTACACATGGTCCTTTATTTGGATTTGGTTGCACTAACTTGCTGTCATAATGATCCATTAGCGTTGTGTGTGTCCATCTTTATATCCATGATTGCTTTGTTATCGTATACCTCATTAGTGGTTAGGAGTTGTCCATTTTTATAAATTAGATGTGTGAAAACTTATATAAAGCATCTGAGTGTGAGTGAGTGTTTGATGATTGTGATCCTGTTATATTTTGATTTTGTTGCTTCAGTTTGTTCATATAAACATCCATGGTTGCTTTATTTGTCATACAATGGTAATTGGTTAGGAGTTATTTCTCATGTTAGACGTGTTTTAAGCTTTCAATAGTGGATCTTTGAATACGTGTTTCAATTTGTGATCAAATTTCTTTTTTTGCCATTTGGAAGTTTATTAATTATGGATTTCTTCGGTTCCCTATTTCACTTTTTATAGCAATTTTTATTATGAATATGTCTTAATACTTCTAGTTTTGTATGTTTCTTTATTTGATTTTTGAATTGAGACCTTTTGATAGCCGATTTGGATTATTGAAACTCGACCCATTTCCATAATTAGTATCAACAAAGCGGGGTCAAAAATTCAAGCATCTCAATAGTGTTTCTTGAATGCCTTTTTGGATTTGAGATCATCTTTTGATACCCAATTCAGGTTATTGAAATTCAACTCATTTTCAAAATCAGCATCCGCCAAGTGGGTTCAAGAATTCACATTGTTTTGCAACATTCTCAATAATGGATTTTTTGAATATCCTTTTGGACTTGAGATCATCTTTCTTTGTCCATCTTGTATGCTTCTCAATAGTGTATTTTTATGATACCCGATTCGGGGTCATTATTGGAGCTCAACTCATTTACGCCCTTAGCATCCGCCAAGTGAGGTCAAAATTCAATTTTGTTTTGCAAGCTTTTTGATATTGTATTTCTAGAATTTCTTGAGAATATGTTAACATGCTTTTAAAATTGTTCATATGTAATTTTGAACATTCTGAAGAGGATGAAGTATTTATTATAAATTCTTTAATTGTGTTCTTTTAGTCTTCTGTAACTAATTATTTGTTTACCAAGTGTTTGATTTTTTTTTTTGGTATTATCGGTAGTCGTTTACGTGTACTTGCACTAGGAAAAAGTTAATATATTATGTGTACCACCTCTTAGTCTTAGTTTTTTGGATTTTGTTTGTTGACTTGCTTTTCACCTGTTAATTTTTAACTCGTTATTTTGAAGGTGTTCTCGTTAATACTTAGAACCTGCTGTAAGGGGCAAGTTAGATTCGTTAATGATTCTCACCCTTTTTCATATATGTTTGCTCATATTTGTGTGAACTCGTTAATGATTTTAATTGTTTTAAGTTGTTACATGGTTTTAATGTTTTGTTATTTACCTTTGGGGTTATGGTCTTTTCCTCTAGATTTCTTAATGTGATTTAAGCTATTGAGCAATCAAATATTGACTTTCTTTTGGTTGTTTTTTATCTCAATGTGTGAATTATCTTTGATTTTGTTGGAGTGTTTGGAATTTTGTATACAAGAACATTTATATACTGGCTCCTAGTTCCTGGAATTTTAGTTGGACATGTTTTTAATTGTTTCATTTTACATGTGATTATGTAACATCTTTGTGAGATTGAATAAGTCTTGCATTGGGTTACTTTTTAGTTCAAAAAGTGTTTGGATTTTCTTTAAATTGATGATTGTTGAATGCCCTTGGATTGTTTAGATGGAAAAATTTAAGTACCCTTGGTTTTCTTTTAATCAATTTGTAGTTTTGTTTGTCGTCATTTTTTTTTTTTGTGGTTTTTAGAAGATTTTATTTTTAATGTCATTGTAAATTTGAGAGCACCTTTTAATATCGACTTTGGGTAAATGAAATTCGACTCATTTCCGTAATTAGCACCCGCCAAATGAGGGGAATTACTCATTTTGATTTTTAAGCTTCTCAGCAGGGAATTACTTCAATATCCTTTTGGTTTTGAGATCGACTTTTGGAGGGTGGATTACTTGAATACCTTTTGGATTTAAAATCATACTTCTTTTCTTTTATTTATGTACGGACATCTTGAGCGCCTTTTTCGTTATTTTATCTATCTGATTTATGAATATTATATATAATACTAATTACTAACTTTTTTATGCATCAAGTGTTGTATCATATGTTTAATGGGTTGTACCTTTGGTTTTTTTTTTTTAATTTTTTTACTTTTAACCCTAATACTTTTACATCTTTTACAATTTAATCTCTATATTTTTTCACCTTCAACTTTGTCCCCTGTATTTTTCATATTTTATAATTTTTCATTTTATGAATTTTACGAGTTAACACACCGCAACGTGCGTGCGTGATTCAACGTTTACGCTTATTTTTCCCCTTTAACGGTTCCGACACAACGCACGGGTCTTAGATGAACTTTGTTTTTAATATTTACGTTTCACGTGTGTGATTCAATGTTTTTACGTCTACTTTCCATTCGGTTTTATATTTGTTCTCTCTTATTTCTTTTTTTAATATGAATTTTTTCGGTATTGATGGTTGTTGCCGGTCATATAACATTAATACTACGTGGCATGGTTTAACGCCCCGCGCCGCAATGCGGGAAGCTTAATACTAGTTTCTTACTAATTCCAATTTTGTACATTTTTCAATGTGATTTCTTGGATAATACCCTATTGGATATGTGATCATCTTTTGCAACCCAATCTGGATCATTGAAATTTGACTCATATTCACAATTAAATTAGCATCCATCAAGTGAGGTCTGGTAGTTTTCTTTCCCTTTTAGATTTGAGATCATCTTTAGATACTCAATAGTGATTATTGAAATTCAACTTATTTTCACAATTAGCATCTGTCAAGTGGGATCACGAATTCTTTTAACCTTCCCTATAGTGGGTCTCTATATGATACATTTTTGGACTTGAGATCATATTTTGATATCCATTTTGAATTTTGGAAATTTGATTTAATTCATTAGAATCCTCCAAGTATCCATTTTGGGTTATGAAATTTATTTTATTTCATAGCTAGCCCTCGGAGACGGTAATCTCTTTTCTTCTTTAGTTGTTTTTCTTATCTTGTTATGATTTTGCCTCTTTTTCATTATATTGTCTATTAATAAGTGAATATGTGTAACTACTTTGTAATTGATCTCTTGTATGGCCTTTTGGATTTAAGATTAGATATTTTGATATTTAGTATAGGTTATGGAAACTTGAAACAATTCATCATTTGCATTCATGAAGTCGGCAAACAAGCTTTTTTTTATTCACCTTTTTCTGTTCCGTTGTAGATTTGAATTCATTTTATGTTGTAGTGCTTTTTTGTGGCTGTTTAATTTTCTTTGGAGTAAATTATGCTTTTAGTCATTGTGGTTTGACGAAAATTATTATTTCAGTCTAATTGTTTATTTATTATATTGATAGTTCAATAGTTTAAGCATTTGTTTCAATTTCACCCACACATGTAACACCGTTAGACTTTTATTATTTCACCTAAGGACAATTTGTTCATTTTCACAGTCTTTTTAATACGTATTATAAAATTACATACAAAAAATAATTAACCCTCCCCCACCCCAAACCCTGCCTCTCTCTCTCTCTCTCTCTCTCTTCCCTCTTTCTCTCTTTCTTTCTCTCTCTCTCTATCTTCTATCTCTCACTCTCTCCCTCTATCCCTCTCTCCCTCCCTCTCCTCTCTTTATCTTTCCCTCTCTCCTACTCCCTCTCTCTCTTTCCTTCTCTCCCTCTCCCTCCTTTCTTTCCCTCTCCTCTCTCTTTCTCTCCATCTCTCTCTCTCTCTCCCTCCCCCCTCTCTGTCCTTCCCTCTATCTCTCTCCCTATCTCTTCTCTCTCTCTCTCTCTCTATCTCTCTCTCTCCTAGATCTTTCTTCTCTCTCTCTCTCTCTCTCTCTCTCTCGCTCTCTCTCTCTCTCTCCCGCCCCCTCTCTCTCTCCCCCTCACTCCTCCCCTCTATCTCCCTCTCCCTCTCTTTCTCCCTCTCCTCTCTCTCCTCTATCCCTCTCTCTCTTCTCTCTTCTCTCTCTCTCTCCCCCTCCCTCTCTCTCTCCCTCCCTCTCCCTCTCCTTCTTTAGAAATAATATTAATAAAAAGATTTATTTCTTAATTTATTAAAAAACTATATTAATCGAAAAAATAAATAATATCATTAATAAGTAATGATTATTTAATAGAAAAGAAAAATTAAAAGTTTTTGGTGAGAAAAAATATGATCATGACACGTATCCTACATGGTTACCATTTTATTAAAGTAAAAAAAATAAAAAAATAAGATAAAATCGTAATCCTCATCATAAGAAAAGATAGGGTCCAAACTTTAAAGTGTTATATTAATAAACAAGATCTTTGTGAGATCTCCTAAATCGTTTCCCCAAATTACTCTATCAATTTAAAATAAAATGCAAATTAAAGAAACAATTGAATTGTCTTTGTGGTTATTATGGTTATTAAAGAGGAAAAGGAGAAAACCCCTTCACATCACCAGATCCGGCTTTCGTAACGCCGTCGTCTTCCGCCGCTGTACCGCCGAGGCTGCACCCCCGCTACCATGGCGTAAACCACCGCCACCGCTGTGTGGGCCGACCGTCTGTGGTGGTGGCGCGTTCCTTTGGGGTGGGGATGCCGATCTCTTGCTGTAAACCCTAGGCGGCAACGGGTGACATGGTGATTGTTGTGGTTGCTATTTTCGGGTTATCTGGTGTTTGTTGTGCAAATTCTTACTCCTTTCCTCTTTGAACGGGTGAAATTATTTCCGAGGTATTCGGTTGAGGTGTCTAACCTTGAATCCTCATTTACATCTTTTTTGACGCTGTTTTTGTTCTCTGACGGTGCTGCCTGTGTCGATGTTCCTAGCTAGCTTGATGACGAAAATGATGGGTCGTCTGATCGAACCCTATAAGTGATGCATGTTTGGATCATATGAAATTTCATTGTCTGTTGGTATATCAATGATGATGGTTTTATGCTCATCTGTTGGTTTGTCGATGATGATGATGGCTTTGTGCTTATCTCAGACGTCGTTTGCCTGGTTTTATGTATTTGGTGATTGCTCAATGATGATGAGTCGGAGAGCCGAGCAACAGTATTGATGATGTTGCGAGACGTCACCCTGTCGGTTATGGTTATGCTATCTGAACGATGATGATGGTACTCATTCTTTTAAACTTTGGGTGCTCTTCACTTGATAGGCGATAACGATACCAATAAAAGATATGTTTGTTTGTTGTTATGGCGTGGTAAGCACAATGTTTGCAGCCACAACGAACTGTCTTCTCCGAGCCTTTTATACTATTTATACATTTAGTTATGTTTAGTTTCATATCTGTTACCTATGCAATTGTTTTGTCTTATGTTCACTGATATGCTCCAGGTCTTAGGTTTTCAGGTTTATCTAGGAGGAAGTGAAGACAAGACTGAGACGTGTAAGGAATTTATTTTGATTAACGCAATGAACTATTTGTTATTGTCTTTTGATTTAACATAGATGCTTCACACATTTCACTCTAGCACACAATGCATATATGCATAATGTTACCACATTCCTATATAAGTATCTGATACAGTCATGAGTTCCTTCTCAACCATTTTTCACATTCATTTTCTTCTTATTTGACAGAATTACAATATGATTATTTGTCTTTCTAACCAATAACTTGATTTTTCGCTTTTGGTGATCACATGTTTGACCTTTGAACCAACACCTGGCAATATATTATGAGACTCGACGTCCATGTCTTTTGATGCTTCTACCATAACAGGTGCATCAGAGCATGAACCCATTTTTTCATCTTCATCATCCTCTTCATCTGTTTTCACTCCACTTTCCACCAATTTCGTTTTTGTCTGCATGCTAATCTTTTGTCAGAGTGCTGAATCTATGTTCTCAGTAAAGATTTTGCTTTCGGTGCTCTCCTTTGAATGTGGTTAATTTGGTAACTGCTTACCTACAGTGCTAGTTTGAACTTCATATATTTGTATTTCTGGGTGAGTTTTACTTATTTTATAAGGTCCTCGGCGATAGATTTCTGAGAAATCCTCAAGTCCTCTATAGCTGTGCATTGGTGTTGATCTTAGCTACTTTCTAGGTTTGCCTTTAAACTTAGGTTGGCGTTAGTTGCTTTCTAGGTTGCATGTATTCAAAGGTGTCGGTGTAGCTACTTTCTAGGTTTGCCTTTAGCCTTAGGTATGCCTTTCGTTGTAGGTGTGTCTCTAGAGGTAAGGTCTCCCCTCCATCTCACCCTCTCTAGAGCCTACCGTTTGAGCGAGATATTGTTGGTTATGTTTGTTATTTGTATGGTTCTTTGGATTTAGAGAGAAAAAGAGAACGTTTTTTTTATGGGAAAAGGTATTAAAGAAGGCAGAAAATTACCATTTGTCATTACATATTAGCAAATGAGCATGCTTTTTTTATTTTTTTACCTTGCGATCATCGTGATGCATAAGGAAGATGCTATTTGTATGGTAGGAAATTTTGGGTGTTTTGCATATAATAACTGGTCCAATGGTGAGAACCTTTAGCAATTTGCTTAAGGGATTTGCTGTTTTTCTATATAAAATGCTAGTTGTTCTTTGAAATACCGAAATGCAAATCAAGGATTACGCAACACATGGGGCGATTCAGTCCCTCTGTTTTGTTATATATTTCTTTATAGTATTCATATCTATCTTTATAGTAAAAGAAAAAGGCAAAGGAAGTCCACTTAAGTTCGGTTGTTTTTCCAATATACCTTCTCAGACAAGATGACCTCATCTTTCTTCTCACTTCTATCTTCTGTTCTGTCAGCTTGGTTTTCTGCTTGTAGGTTGGATTCTACTTCCTTGTTCCTTGCGTCTGCTTCTTCTTCAATACTATGGTCAATGGTTTCTGAACAAGAGTTTTCAGGTTTGTTGACACTTTCCTCAGGCTGTTGGTCTGTTTTGTCTTTTTCTTCTTTCTCACACTGCTCTCTTGCCTATATGAAACTGTTTTTTAGAATGGAAGAAATGAAACATGATAACATACATATAGAGGCTCAGAGTCTTCACAGAACTGTGAATTTTAGTTGTTACAAACGGTTTATTCTTTAGAACAGCATATGACAATATGAAGCAAATGATGGAGAAGAAGGGCATTAAACACTAAAATGATGCAAGAGGTTCATTATATGGTCTTTTAGTTTAAGCATCAAAATTAGAAGTAACTATAAAATAGTTTGCTTACAATGCTCAGTTGAAGTTTCTGACCAACATAATTTTCAATTTTGTATTTCTGGAGGAGCCTGGCTTAACTTTATAAGGTCATCCGTGACTGATTTCTGGGAAATCTTCAAGTCCTCTGTAGCTGCAGTACCAAGAATCCCTGGTGCATTGAGTCCCAAAGGTTCCTCCAAAAGATTATAGCTTGTTAGTTGTGAGAATGGCCATTCATCTACCTTTGGTTTGATTATTATTTTTTGCCTGTATCTGCTCCTTTTCATCTTTAATACCCTATTTTGTTTTTCGTTTTTACATCTTTAGTTTTTTTTTACCTTTTTGTTATGCGAAACATTATCCAGGCGTTGATGATGTTACCTGTTTCATTCCAGAAACCTTTTTTTATCTTTCTAACCAATAACTTGATTTTTCTTGTTGGTGGCACTTCAAAAAAACACATGATGACATGGTGTCACTCTAAGCCAGATACGTGTAGCCACTTATAAATGAATATGAGATACTAGATAATATATATATATATATATATATATATATATATATATATATATATATATATATATATATATATATATATATATATATATATATATATATATATATATATATATATATATATATATATATATTATATATATATATATATATATATATATATAATAACCTGGTCACATGACCCATGTAAATGATCTTGTCTTGAAATAATGATGTGACCCATGTAAATGATCTTGTCTTGAAATAATTGATTTATGATACCTTTCAATCACTAAAATCTTTTCTGGATTTTTCTTTGCATTCTTTAAATTTGTCTATTGCAATTTCAAGTTTGTGATAGATAAAAATAACAATACACTAAGCTAACTACCTCATTGTTTGATACCATAGGAGCGTGCTGGTCATGTTATTATAATTATATATTTATCCGGGAAGAACTCATATAACTCTATACGACATCCTATACGACACATATAGAGCTATACGACGTGTATAGCAAATTCCGACACTGACTACGGTGAAAAATCACGGGGCTGTCACAAGGGTTATACGCTCCGTATAGGGCTATACGACCCCCCTACACCACGCGTATGGGGCTATACGACACGTATAGAAATTTAATGTGTTAATTTATAATTTTGGGTTGTACCAATATACACGCCAAATAATAATAAAAAAAATAATTCAAATACATTATAATTTTAGGGTGTATAAATATTCACCTTATATTAATGCTTGGTATCTTTTTGTTTAGTTCTGGTCAAAATTTTAAATTGACATGATAACATGTGATGCTTACATAGAATCATTAAGTAAGATTTAAAGAGAGAAAACAATAATATATTTGGGAGGATAAAACTTATCATCAATGAAAATAATAATAATAATAAAATAAAAATAAAAATAAAACAACCGCCCTGAGTTGTTCCGCGTGGCGTTTGACTTACGCGTTAAGCGACATACATGTGCCTATCTATATATAGCCCACCGATAATCGTATCTTGAACAAATAAAAACAATTTATTTAAACATGAAAGCTCTATTTGTCCTCCTAATGGCTTCTTCTGGTATCTTCTATACTCTTGTTGTATTCTGATTTCAGATCTGCATCGATAGTTTTGATTTCAGAGGCGTTATCTTCATCCCCCATTGTTTCAGTGATCTGGATTCCAATAGCTGTTTTTAAAGTCGTCAAACGATGAGTTCGATTTCGGATTTAGGTTTTTACGTCATTGATCGGTGTTTTGGTTTTAGATCTTCATCCGCCATCTGTTACGGCCGATCTGGTTGTTTGTCTCTGTTAAATCTTCTTTTCGCGTTTTGTTTAGGTGCTGGAATAAATGTTGACCGAGAAATTGTGTAAAGGTATTTGCAAAATCGATTGCGACAATCCTGTTGTTTCAGATCCCATCAGTTAGCTTTTCGAAGTCGTTTCTGATTGTCAAGTTATCTCCGCATAGCCATCAGGTTATTGTTTTTCGGAGGAAGTTTCTGGAGTCTGATAATAGATTTTAACATGGAAAAACGCTATAAACTCGACTGAGGTTGGATTCCTCTTTTGTTTGTGTAATTTCTTGGAGGAAGTTCATCTGTCATCCACTTTTGTAATTTCTTGTGTAGGGGTTCTGTTAGATGCTGATAAGTGTCTGGATGAGATGAGTGGATGTAGCTTCAGCATTTCCTAGCTAGCTATTGGTTGGGTTATATCTATATCTACTACTCTTCTTACCTCAGTTATATTTTTTGGTGCGTTGGACACACAGCTTCAGTTATATATTGTTTGCTGGTATAATAGTTGAGTAGTTTATGGATGTAGCTTCAGCATTTTCATTGTGCTTTGATGATCATTTATGTGTGCTGAGTCTTGCGAATTGGCTGCTGGGCGGATAGGGGTCAGCTTCTGTAGGCCGCTGGTATCTTATTACTGACTTCAGTTTCTTTGGATTTTTTTGATGACGACTTGTTGAGGATCATCACCATCATCATGATTATTGGAGCCACATCTGTGGGGGTGCATTAGGTTAAAAGCTTCTAAACCGTGACCTCTATTTCAATCTTTTTCTGTCTCACATGATTGGTGGCTTAGGTGATACACAATTGCATGACTAGAGTTTTTGGTGATTAGTGCTTGGACATTTAAACTGATGCTTGCTGGTACAAATTCTAGGTACCTAATGACCTCGCTTTTTGTTGATCCGCATACCATTTCTCTTTAGTTAAATTTGATTTATACTTCTATAAATCATGGTGATTCATCACGGTTATATGTCTTCATGATTCAAGGGTGAGTGCTTCAAGTATTATTGGGTGTGCACTTGTTGTTGTAGCAGTGAGGTTGGGTAAGTTACATCACTGATGGGTTTTGAAGGGAAGTGGTTTTTAGTTTGAGGATCATCACCATCATCATGATTATTGGAGCCTCTTGACTTTTTTTTTGTTTTGTTTTGTTTTGTTTTTGTTATTGTGTATGGATGGTTGTAGTCATGGGTCATATTACTTTATTGTAGGTCAAAAAAGCGTGTATGAAGAATGGGCTATCCTTTGTTCTTTTATTTCAGGCTCATCTGTGGGGGTGCCTTAGGTTAAAAGCTTCTAAACCATGACCTATATATCATTTTTTTTTTTTCTATCTCATATGATTGGTGGCTTTGTTGATACACAATTGCATGACCAGATTTGTTGTTGATCAGTGCTTGGACAACTTTGAATGATTACCAAACATTGTTATCTAGTCTTTTAATGGCTGAGATGTAAAGGGATATGTTTTTATCGCCACAGCTTTAGACGTAACTGAAAATGACGGGACGGCTGTCTTGCCTGCAGTTCACTAAGAGCAATGTTTTCCCCTTCTTATTTTGTTATAATCTGATTTCTATTTTCCCTTGTGAGTTTGCATGACAAGGTTTATTTGTTTGTAGGGTTGGTAGGTGTCAAACATTACTGGTCCAATCGTCTTGGTCAACATCTGTTGTTTGTTTTCTATGATCTTTACCTTCTCTACTTTTGGCATCATCTGTTATTATTTTGACTTGTCTGGGATTCCTAAAAACCCTAAAGAATTTATTATTTTCCCACAACAGGTTCTGCTTGCTCGTGGATTGTCAACACCCATCGTTTCCAATGTCCCTTGTTGCTATTCTGTTGTTCTTTTGAATTTTGGTGTCCTCTCATGTGTATGGCTTGCATGATGTGATTGTGTTTTGTTTGTTGGATGGTGCCAAACATTATGTACCATCTGTTTGTCTTCTATGATCCTTGCATTTTCTACTTATGGCATTGTTGGTCTTACGTGTTCTGTCATCATTTGTTATTTTTCTATCTTGTCTAGGATGCCTAAAAGCCTAAAGGAATATATTGTTGCCCCACCATAGGTTTGGCCGGTCTCAAGATGTTTGGATTGTTCTGCTTGCTCGTGGGTTGTCGGTGCCAATCCATTGTTTTCCTTATTCCTTATTGCTAGTTTGTTCTTTTGATTCCCTTGTGAGTATTGCTTGCATGACGAGATTATGTTTTTGGTGTATGTTAGTCTGGCACTGAACATCATGGTGATCCTACCGGCTTTTCTATAATTCTAATCATCGTTTTTTTTATGTCGGCTTTACTGTTTTTCTGTTTCTTCGTCATCATGAGTAATTTGCAGGAGTGTGGGATTAATGGTACGTTGCATATGTTTTGCAAATAGAGCAACAAATTATTCGACGGTTTGTAATTTCTTGTATATGTGGGTTTGTTTTATTTTCATATTACTTCGATGGTCATTTATAAGGTTTGTAGTTGCCCCATGTGTGTATGTCTTGCCAATTGGTTGTTGGGCAGATAATGATTATGTTTTTATGTCAGGGGCTAGCTTCTGTAAGCTGCTGGTATTTTTTTAACGCTTCAGATTCTTAGGACTTTTTATGATGGTTTACTGAAGTATCATCTTCTATTTTTTGTCGATTTTGTAGAAGGCCTCTATGATATACCTTGATACTTTCTAATTTTCTGTTTCATTTGGTTGGGTTATGTTGCTATTCACATACTTTTTATTGATATCAGTAATGAGAGATTTGCCTATTTTTCCTTAGACTTCACGCCACTAGTTTCAACCACTTCATGTTTTTTTATTGATAAAGTAATGGGAGATTTGGCTATGTTCCCTTAGAGTTCATGCCACTAGTTTTGACTGCTTCCTTTCTTTATTTGTTGCGTCAAAAATTTTCTTCTTGCACTTCTAATTAGCAGGCATGGATGGTACTTGATGTTTATTGCTTGCTTGTCGAACCATATAGATAATTTGATGATCACATTATGCTTGCAGGTACACGCTCTTTGTCCCTAATGACCTTCTCCTTGCTGGTTGCTGATCCTGGTGCCGTTTCTCTTTAATTTGATCTCATTCATGCTTCTATAGTTTAGAGCGATTCCTCAAGGTTTAATTTCTTCATGATTCACGGGGTCATGACTTGAAAAAAAAATTGGGTGTTTTTGCTGCAGTGTTGAGGTTGGGATAGTTGTTTCACTGATGGGTTTTGAAGGGAAGTGGTTTTCAGTTTGAGGACCATCACGCTCCTGACTTGTTTTGTCTTTTTTGTGCATCATGTTCTGTTATTTTTTTAATTTTTTGTAGCCTTTAAAAAGCTTGCATGTAGAGTGGGCCGTCCATGTTCTATTTTAGGCTCACCTGTGGTGCTTTAGGCTATCAAAACCATGACGTTGCTTAAATCTTTTGGTTATTCTCGGAATCCTCATTTTTCTTGGGTATGCTTGCATGAAGAGAGTATGTTTCGCTTTGCTGGTTTTTCTTCAAGTCTAATGAGTGTTTTTACTCTAGTTTCTTGTTTTTTCCATGCCTCCATCATCATGAGGAACTTGGAGGAGTGGGGTTAATGGTACTATTTGTAGAAATAAAAGCATGAATGATTGGGCTTATGCATTATTATCCGTGCTATTTCTTGTTAATTGCTAAGGTGCTTTATGAAGTAATAACCACACCCCCTATCGTTGTTCCTCGTTCGATGAGGCAAACGTTCTTTCTAGATTCTTTTAACAGAAGTATTATATTTTGTTTGCAGGTCTGTCCTTTGTGACTATGATAGAACCTAAAAAGTCGGCTTGATTAACTTGAAGTAAAACAGTACAGATAGGCCCTTTTCGAGAAGGGTAATTTCCGATACAAGGTTTAGAACCCTTACTTTTGATAAACATAAACAGAGACAAAAACAAATGAAACGTAGAGCATCCTATTTCGACTGTCATCCTACTGCTGTAACTGCTTCTATTTCTCAGCCGCTAAGCCCATGATGCAGTGACCCCTTTGACCAAGTACACAAACCCCCTAACCCATCTGATTAGGATCTGGGTTCGTGTCAGGCTATCTGCCATCAATGGTTTTGCTTTGATTCTTATTGACATTTTCTTTCCTTTTTTTGCATTATTGGGGTTCATCTTTCTCACCATTAAGAAAGAAATTGAGTGTGTTTATTTTGCTGATAGGTCTGCATAACTTGTGCTGGTCTTGGATCTTTGTTATCTATGGTTTGAATACCCTGGGGATTTCTTACAGAAAGTGAACGACAAGAGAATTATAATACTTTGTGGTTTTCTCTTTTATTAAGAGTTCTAGTGTTTAAAAGAAGTTCTCTTTATGGCGTCAAATGTTCTCTATCTTCTATCATATGTTTTTTCACTAATTCACTCTTGGCTTAGATGCCTAAAGGGATATATCATAAACAAGTTATCGGTTTATGGCTTCAATTGTTCATTTTCTTCTATCATAGGTTTTTCCTCTCTTGGCTTGCATGCCTAAAAGTACATACCACATTCACTGTAGTTGAAGATGGTTGGATCTTCCTCCTGCTCATTAATTAAGTCCTCGTTATTCTCTTCCTGCCTTGATTTTTCCTTTTCCTTCCCTTGTGTATGCTTGCATGACCAGAATATCTTTTGTGTAGGTTAATGTAGCATCAACATGATTGTCAAATCACCACCTACTGATTTCTTTATAAATCTTATGATTTCTTTTATCTTTCCATTATTCTTTTTCTGTACATGTTATTATGCAAGTGTTTTGCAGAATGAGCCTCTCATGATTGGGCGTATGCATTCTGATTAACATATCATTTCGGTGTCCCCGAACCCTCTTTGTTTTTTGTTCCATGATTGACCAACTTTCTTTTAAGGTTTGCTGAAACATGATAATTGTGGTGTTTGTAGGTTTGCTGGGTGACCAGTTATCATGATGACCATCTTTGGTTTTTTATTTATATAAATCATGTTGCAATTCTTTTGCATATTTGTTCTTTTGTTTTTATCGTCAAATATTAATCTTGCTTATTTCTGGCAGGTGTAGTAAACTTGCAGTTTGCCATCTTGTTTATGATTCTACCGTTGACTTTAGCTTGTTTTTGGAAAGTAATGAATAGTGATTGTATTCTTCCGCAAGTCCCTCTATATGTGCTATTCTCTTCTATTATGGAGTGGTACTGTTTAAAAATGTGTTTAATTAATGACTTTATGGTTTTGCTGTCTTCCATTGTCCTGTGTTTTTTTTTCTGTTTTTGCTGGGATTTTAAAGAATATATTATTGACGCACCATAGGCTTAGTGTAATTGGAGATGATTGGATTAATTAGCTTGTTTGTGGATCACCAACCCATCCATCTGTTCCTTTTTACTGTGTGTTTCATTCTCTGATCTATCATCTTCTTGTATGTATATACTTGATTGATGAGGTTGTGTTGATGATGGTCGGTGGTGGTGGCCGTTGGTGGTTCCCGATGGCGGCGGTGGCTGATGGTGGTGGCGACGGCAGCTGATGGAGGTGGTTGTGATGCTGGTGGTGGCTGGTATTGATGGTGGTAGTGGTCGGTGTCGATGGTGGTGGTGATCAGTGTTGATGATGGTGGTGGCCGGTGGCCGGTGGTGTGGCGGTGGCCGATGGCCGGTGATGGCGGTGGCAGACACCCACATTATAAGTCAACACCCTTTATACGCCTCGTATTGCACCATACGTGGCGCATAGGGTTGAAGACACTGAAAACGAAGAAAATTCAGAGGGTGGTTAGAGTGCTATACACCTCATTTAACCCTATACGACACATATAGGGCTGTATGACGCGTATAGCAAATTCCAACACCGACTACGGTAAAAAAATTCAAGGGGCTGTCAGATGGATTATACGACCCCCTACATGAAGCGTATGGGGTTATACGACGCTTATAAAAATTAGGGGTGTTAATTTATGATTTTTGGGTGTACTAATACCCACACACAATAATAATAAGGAAAGGGTTCAAATACATTATAATTTTAGGTTGTATCAATATCCATACCCCTTCAACAAAAGGGTACCTGTACCCGAAACCGACACAGGTGGGTAGGTAGAGAATTGGAATCTTTTTGTTTAGTTTTGGTCTAAACTTTAAATTGACCGTTTCCAACAACCGAAACAACCGTGACACGTGCACAGTTTATTGGGCGTATTAGTGAGATTTAGAGAGAAAAACAATAATATATTTGTGAGGATAGAACTTATCATCATGCATCAATGAAAATATAATAAAAATAAACAACCGCCCTTATGTAATTGACTTGTTACGCGTGGCGTTTGACCTACGCGTTAAGCGACATACATAATACATGTGCCTGTCTATATATAGGCCACCCCACCGATAATCAATAAAAACAATTTATTTAAACATGAAAGCTCTATTTGTCCTCATGATGGCTTCTTCTGGTATCTTCTATACTCTTGTTGTATTCTGATTTCAAATCTGCATCGATAGTTTTGATTTCAGAGGCGTTATCTTCATCCGCCATTGTTTCAGTGATTTGGATTCCAAAAGCTGTTTTTAAAGTCGTCAAACGATGAGTTCGATTTCGGATTTAGGTTTTTACGTCATTAATCGTTGTTTTGGTGTTAGATCTTCATCCGCCATCTGTTACGGCCGATCTGGTTGTTTGTCTCTGCTAAATATTCTTTTCGCGTTTTGTTTAGGTGCTGGAATAAATGTTGACCAAGAAATTGTGTAAAGGTATTATCAATTTATCATCCGAGCATGATGACATTGGGTTGGGTTCCAGGTTTTGCTTCTTTTATCTTTTGGCATAGATTGTATTTGCAAAATCGATTGCGACAATCCTGTTGTTACAGATCCATCAGTTAGGTTTTCGAAGTTGTTTCTGATTGTCAAACGCCCACACAAGTTATCTCCGCATAGCATAGCCATCGATCAGGTTCTTATTTTTAGGAGGAAGTTTCTCGAGTCTGATAATAGATTTTGACATGGAAAAACGTTATAAACTCGACTGAGGTTGTGGATTCCTTTTTTGTTTGAGTAATTTATTGGAGGAAGTTCATCGTCATCCACTTTTGTAATTTCTTATGTAGGGGTTGCTTTTAGATGCTGATAAGTGTCTGGATGAGATGAGTGGATGTAGCTTCAGCATTTCCTAGCTAGCTATTGGTTGGGTTATATCTATCTCTACTACTCTTCTTACCTCATTTATTTTTTTGGTGCGTTGGACACAATCAGCTTCATTTATATATTGTTTGCTGGTATAATAGTTGAGTAGTTTATGGATGTAGCTTCAGCATTTTCATTGTGCTTTTGGTGATCATTTGTGTGCTGAGTCTTGCGAATTGGCTGCTTGGCGGATAGGGGTCAGCTTCAGTAGGCTGCTGGTATCTTAGTATTGACTTCGGTTTCTTTGGATTTCTTTTGATGATGGCTTGTTGAGTATCATCACCATCATCATGATTATCGGAGCCTCATCTGTGGGGGTTCATTAGGTTAAAAGCTTCGAAACCATGACCTCTATTTCAATCTTTTCTGTCTCACATGATTGGTGGCTTAGGTGATAGACAATTGCATGACTAGAATTTTTTGTTGATCAGTGCTTGGACATTCCAACTGATGCTTGCTGGTACAAATGCTAGGTACCTAATGACCTCCTCGCTTGTTGTTGATCCGCATACCATTTCTTTTTAGTTAAATTTGATTCATACTTCTATAAATTATGGTGATTCATCACGGTTATGTCTCTTCATGATTCAGGGGTGTGTGCTTCAAGTATTATTGGGTGTGCACTTGTTGTTGTAGCAGTGAGGTTGGGTAAGTTACATCACTTATGGGTTTTGAAGGGAAGTGGTTTTTAGTTTGAGGATCATAACCATCATCATGATTATTGGAGCCTCGTGACTTTTTCTGGTCTTTTTTTGTGTATAGTTGGTTGTAGTCATGGGTCATATTATGTTCTTGTAGGTCAAAAAAGCTTGTATGAAGAGTGGGCTATCCTTGTTTTTCTATTTCAGGCTCATCTGTTGGGGTCCCTTAGGTTAAAAGCTTCTAAATCATGACCTATATATCATTCTTTTTCTATCTCACATGATTGGTGGCTTAGGTGCTATCCTTGTTCTTCTATTTCTGGCTCATCTGTGGGGGTCCCTTAGGTTAAAAGCTTCTAAATCATGACCTATATATCATTCTTTTTCTATCTCACATGATTGGTGGCTTAGGTGATACACAATTGCATGACCAGATTTGTTGTTGATCAGTGCTTGGACAACTTTGAATGATTACCCCATAACCGTTGGATAACCTAGCATGGTTTTTTTTGGCAAGTTGTCGATTTGGTGTCATGCTTGTGTTTTCACGAGTTCGTCCTTCGAACACCGTTACTTTGCGTGCCGTATGTTACTGGTGCAACACAAATATGTGCTTTCTAATTTGTAACTTAGACAATGCGGTAGCGGATAATGTTTTCTGGTTACTGGGGATCTCTTGGCTTCTTTGTGTTTACATGTTAACTCCAATTGGTTTTTCTGGGTAGTTTAGAGGCTATCAGTTTGTGTTGCTGTTTATCGGTTCTATTCTGTCAGCTGACTACCACTTCCTTGCTCCTGGATGATTATCAGTGTGAGGTATTGTACTTCTGCCTTTGTGTGTGTTACTCATCACTATTGGTGAAATTGTGATTTGCGTGAAGTTCTGGCTATTAGTTTGTACTTCTGATCAGGCGATTAGGTGCCTGAGTTTTTGGCTTATTAGCTATATATGGAGTCTTTTGTGAAGGGTCCTAGCTCAGTTAGTATCTTCTTCCTTAAGTTTTTTAATTTTTGGCGATGAGGCAAACGTACTTTCTAGATTCCTTTAAGAGAAGTATTATATTTTGTTTGCAGGTCTGTCCTTTGTGACTATGGTAGAACCTAAAAAGTCGGCTTGATTAACTTGATGTAAAACAATACAGATAGGCCCTGTTCAAGAAGGGTAATTTCGATACAAGGTTTAGAACCCTTACTTTTGGTAAACATAAACAGAGACAAAAACAAATGAAACCTAGAGCATCCTATTTCTACTGTCATCCTACTGCTGTAACTGCTTCTATTTCTCAACCACAAAGCCCATGATGCAATGACCCCTCTGACCAAGTATACAGACCCCCTAACCCATCTGATTAGGATCTGGGTTCGTATCAGACTATCCGCCATCAATGGTTTTGCTTTGATTCTTATAGACATTCTCTTTCCTTTTTTTGCATCATTGGGGTTCATCTTTCTTGCCATTATGATAGAAATTGAGTCCTGATTATTTTGCTGATAGGTCTTAATGAATTTATTGGTTTGCTGTCTTCCATTGTCCTATGTGTTTTTCTTTCTTTGTTTGTTGGTATAATAGTTGAGTAGTTTATGGATGTAGCTTCAGCGTTTTCATTGTGCTTTGATGATTGCGAATTGGTTGCTGGGTGGATAGGGGTCAGCTTCTGTAGGCCGCTGGTATCTTATTACTGACTTCAGTTTCTTTGGATTTTTTTTATGACGGCTTGTTGAGGATCATCACCATCATCATGATTATTGGAGCCTCATCTGTGGGGGTGCATTAGGTTAAAAGCTTCTAAACCATGACCTCTATTTCAATCTTTTTCTGTCTCACATGATTGGTGGCTTAGGTGATACACAATTGCATGACTAGAATTTTTGTTGATCAGTGCTTGGACATTCAAACTGATGCTTGCTGGTACAAATGCTAGGTACCTAATGACCTCCTCGCTTGTTGTTGATCCGCATACCATTTTTTTAGTTAAATTTGATTCATACTTCTATAAATTATTATAAATTATGGTGATTCATCACGGTTATGTCTCTTCATGATTCAGGGGTGTGTGCTTCAAGTATTATTGGGTGTGCACTTGTTGTTGTAGCAGTGAGGTTGGGTAAGTTACATCACTGATGGGTTTTGAAGGGAAGTGGTTTTTAGTTTGAGGATCATCACCATCATCATGATTATTGGAGCCTCTTGACTTTTTCTGTTTTCTTTTTTTTTTTGTTTTTGTGTATGGTTGGTTGTAGTCATGGGTCATATTACGTTCTTGTAGGTCAAAAAAGCGTGTATGAAGAATGGGCTATCCTTGTTCTTCTATTTCAGGCTCATCTGTGGGGGTGCCTTAGGTTAAAAGCTTCTAAACCATGACCTATATATGATTCTTTTTCTATCTCACATGATTGGTGGCTTAGGTGATTCACAATTGCATGACCAGATTTGTTGTTGATCAGTGCTTGGACAACTTTGAATGATTGCCCCATACCCGTTGGTTAACCTTGCATGGTTTCTTTTGCAAGTTGTTGATCTGGTGTCATGCTTGTGTTTTCACAAGTTCGTCCTTCCAACACCATTACTTTGCGTGCCGGATGTTACTGGTGCAACACAAATATGTTCTTTCTAATTTGTAACTTAGTCAATGCAGTAGTGGATCATGTTTTCTGGTTACTGGGGATCTCTTGGCTTCTTTGTGATTACATGTTAACTCCAACTGGTTTTTCTTGGTAGTTTAGGGGCTATCAGTTTGTGTTGCTGTTTATCGGTTCTATTCTCTCAGCTGACTACCACTTCCTTGCTCCTGGATGATTATCATTGTGAGTTATTGTACTTCTGCCTTTGTGTTTGTTACTCATCACTATTGGTGAAATTGTTTTTTGCATGAAGTTCTGGCTATTAGTTTGTACTTCTGATCAGGCGATTAGGTGACTGTATTTTTGGCTTGTTAGCTATATGTGGTCTCTTTTGTGAAGGGTCCTAGCTCAGTTAGTATCTTCTTCCTTAAGTTTTTAATTTTTGGCGATGAGGCAAACGTACTTTCTAGATTCCTTTAAGAGAAGTATTGTATTTTGTTTGCAGGTCTGTCCTTTGTGACTATGATAGAACCTAAAAAGTCGGCTTGATTAACTTGAAGTAAAACAGTACAGATAGGCCCTGTTCAAGAAGGGTAATTTCCGATACAAGGTTTAGAATCCTTACTTTTGGTAAACATAAACAGAGACAAAAACAAATGAAACCTAGAGCATCCTATTTCTACTGTCATCCTACTGCTGTAACTGCTTCTATTTCTCAACCACTAAGCCCATGATGCAATGACCCCTTTGACCAAGTATACAGACCCCCTAACCCATCTGATTAGGATCTGGGTTCGTATCAGACTATCCGCCATCAATGGTTTTGCTTTGATTCTTATAGACATTTTCTTTCCTTTTTTTGCATCATTGGGGTTCATCTTTCTCACCATTATGATAGAAATTGAGTCCTGATTATTTTGCTGATAGGTCTTAATGACTTTATTGGTTTGCTGTCTTCCATTGTCCTATGTGTTTTTCTTTCTTGGCTGGGATTTTGAAGGATATATTATTGACGCACCATAGGCTTAGTGTAATTGGAGATGATTGGATTAATTAGCTTGTTCGTGGATCACCGACCCATCCATTTGGTGTTTATGTTGATGTTGAATGATGCCTTTTTTCTCTCCTCAGTGACCGAGATGCGCAGGGATATGCTGTTGTCGCCTCCCTTTAGGCATAACTTAAAATGCCATCTGTTTGTTCCTTCTCACCATTCTGGTTTTTTTTTCTGGTTTTGTTTGTGCGTATGCTTGCTTGCTAAGATTGTGTTTATTTTGCAGGAGGAGCATTGTGTTAAAGGTACTATGTAATTTTATTTTTTTTTGTTGGAAAGTAACAACTCATGACTGGATCTTTGCACTTTGATTGGCATTAATTCCTTGGCTTTCTGTCATGACACACTTTTAATCTTGCTCTTTCATTCATAGATCTATATAAAGCCTTGACTCGGAATCCTTGGTTTGTGGTGGCTTGGTTTTTAATCCTTTTCAACATGAAATTTTCTTAGGAAAGTAAGTTCAGAAATATTTTACGGGTTTGTGCCATCTTTTTTCAGAGTTTTAGTGATCATACATGTGGGGCACCACAACGTGGAGTTATGTTTTCCATCTGGGTCATAAATTTAGCAGCTTCAGCCTAATTTGAGATGTGTAGCCTCTTCCATGCATGACAGAGGGTTGCAAGTTTTTCTTCTTATATCTTCTGTCCTTGATGGTATCCGTATTCCATGTTCGGAACTTTTAATCTTTGGTGATAACCTAGTTTCATTGCAAAGCTTTATGTTGTGGGGGTGTACATTGTAGGAGCTTGAAATATTAGATATCAAGGTTTTTAGTAAGAGACTCAGTTGGAAGGATATCCATTATGGCCTAGCAGCTACGTGTTTTATACCGTAATTATCATATTATGTTTTCAAGGCCTATGACTAGGTGAACATACATCCATTTATTAAAGTAAAGATCGTGTTGGGTTGCTTCTTGTGGTTTTCTTCATAGGTTGAAGTGTTGGAGTTTGCAGAAAAGATTAACTTGGTTTTCAAAGCCTGTGACTAGGTGAACATACATTTATCAAAGTAAAGATCGTGTTGGCGCCCTCCCTCCTTCGCAGAGCAATAACAACTGTGTTTTTTTTAACATCTTAACTGTCAATTGCATAGTTTAGGGTTTAAAAAAATGGTTGAACATGAGATTTTTGTTGATTGTGGGGTTTATATGGGAAAATGTTTGTGGGATTTGAAGAAAATGGGGCAATTGGTCAAGAAGAATTGATGACTTGGGAGAAAATGGAAAGCGTTGGCAGTGGAAGACAGAGGAAAATATTCTTTTCTTAGTGAGGTTGAGACCTTTGAATGAGAAAGAAATTGCAAAAAATGATGTTTCACTGGGAACGCATCAATGGTACAAGGCCTTCGATGTGTTTAATTGGATTATGTATGATTTATGTTTAACTTGTATTTTGTATGACATTTTGAATTTTAAGCTATTATGTTTTTAAAAATTTGGTTACTTTATTGATTATACAATACTAGTTAAATGTAGACTCGGTCAGAACTTCAGGGCAATATGGTTATTTTTATCATTAAGCAAAGTCAGTCGGATACTCAATTAAATAGTCAGGCTTTAGGTGCAGACTCACTCAGAATTTCTAACTAGGTTACCTTCTGATTCGGTTAGATCTTACTAAGTCAGCGGTAATCAAACAACCCCTAAGGATAAAATAATGAATATAATGAAAAAAAAGGAAGTGGATGAAATAGATTTGGTGTCTTTCGAGTGAATGTGATTACTTGTGTAATGATTCAATCTGTTCACTTTGCTAACCAAACATGTTACATTTCATTCACGCTCAATCTTTAATTCCATTTCGTCTCTCATTAGTGGATACCAAACGCTACCTTAGAATCATTAAATTGTGTAACCTTAATTTGGATGTAACGAATTATTTCATTTAGTATTTCATAATTTGTAAGTGTAATTGGATGGATATTTTGGTTCTAATCTATACTAATAAAGAAAAAAAAAAACTTGTCACACGTTATCTTATCATACATCATTGGCATATGTCATATTCTCATACTATTCATGTCATTTGTCACTGACATAAAAAGATAACTATTTAATTATCATATTAAATACTAAATATCTTATTTATATTTTTTCACAAAAAAAAACACATTTTTATTTAAAAAAATAAATTATCTAAAAATAAATAAAGATGATATATTTAATACATATATCGTTTTTTTAAATGACATTAAAAAACAAATTTAAGAAAAAGTTGGAATTAAAAAAAACATTTTTTAGCAAAAGGTTTTTAAAAACAAAAGTTTTAAAAATAGGATCAATTGCATATATGCCCTTCTAAATATCCCTTAAATGCATATATATCCAAGTAAAAAACTTTAATTGCATATATACCCAATTTATTGTAATGACAATATTACCCTTCCTAAAAAATTAATAAGAACTTACACATGGGTATATATGCTATTAAAGAATTTTATAAGGGGAAATATGCTTTTAATCTATTTGTCATTTATAAGGTTGGTAAGGAAAAATTTGCCAATTATAAAGTTTTAGTAAAAAGTAAGGGTAAATTAGTCATTATATAAACTACTTTTAATGAAAATGGATAAATTTGCTAATTATGAGGTTTTGTAAAGGGATATATGCATTAAAATTTTTTGCTTGGGTATATATGCAATTAAAGAATTTTAGAGGGGTAAATATGCTTTTAACCCTAAAAAATATTGTTATTAAGGTAGTTGATTATACGTAATTTGAATCATATTTATCTAAAAATTATATAATATAATTTTTAATATTAACAACTAACTATTAATTTAATATTTAATTCAATTCGTGTAAAACACGAGTTTCTAAACTAGTTATCGTAATGGTCACATATTAGTTCGTTGGAATGTTAACAAAATGTTTGACAATAGTTAACATGACGCTTCAACACATAAATTGAGTATCAACCCTTCAAGCATTACTTTTTTTTGGTCATGAAAGGGTGTTAGATCATTCACATCCCACTCTTTATATATGTAAGTGTGTTCTTTATATTATATAAAATGATTTTGAGTTGTGATTTAAGGATAGAGAAATCTCTAATAAAAATTGTTCATCTCTATTAATTTTTTAATATTTTTTGAAAGAGGTTATGAGTAGACTAGAGAGAAAATATAATGATAAAGATATAAAAAATAATATTTGGTTGAAAATAAGATATAAAAAATAGTGATTTTTAGTTTAATTATAGATCATCAGACTTCTATGAGACATAGATACTATCATTATCATGTCAGTTTTGTTGAATATTATATTATTATCATTCGACTAAGACAGAGTTAAAGTTTTTTAACTTTGATTTTCAGTAGATGATAAACCTGAAAATAAGAAAAATAAATTTTAGATATGGCTCATATGTAAAAAATAAAACATATTACAAATAACAGAAACTATTATTAAAAATTAAAATAAAAAAATAAACATATTACTTTTAAATAAGTAAATAATTACAATTTACTATATGCATATTATTTAATGATAAATGATAAGCATAAAAAATAATGATGCCTTCATATAATTATAACTTAACAATTTACTTATATATTAGGTATTTACTTATATATTACGTATAGAAGACAGAAGATATGAGAATAGAAATGAAAAGCTTATCACATTTGTTGAAGTCGAATAACAACGTGTCTCAAATTCTCACATAAGCAGGAAGGGGAACATTTTGGACGCTATAAAAACCGTTACACATAACAAGCATAATAAATCAAGCATCATCATATAAACGAGTTCTTATGACTCGCGCGTTGCAGCGGATATATAAACCCGTGTGAAAAACTAACGTTTAAACTTTGTTGCAAACTCGCACAGTTAAGAGAGTGTGATAATATACATATATAAGTGTAAAAAGTTTTTGATTTGTATTACCAAAGCATAATAAAGTTAAACATTATGTTTTCACAATAGTATTACGAACCCGCACGTTACGGCGTCTTAAATTGCGAAAAAATCAATGTTTTTTTATTATTTCAAAAACAATAATAAACTTTACGTAAACTCACTCGCTGAGGCGCAATCAACGGCGAACAATCAACGTGTTCCATGTTTTGTATTAAAAAGCAAAGCCTATACGTAAACTCACGTGTTGTACAAATACACAAAAAAAATTAAGGTGAAACAATCAACATGCGAATTCGTTATGCGCGATGTGATGATATTAAGGTGATCAAGTATGTAGAAGAAACGTATGAATTTACGGCGTCATTGTTTCGGAGTCTAAAACGTAGATATAAAACAATATTATGTCTCGCCCATTAGGATTTATAAATTAAAAAATAAATTATTAAGTGAAAAACTATGAGAAAATTGTAAAAGAAAAAACAATCAAAAAAAGAAAAGAAAAGAAAATGTAGATAGCAGAGTCGAACCTGCATGCCACATTTATAAGCCAACGTGTTTATCCAACTAAACCAACACCATTTTGTGTATAGAGTTGGAAATAATAGTATTTATCTTGCATAGAAGTCGTTTGCTTTAGTCATCGACATTACTAAATGAGTTAGATATAATGTTCTAATGTGTTTCTCTTTCTTGCATTTCTTTCAATTTTATGATACATCCAAGTAGATATAATTTTGAACACACTAAATTTAAAAATATATCATTTATCTTTCCAACAGACAGTCTATTTGTGTTAGTATAATATGTAGTAATGGTATTCATCTAAAACGATGATGCGTTTTAGTCACATAAATTTTAAAAGTATGATTTGAGGTGCTAGTTTTCCATCTAAAAAGCAAAAAAAGTAATAATATTTTTTTTATCTTTCGAGACAATTGAAAGAAAAGTTAATTAGCATATTGCTTATCACACCATCGCATAGGTGTCAAATTGGTAGGATCATTTAAACGCCTCCAAGGAGACCTGAGTTTGCCTTTCTCTGGGTGCATCTTGGAAGGCTAGCTTATGGTAGATAATCACAACATTAGACGCCTAAGTGAGTAACATAACATGAATGTGGAACAATTAGTCCGAATCATGCATATAGCCATCTTCAAAACCATATGTTATCACATAGGCTTATCCCTTGGGAGGGGAACAACAGTTGGAAATGACTGTTAATACTCCGTAGGCTGAGGAGCAAAAGGAGGAATTCGTTCGAGGAGGGGCTTGCGTTTAATTAGCCAGTTGGTGAGATCATAGCTTACCAATGCGGTGATTAGTAGCTGGTACGAGAGGATGATCAACCACAGTATGACTGAGACACGACCCAAGTTCCTATGGGAGGAAGAAGCGGGGAATTTTCTGCAATGGGAGAAAGCCAGACGGAGCGATGCCACGTGGAGGTAAAAGGCCCACGGGTCGTGGATTTCTTTTCCTGAAGAAGAAGCAATGACGGTATCCGGGGAATAAGCATCGACTAAAGGGGTGTTTGTTTTTTCTAAGAAGCACTTCCTGACCTCTTTTGTCTGCGCCGCGCAGACGTTGAGGTTTGCAAATTGTTTGTTTTTCAGAAGACTTTTCATTAAAAAAGTCTTCCATGGTATTTCTGAGGTCTGCGTGAATAAGACATAACCTAATCACTTCTAACCTCTTCTACCCTCCTCCTTCCCCCTCACCATATTCCACCCGCCACCGCCGGCCCACCCCGCCACCGCGGTCCACCCACCACCGCCGGCCTCGCAACCACTATTGGCCCCCATCGCAGCCATCCCATCGCAACCCTCCCGTCTCAGCCCCCGTGTCACATCCCCACCGCCGCAGGCCTTAGTAGCCTCACCTTGCAACTCTCTCGTGCGTTGGTGGTGGTTCTAGTGGTGGCGGTGGTGGTTCAATCTTTTTTACTTATAGCCTATTTTTGCAGTCTACAGATGTTAAAAAACAAATAGTCTTTTCCTTGCAGACTGCAGTCATTTGGTCCATCTCTTCTCCTGCATATGTCTGCAGATGTGGTCCGCAGACTGCATACATTATCAGGAATGAGTTTTGAGTTGAGTTGAGCCGACACAACCCGATTAATAAATTCGTGAGCACTTATTTTTTAACATTACTTATAACGTTATCACCGGACGTCGTGATTTGATTAGCATAAAGCACGTCAATCTTGACCATTCTTTTGGCGGTTAAACAAATCGAACAACATGAAAGAGAAAGAAAATAAAGAAAAGACGGTCCCTGTGGTTTAGTCAAAATTTTGGATTTGGTCCATAAAGTTTAAAAATTACGAATATAGTCCCTAATGTTATATTATCTTTCATCACTGGTCCTTACTTTGTTAGTTCAGTTAGTGATGTTAAATTTTTTAAAATGACTATTTTATTTGTAAAAATCATCAATGTAATTTACATTTTATTTTAAGTATTTTTATTATAAATATGTTTATTATATAATACATAAATAAAAAATGTTTTTAAAAATGTCTTCTTTTTATTGTTTGGTCTATAATGTTTTTATTAAACATTTTTGACTTTTTAATGTCTTTTTAAACTTTTTTTTATTTTAAAGGTATTTTTAATAACATTATTTTTCTTAAAATGATTTGGTTTTTTAAATGTAATTTTTTAAGTTATTTATTTTCTAGATATTACTTTTAAAATGTTTGTTTATTGAATGATTTTAAAAAATATTCTAAAAGATGTTTAAAACTTAATTGGTTTCAAAAAGACGTTTAAAATTTTGAGAATTTTTAAAAAGTATTTTTAAAAGATGAATGGTTTTTAAAAAAAGCTTTAGAAAAGCAACTAGTTAAAAAATGTTTACAACTAAAATGAATTTAAGAAAGATGTTTAGAAGACGAACGGTTTAAAAACTAATTAATTTTTTAAAATAAAATTTAATTTTGTATTTAAAACGTATTTTATCAAATAATAAACATATTAATAATGAAATAATAAAAATAATATAAAAAATAAAAAAAATTTGCCAAACAAAAATATAAACTTTTTTTTAGAAAATAACAATTTAATTTAAAAATAAATTAAATATTAAATAAATAGCTAATACGAGTAAAATGTTAATTTATTCAAGAAAATAAAACAACCGCCTTAATCTCTGTATCTGGCTCCGCGTTAACCGACATACATACATACCCCTCCTTTATATACAACCTCTATAATCGTGTGTTCAACAATTAGTTAGGTTTTATTTCAAAGGTGTTGATGCAGATCTTTCTCCTCCGCTAGGGTTTCAATATATAATCTCTGTGTCATCCTCTGGTTCACGGGAATATCGTTTTGCAGTTACGGTCGATCTGGTTCATCAGGTGCGAGAAATTAAGTTTTATGTGATCAGACATGATTAGGTATAATCATACGAGCTGGCCGTTGGATGTGCAGTTAATGTTTATCTGGTTGTTGTTTCCGTTAATCAGGTGCGAGAAATTAAGATTGCTTATTGTTATATGATCTGTGATCAGACATGATTAGGTATAATCATACGAGCTGTTCGTTGGATGACGACAACGGGTTGCAGGTTTTTCTTCTTTTATCTTCCCTCGTAGGGGAATATTGACTACAAAATCAAAATCCATTGCGTGACTACTGTACATTGCAGAACCTGAGTTGGGTGATTATGCCGCGCGGAGGGGGTGCCGAGAATGTCATCCGGTGAGCTGCTGGTATTTATTTACCAGTTCATATTCTTAAGATTCTTTTGATGATGGGTTATTGAAGGATCATCTTCTTTTCATTGTTGATAGGCTATACACATCACATTTGTTTTGATTGAAAGTTGGTCATGGGAGGTTTGCCATTGTTCCCTTACAGATTGGGTGCTAGTTTTTGCAACTTCTTTCTTTGAACTTGATACGTGCTTCTTGCTTTGTAGAACCAGATAGGATTTTGGAAGATCAGATTATGCTTTACTGGTACATGGGATCGGTCCCTAGTGGCCTTCTTCTTGCTGGTTGTTGATCCTCATATCGTTTGTTCTTGGTTTGATTTTATTCATGGTGCTTTAAGTTAGGTTATTTGCTTCTTAGGGCCGACTGTTTGAAGTTTTTTTTGGTGTGTTCTTGTTGCAGTGGTGAGATTGAGTTGGTTGTTTCACTGATGGGTTTTTGAAGGAAAGTGGTTTTCAGTTGGAGCAACTTGCTTTGGTGGGTCTTGTTATGGTCTTTCTGTTTTTTCATTATGTTGGTTTAGTAGTTGATTTGGAAGCTATGGGTCTGTCTTTTTTCAGAAGGATTGGAGTCATAGTGGGCAGTCCTATTCTGCTTTATGTGGCTTATCTATGCTTTTGTAACTTGCAGTTGTGCAACTTGTCTCTCTTATCTTGTCTATGGAGTGTGCTTGTAGTAGCAAGAGTCTTTGTTGAACTTTAGTATGACTTGTAATTCTCTTTATCTCTTTGTGTGGTTGAGGTGTGCAGGGGATATGTTATCACCACAACTTTAGACGTAGCTGCATACAACTGGATTGATGGCCGATAATTAGCCTCTGCGTTTTCCCTTTTCTACTATGTTGCTTATCGTTTGATTTCTTCTTTCTCTTGTGAGTTCGCATGACAAGATTATGTGTTGTTTGTAGGTTTGTTGGTGTCAAACATTACAGGTTTAATCATCTTGGTCGTCATGTGCTGTTTGTTTTCTATGATCCTCACGTTCTCTATTTCTGGCATCATTGGCTTTTATGTGTCCGTTATTTCTGTTCTCTCTGTGAATTCCCATCTCTTGTGTGAATTCCCATCTCTCGTGTGTATGCTTGGTTGATGAAATCGTGCTTTCTGTGTAGGTTTGTGTGGCGTCGTACATTGTGGTCCAATCATCACCTACTGGTTTTTTCTATTGTTCTTTTGATTGATTTTATGGCGGCTTTATTGTATTTGTCATTCAATTGGAGTTGATGGTACTATGTGTTTTGCAGAAAGATCAACATATAATTGGACCTATGCATCATGACCAGTGTTTTTTCTTGTCCTAAAACCCTCTCCTTATGTTCTTCATCTGATGTCACCAAATTTATTCCTACATCCCTGAGTTAAAATTATTGAATTTTGTCTGTTGCACTGATGAATATCTCCCGTCTTTTTTTTCTTTTTTGTATTATTGGTTTTCTTTATTTTTGCATGATAAAAACTTTTGCACTGATGACCATCTCCCATCTTTGTGTTCTTTTTTGTATTATTGGTTTTCTTCATTTTTGTATGATAAAAGTTTTTGAGCCTTTCTAAGTTGCTGATATGTCTGACTGTGCATAAGTCGTGCATCACTTGGACCTTTGCTCTACTTCCTCTTGGTTTGTTGCTTTATTCCAGTCGGCCATTTTTTTCGTAAATTTTAAAAAGGGAAGATTAATGAGGATACTTATCATCAAGTGTGAAGAGTTGGTTGGTGTAATGAGCTGCACATGGCCTACTGAGTGTGTTGAGTGATGAATGAACAGCTGTAGATTCTTTTGGTCAGATCATGAATAGTTGTAGATTTCTCCTTCCATGTACTATGATGATTTCCAGATTGTGTATGAGGGAGGATTATGCTTTGATTGTTGGTGGTAGGTTGCAAAGTAGATATCATTCTATCTGGGGTCATAAAATATAATCTCTTGGGCTTTCTTTTAGGTTTTTCGCCTTAGTTGATAAAGTTTTTCTTATATTCCTACCGTCATTGATGGTATTTATGTTACAGAGCGATGCACCATGGCTGAGAATCAGGCGATAAGGTGTGTGAAATTCTAAATTTTCTCTTTTGTATAATCATCTTACCTTGGGGGCATATTATTTGATGTGATTTTCACCTTTACTCTGTTTTGGGGCTTCTATATTTTCTGATTTCATTTCTTTCTTTGTTGAGTGGGCTGCCCACTATTGTTGCTTCTGCTATCTTCTTTGCATGTGTTTGAGATGCGTAGAGTGACCTGTTTTTTGGAAGGCTTTAGACAATGGACAGAGCTGATAAAAGATTGGTATGTTATTCTTGTTGGTGTCAAACATTACAGGTTTAATCATCTTGGTCGTAATGTGCTGTTTGTTTTCTATGATCCTCACATTCTCTGTTTCTGGCATCCTTGGTTTTTATGTGTTGTATTATTATTTGTTCTTTTTCCATCTTCAATAGGATGCCTAAAAGCCTGCAGGAATTGAATATCACAGACTTTGGTGTAACTAAAGATAATTGGATCGTTTTGCTTGCTTGTTGATTGTCAGCTCGTGTCCGTTATTTCTATTCTTTCTCTGAATTCCCATCTTTTTTGTGAATTCCCATCTCTTGTGTGAGTTCCCATCTCTCGTGTGTATGCTTGGCTGATGAAATCGTGTTTATGTGTAGGTTTGTGTGGTGTCATACATTGTTGTCCAATCACGTCCTACTGGTTTTTTCTATTGTTCTTTTGATTGTTTTTGTGGCGGCTTTATTGTTTTTGTCATTCAATTGGAGTTAATGGTACTATGTTTGTGTTTTGCAGAAAGATCAACAAACATATAATTGGACCTATGCATCATGACTAGTGGTTTTTTCTTGTCCTAAAACCCTCTCCTTTTGTTCTTTATCAGCCGTCACCAAACCAATTTCTACATCCCTGAATTAAAATCATCGAATTTTGTTTGTATGTCTGTTGCACTGATGACCATCTCCTGTCTTTGTTTTCTTTTTTGTATTATTGGTTTTCTTCATTTTTGCATGATAAAAACTTTTGAACATCTCCCATCTTTGTGTTCTTTTTTGTATTATTGGTTTTCTTCATTTTTGCATGATAAAACTTTTGCACTGATGACCATCTCCCATCTTTGTCTGCAACTTTTTTCTTTGAATCACGTGCTAGAAAATTTATTTATTCATAAGTAGCAGGTATGGGTGCAACTTGATATGTGCTTCTTGCTTTGTAGAACCAGATAGGATTTTGGAAGATCAGATTATGCTTTACTGGTACATGGGATCGGTCCCTAGTGGCCTTCTTCTTGCTGGTTGTTGTTCCTCATATCGTTTGTTCTTGGTTTGATTTTATTCATGGTGTTTTGAGTTAGGTTATGGTTTATTTGCTCCTTAGGGCCGACTGTTTGAAGTTTTTTTGGTGTGTTCTTGTTTCAGTGGTGAGATTGAGTTAGTTGTTTCACTGATGGGTTTTTGAAGGAAAGTGGTTTTCAGTTGGAGGATCCGCGTGACCGCAATCACCATTGTTGGAGCTACTTGCTTTGGTGCGTCTTGTTATGGTCTTTCTGTTTTTTCATTATGTTGGTTTAGTAGTTGATTTGGAAGCTATGGGTCTGTGTTGCTGTGACTGTTCTGCCAGCTCTACTACCACCTCCTTTCACCTGGATGATTACCATCATGGGTATGCTTTGGTGGGTCTTGTTATGGTCTTTCTCTTGTTTTTTGCGTCTGTTTTTGTATTATTCATGTATTTAAATCTTGTTATTGCTGGCAGGTCTAGTAAACCTGTGTTTTAATGTTACTAAACAAGATAGTTGTATTTTGTTTGTAGGTTTGTTGGCTGACCAGTCATCGGTGACCATATCCGGTTTTCTTTTTGGTTTTATTTTTGTTTTGCATATTTTTATCTTTTGTTTTTGTATTATTCATGTATTTAAATCTTGCTTATTGCTGGCAGGTCTAGTAAACCTGTGTTTTGCTTGGACCTTTCTCCTTTCTGGTTTGTTGTCATTTTGTTTGTGATCATCTCTTTGATTGGGCTTGTTAATGGGTAGTGATGAATAGGAGCATCACAAGAGTTTCTTCTGTTCTTTTATGGAGTTCTACTGATTAAAATAATGTTATCATATATATATATATGGCATGATTGGTTTGTTCCATTTTATTATGAGTTGTTTTCTCTCTCTCTTTTAGCAGGAATGTCTTAGGATATAATATTGACGCACCATTGGCTCAATTTAAAATATGATTGAAATATTCTGCTTGTTCGTGGATCATCTGCTCCATCTGTTAATTTCTTCCCTCTAATCTTTTCTTTCTCTGGTTTCTCATTTTCTTGTGTGTCTGCTTGCATGATGAGATTATGTTTTTTTTGTGTAGGTTAGATTGCCGTCCAGCATGTTGTCCGTTCACCAGTTTAATTATTAACATGTTTTTTGTGTAGGTTAGTTTGCCATCCAACAAATTGTCCGATCACCACTTTAATTATTATTAAATTTTTTTAATGTTACCTCTGTTTTCCTGTCTTCCTATCATCATGAGGAGCTTTCTGGTGTATGGTGTTAGTGCTATTATGTGTTTTCTTAAACAGCAACACAGGAATTAAACTATGCATTTTGATGGGCTTGATTTTGGGGTCCTAATTCTAAGCTCACTTGTGACCAAATTTCTTTTAGGTTCCAAAAACAAGAGAATGTTGTTTCGTTTGTAGGTTTGTTGGGTGACCAAGCATCATGCTGAACATCTTTGGGTTTTCTTTTAAACTTGATGTAGTTTTTTTTGTCTCTTCATTTGTCTGATCATGCAATTTGTTCATTGTTGATAGGCCCGGAAAACATGTGGTTGGGTTGGAACTTTGTCCTTTCTGGTTTGTTTCCATTTTTTTTGTAAATCCCTCTTGATTTTGGGTTTGATATGGGAGCATCATATCAGTTGATGTGATTTCATCTAATCAAGGAGGACCTACTTTGTTATTTTGTTCTTCATGTGATTCCTATTTTCTGTTGTGAGTTCGCATGATGAGATTATGCCTTGTTTTTAGGGTTGGTGTCAAACATTACTGGTCCAATCTTCTTGGTCGCCATTTGCGGTTTGTTTTCTAAAATTACGTACTCTATTTATGGCATCCGGTGATTTTATGTCTTATATTATTATTTTGTTACTTTTCTATCTTGGTTGGGATGCCTGGAAGGATATATTATTTACCTACCGCAAGCTTAGTCATAGCGAAAGATGATTGGATTGTACATCTCTCTTGCGGATAGTCGGTGCTTTTCATTTTTTTTTGACTATTTTGTTGAGTATCTGAATTCTTGTTTTCTCTCGTGTGTATGCTTGCATGATGAGTTATGTTTCGTGTGTAGGTTCGTGTGCTGTCAAGCACGGTTGTCCGATCATCACCAACTGGTTTTTCTATGATTCTTTTGATTGTGTTAATGTCAATACTATCATCTTACTATCTGTTTATCATCATGGGGAACTTGCAGGAGTGTGGAGTTTTCTTTCTGCAGAAATAGCACGAATGATTGGACCTATGCATTATGTTCGGTGGCAACTTTTTTCCTAATTTACTTTCTTTCTTATTCCCTTCTTTGTTTGATATCACCAACGTTTCTGTCTAGATAGCTGAAACGAAGTATTGTATTTTGTGTGTAGGACTGATGCATGTTGACCATCAAATGGTTTTGCTTTGATTCTTATGGATGCTTACTTTTCTTCTTTTTTCCATTATTGGTTTTCTTCTTTTCTATCATCATGAAAGAATTTAAGCATTGCATTTGTTTTGTGATGTGTCTGCATAACTAGTGCTTGTCTTGGACAGTTCTCTCTGGTTTGTTGTGTCTTTCTGAATCCCCTTTGGATTGCTTGTGGAAAGTGAACAAGTGGTGCATCATGTAACTTTTTATACTGATTAATTCAAGATTCTTGTTTATGACCCTCTTTCTTTGTTCTTTTTTCGATAGTGACCAACTTTCTTTATATGTTCCTCAAGCAAGAGAATTTTGTTTTGTTTGTAGGGTTGTTGGGTACATGTTATTATGTAAGTGTTTAGCAGAATGAGCTCTCATTATTGGGCGCATGCATTCTGATTAACATATCATTTCGGTGTCCCCAAACCCTCTTTGTTTTTGTTCCATGATTGACCAAACCCTCTTTATACGTTCCTCAAGCAAGAGAATTTTGTTTTGTTTGTAGGGTTGTTGGGTACATGTTATTATGCAAGTGTTTTGCAGAATGAGCCTCTCATTATTGGGCGTATGCATTCTGATTAACATATCATTTCGGTGTCCCCAAACCCTCTTTGTTTTTTGTTCCATGATTGACCAACTTTCTTTTAAGGTTTGCTGAAACATGATAATTGTGTTTTGTTTGTAGGTTTGCTGGGTGATCAGTTATCATGGTGACCATCTTTGGTTTTTTATTTACTTAAATCTTGTTGCAATTCTTTTGCATATTTGTTCTTTCGTTTTTATCATCAAATATAATCTTGCTTATTTCTGGCAGGTCTAGTAAACTTGTAGTTTGCTTGGTCGTTTGTCCTCTGGTTTGTTGCCATCTTGTTTATGATTTAGCTTGTTTTTGGAAAGTAATGAATAGTGATTGTATTCTTCCGCAAGTCCCTCTGTATGTGCTATTCTCTTCTTTTAAGGAGTTGTACTGCTTAAAAATTGTGTTTACTTAATCACTTTATTGGTTTGCTGTCTTCCATTGTCCTATGTTTTTTTCTTTCTTGGCTGGGATTTTAAAGAATATATTATTGACCGCACCATAGGCTTAGTGTAATTGGAGATGATTGGATTAATTAGCTTGTTTGTGGATCACCAACCCATCCATTTGTTCTTTTTTACTGTGTGTTTCTTTCTCTGATCTATCATCTCCTTGTATGTATATACTTGATTGATGAGGTTATGTTGTCTGTGCAGGTAAGTGTGGCATTGAACATAGTTAGCCCATGACACCTACCAGTTTTTGTATAATTTTTATGTTTCCATCGTTGTTCACTGTCTTTCATCATCATGAGGAGCTTGTAGTAGTATGAAGTTGATGTCACTATTTGTTTTGCAGAAAGTGCAACATGTGAATGTAAGTATGCATTTTGATGTGTATCACTATTGTCCTAAAACCCTTTTTGTTTTTTGTTCATTCAATAATGATCAGCATTCTTTCTAGGTTCCTAAAACAAAAGAAACTTGTTTTGATTGTTGGTTCCTCTTTCCTATTTGGTTTCTCCATTTTTTTGATAATCGCTCTTGATCTAGGGCTTGCTTATTTGAAGTGACTATACGAGCATGCTATTATTTCTTATTAAGGGGTTATGTTGCATCATTGGTCTTTTGTTTTTTATGATCATATGTTTTTGTTTTCCCTTTGGGTCAGGACGCTTAAAATGGTACATTATCGACCCACAACAAGCCGAGTGTTGCCTTTGGCTGATTGGATCATTGTGATTGCTCGTGGATCATCAACACCCATCTATTTGTTCCTTCCCTGTGTTCTCTTTCTTTGATTCCTCGTTTTTTTAGTGTATGCTTGCATGACAAGATTATGTTTATTTGTAGGTTTGTGTGGTGTTGAACATCGTTTTCCAACACCTACTGGTTTTTCTAAATTGTTATTTATTTATGTTGTCATCATTGTTTTTCCACCATTCCATCATCATGAGGAACTTGTAGGAGCGTGGGGTTGGCGGTACTATGCTTGTGTTTTGAAGAAACAAGTCAATGAGCAACGAGTAATGCATTTTTATCTGTATCATTAGTGTTATCCTTTTCTTTTAATCATGTTGCAAGTGTTTAAATGATTAAAACTATCTTATTTTGTGATAGGCTTGGGAAACTTGTATTCTACCTGGACCTTGGCCATTCCTGGTTTGTTGCCATCTTTTTGTGATCCTTCAATTTGCTTATGGAAAGTCAATAGTAGGTGCACCTTATCAGATTGTGCATCTTATCAGTAAAGTTTAAAAGTACGGAATTGAGCCTCGAGGCGAACCGAGGCGTACGGAATTAGCTTCCATATGTTTGTTTCTTCTCACCATTCTGTTCTTTTTTTGTTTTTTCGTATCTGCTTGTGTGTATGCTTGCTTGCTGAGATTGTGTTTATTTTGTGGGTTGGTGAGGTGTTCTAAACGGTTTTGTTCACTCACCACCACCTGGTTAATATTATTGTGTGCATGCATTTTGCATTAATTGGCTTACTATCATGACACTCTTTTTACCTTGCTCTTTCATTGATAGAAAGCCTCGACTTGGACTCCTTGGTTTGTGGTGGGTTTGTCTTTTAATCCTTTACAACATGAAATTTGCTTTAGGGAAAGTAAAATTAGAAATATTTGATGGGTTATGTCTTCTACTGTCATTTGTTATTTTTCTACCTTCACTGAAAGAATATATATTATTGGCTCATAACAGGCTCAGATGTAACTGAAGATGTTTTGTGTAGGTTAGTGCGTCATTGAACATTATTGTCCGATCACAATCACCAACTACCAGTTTTTCTATGATTGTTGTGTTAGTTATATTGTTTTTCCAAGACACTGAACGTTTGTTACTGAGGCTATACCTTAGGCCATTAATATGACACGAATGTTGCTACTTCAATTTTTCTTTTAAATAGCAACACAGGTTCATTGTTCAACTTATATCTGGCGATACTTGAGCGATACGAACGGTTTAAGTCGGCGATATTTAATATTAATGACAATACAAGAAAATTTTGATACTATGGATTATCACCCAAGTGCCATAATACTTTTTTATACATTTAAATATATATTTTACGGAATTCCACACTATAAAAATGTAATTCACATATGAATATTTTAGAGGTCAAGTTTGCATTAGAATGAAGTTTAACGTGGTTTAAATATTTGGCTTCGCGTAACTAGTTTCATAAACAAACTGAAGCACAAGAAAGAAAAGAAAAGAAAATAAAAGAAAATAAAACAACCGCCTTAAATATCTGGCTCCGCGTTTGACCAACGCTACGCGTTAACCGACATACATACATACCCCTTTATATACAACCTCTATAATCGTTTGTTCAACAATTAATTAGGTTTTATTTCAAAGGTGTTGATGCAGATCTTCCTCCGCTAGGGTTTCAATATATAATCTATGTGTCATCCTCTGGTTCACGGGAATATCGTTTTGCAGTTACGGTCGATCTGGTTCATCAGGTGCGAGAAATTAAGTTTCCTGTGATCAGACATGATTAGGTAGAATCATACGAGCTGGCCGTTGGATGTGCAGTTAATGTTTATCTGGTTGTTGTTTCCGTTAATCTGGTGCGAGAAATTAAGATTGCGTATTGTTATCTGAGGTTTTATTATCTGTGATCAGACATGATTAGGTATAATCATACGAGCTGTTCGTTGGATGACGACAACGGGTTGCAGGTTTTTCTTCTTTTATCTTCCCTCGTAGGGGAATATTGACTACAAAATCAAAATCCATTGCGAGACTACTGTACATTGCAGAACCTGAGTTGGGTGACCGCCGGTGTGGTGGAGACTGGGGAGTGTGAGGGGGTGCCGAGAATGTCATCCGGTGAGCTGCTGGTATTTATTTACCAGTTCATATTCTTAAGATTCTTTTGATGATGGGTTATTGAAGGATCATCTTCTTTTCATTGTTGATAGGCTATACACATCACATTTGTTTTGATTGAAAGTTGGTCATGGGAGGTTTGCCATTGTTCCCTTACAGATTGGGTGCTAGTTTTTGCAACTTCTTTCTTTGAATCACGTGCTAGAAATTTTATTTATTCATAAGTAGCAGGCATGGTTTGAACTTGATACGTGCTTCTTGCTTTGTAGAACCAGATAGGATTTTGGAAGATCTGATTATGCTTTACTGGTACATGGGATCGGTCCCTAGTGGCCTTCTTCTTGCTGGTTGTTGATCCTCATATCGTTTGTTCTTGGTTTGATTTTATTCATGGTGTTTTGAGTTAGGTTATGGTTTATTTGCTTCTTAGGGCCGACTGCTTGAAGTTCTTTGGTGTGTTCTTGTTGCAGTGGTGAGATTGAGTTGGCTGTTTCACTGATGGGTTTTTGAAGGAAAGTGGTTTTCATTTGGAGGATCCGCGTGACCGCAATCACCATTGTTGGAGCAACTTGCTTTGGTGGGTCTTGTTATGGTCTTTCTGTTTTTTCATTATGTTGGTTTAGTAGTTGATTTGTAAGCTATGGGTCTGTGTTGCTGTGATTGTTCTGCCAGCTCTACTACCACCTCCTTTCAATTGGATGATTACCATCATGGGGTATTGTAGGTCTGTGTTTGTGTTTGTTATTCGTCACTATGCTTAATGGCATATGCTAGGTTTATGGTTTTGCTTGTAGGTGGATGATTTTCACAACATTTCCCAATGAATAATCTTTCTACGAACTTCAAATTTTGAGGCTTCATATATTGGGCTTTAAATTCATTATCAATTGTAAGCTCTAGTTGCATAGCGGGAATCACAATTGACTATCATTTTATTCTTATTGGGAGTTATTAACTTATTATCTCTATTGCTTTCACGTCACCCCTACATAAACCAGTTAAGGGATCTTTATTCAGAAGGATTGGAGTCATAGTGGGCAATCACTATTGCTTCCACGTCATCTCTTCATAAACTAGTTAACAAGTCATTATTCAGAAGGATTGGAGTCATAGTTGGCAGTCCTATTCTGCTTTATGTGGCTTATCTATGCTTTTGTAACTTGGAGTTGTGTAAGTTGTCTCTCTTATCTTGTCTATGGAGTGTGCTTGTAGTAGCAAGAGTCCTTGTTGAACTTTAGTATGACTTGTAATTCTCTTTGTCTCCTTGTGTGGTTGAGGTGTGCAGGGATATGTTATCACCACAAATTTAGACGTAGCTGCATACAACTGGATTGGTGGCCGATAATTAGCCCCTGCGTTTTCCCTTTTCTACTATGTTGCTTATCTTTTGATTTCTTTTTCTCTTGTGAGTTCGCATGACAAGATTATGTGTTGTTTGTAGGTTTGTTGGTGTCAAACATTACAGGTTTAATCATCTTGGTCGTCATGTGCTGTATGTTTTCTATGATCCTCACATTCTCTATTTCTGGCATCATTGGTTTTTATGTGTTCTATTATTATTTGTTCTTTTTCCATCTTCAATAGGATGCCTAAAAGCCTGAAGGAATTGAATGTCACAGACTTGGGTGTAACTAAAGAATATTGGATTGTTTTGCTTGCTTGTTGATTGTCAGCTCGTGTCTGTTATTTCTGTTCTCTCTCTGAATTCCCATCTCTTGTGTGAATTCCCATCTCTCGTGTGTATGCTTGGCTGATGAAATCGTGTTTTCTGTGTAGGTTTGTGTGGCGTCGTACATTATTGTCCAATCACCACCTACTGGTTTTTTCTATTGTTCTTATGATTGTTTTTATGGCGGCTTTATTGTTTTTTGTCATTCAATTTGGAGTTAATTGTACTATGTTTATGTTTTGCAGAAAGATCAACATATAATTGGACCTATGCATCATGACCAGTGTTTTTTCTTGTCCTAAAACCCTCCCATTTTGTTCTTCATCTGATGTCACCAAATTTATTTCTACATCCCTGAGTTAAAATCATCAAATTTTGTTTGTATGTCTGTTGCACTGAGACCATCTCCCGTTTTTGTTTTCGTATTATTGGTTTTCTTCATTTTTGCATGATAAAAGTTTTTTAGTCTTTCTTATTTGCTGATAGGTCTGTGACTTTGCGTAACTTGTGCTTCAGTTGGGCCTTTGCTCTTCTTCCTCTTGGTTTGTTGCTTTATTCCAATCGGTCATTGTTTTTCATAAATTTTAAAAAGAGAAGATTAATAAGGATACTTATCATCAAGCGTGAAGAGTTGGTTGGTGTAATGAGCTGCACATGGCCTACGGAGGGTGTTGCGTGATGAATGAACAGCTGTAGATTCTTTTGGTCAGATCATGAATAGTTGTAGATTTCTCCTTCCATATACTATGATGATTTCCAGATTGTGTATAAGGAGGATTATGCTTTGATTGTTGGTGGTAGGTTGCTGAGTAGATCATCATTTCTATCTGGGGTCATAAAATATAATACCTTCAGCTTTCTTTTAGGCGTGGCCGCTTCCATTTCTATTTTTTACTTTCGCCTTAGTTGATAAGGTTTTTCTTATATTCCTACCGTCATTGATGGTATTTATGTTACAAATCTATGCACCATGGTTGAGAATCAGGTGATAAGGGGTGTGAAATGCTAAATTTTCTGTTTTGTATAATCATCTTACCTTGGGGGCGTATTGTTTGATGTGATTTTCCCTTTACTTTGTTTTGGGTCTTCTATATTTTCTGATTTCATTTTTTTCTTTGTTGAGTGGCTGCCCACCATTGTTGCTTCTGCTATCTTCTTTGCATGTGTTTGAGAAGCGTAGAGTGACCTGTTTTTTGGAAGGCTTTGGACAATGGACAGAGCTGATAAAAGATTGGGATGTTGTTCTTGTTGGTTGACTGTCTCACCCTCTCTCTTCTTTCTTGCAGCTTTTCTCTGTACATTGTGTGGAAATAGCACATGACCAGGTTATGTTCTTTTTTGTAGGATTGTTGGTGCCTAATACCCTGGTCCAGTCATCATATGTTCATAAGTTGCTGGTTTATTCGTTAGTTCTTATGATTATTTTCTTATTTACATTTAACATGATTGGTTGTACTCTCTATGTCCCTATGTTATTTCTTATCACTGCTAGATGCTAATGGGTCCTGGAAAAGCTTGCAAGTGGATTGCCATTATATTGTTGTTTTGTAATCGTGGATTGCCTAGGTCACAAGACATTATTCAGTAGTTTCTGTTTGCAGGGCCGGTTGGTGTCAAACATTACTGGTCTAGTCATCTTGGTCACCATCTGCTGTTTGTTTCCTATGATCCTTACGTTCTTTGTTTATGCATCCTTGATTTTGTGCGTTTGTTTTGTTATTTTTCAGTCTTGTCTGGGATGGCTAAAAGTGTAAAAGAATGTTATATTTTCCCACCGTAGGCTTAGATGCAACTGAAGATGATTAGATGTTTCCGCTTGCTTATGGGTTGTCAGTATTTGTCCACTGTTTTTTTCCTTGTTGCTTTTTTGTTCTCTCTCTGAATTCTCATTTCTCTCATGTCTGCTTGCATGATGAGATTGTGTTTTGTGTGTAGGTTATTGTGGCATTGAACGACGTTGTCCAATAGCACCCACTGGTCTTTTCATGTGTGCTTGTGATGAGATTGTGTTTTGTGTGCAGGTTATTGTGGCATTGAACGTTGTTGTCCAATAGCTCCCCCTGGTCTTTTCCAACTCCTATCTTCTTTAATTTTTTTTGTCTCTTTTTGTCATCATGAGGAACTTGAAGGATTGTGGAGGTAATGGTACTATGCATGTGTTCCGCAAAAAGAGCAAAAAACGATTAGATCTGTGCGTTATGATAAGTGTCTTTTGGTCCTAAAATCTTCTTTTTTGTTCTCTACTTCTTTGTTTGATATAATCAACGTTCTTTTTATATCGTTATAACTCAAGTGTTGTATGTTGTTTGTAGGACTCCTAACCATGAATAGTTTAAGTTTGATTCTTGCGGACTTTTAACGGAAGTATTGTATTTGGTTTGTAGGATTGTTGCCCTGATGTCCATCTTGCTTTGAATCTTATGAACTTTTCTTTTCTTTCTTTCCTTTTTATTATTGGTTTGCTTTGAATCTTATGAACTTCTCTTTTCTTTCTTTCCTTTTTATTATTGGTTTTATTATTTTATATCGGCGTGAATTCTTTTCTTTTTTGTTGATAGGTCTGGATAACTTGTGCTTCTCTTGCACGAGACTTCTTTCTGGTTTGTCGACTTAAATTATTATTATTTTTAAATCACCTGGATCGCTTATGGGAAGTGAACAAGTCGGAATAACTATGGGGAATCACTATAGACAAGGCATTATAGATCGTAGCACTTTGAACCTTTTACTCTTCCACGACTGATACACGTACTGAATGCTCATACGGGAAAGTTGACTTCTGGGTTTGAAACCTGGAATATCACTTTATTTATTCCTTTTATCAGAAGTCCTACTCAGTAAACAAGATTCCTGTTTATGGTATCACTTGTTCACTACCTTCTATCATCATATGTTATTCTCTCTTGGCTTGGATGCCTAAAAGTTCATATTATAGACCGACCAGTGACCACAGACTTGGTTTAATTGAAGGTGATTGGATAGTTCTACTAGTCATTTATTAAGTCCTTTGCCTTATTTTGCGCTTCTCTTATATATTTTTGTCTATTGTGTATGCTTGCATAACAAAATTATCTTTTTTTTTGTAGGTTAATGTGGCATCGAAAATAGTTTCAAATCACTACATACTGGTTTTTTCGTTAATCTTAAAGATTTTCACGTAACTATTATTATTTTTCTGTCTCTTGGACATCATGATAAACTTGTAGAAGGACGTGGTGTTATTGTTATTACACTTTTTTGCAGAATTAACAGATGATTTGACCTATGCCTTAGGCATTCTATTAGTATCTTTGGTGTCAAAGAACTCTTTTCTTCTCTTCGTTCTTCGTTCCACGTTAACCAACTTTGTTTTCATGTTACTAAACAAGATAGTTGTATTTTGTTCGTAGGTTTGTTGGTTTTATTTTTTTTTTTGCATATTTTTGCTTCTGTTTTTGTATTATTCATGTATTTGAATCTTGCTTATTGCTGGCGCCTGGCAGGTCTAGTAAACCTGTGTTTTGCTTGGACCTTTCTCCTTTCTGGTTTGTTGTCATTTTGTTTTTGATCATCTCTTTGATTGGGCTTGTTAATGGGTAGTGATGAATAGGAGCATCACAAGAGTTTCTTCTGTTCTTTTAGGGTGTTCTTATTAAAACAATGTTATCATATATATATGGCATGATTGGTTTGTTCCCTTCTAATGTGAGTTGTTTTCTCTCTCTCTCTCTCTCTCTCTCTCTCTCTCTCTCTCTCTTTTAGCAGGGATGTCTTAGGATATAATATTGACGCACTATTGGCTCAATTTAGAATATGATTGAAATATTCTGCTTGTTCGTGGATCATCTGCTCCATCCGTTAATTTCTTCCCTCAATCTTTTCTTTCTCTGGTTTCTCATATTCTTGTGTGTGCTTGCCTGATGAGATTGTGTGTTTTTTGTGTAGGTTAGTTTGCCGTCCAACATGTTGTCCGATCACCAGTTTAATTATTAACATGTTTATTGTGTACGTTAGTTGGCCATCCAACAAATTGTCCAATCACTACTTTAATTATTATTAATTTTTTTTAATGTTACCTCTGTTTTCCTGTCTTCCTATCATCATGATATGCTTTCTGGCGTATGGTGTTAGTGCTATTATGTGTTTTCTTAAACAGCAACATAGGAATTAAACTATGCATTTTGATGGGCTTGATATTGGGGTCCTAATTCTAAGCTCACTTGCGACCAACTTTCTTTATAGGTTCCAAAAACAAGAGAATTTTGTTTCGTTTGTAGGTTTGTTGGGTGACTAAGCATCATGCTAAACATCTTTGGGTTTTCTTTTAAATTTGATGTAGTTTTTTTTGCATGGGTTGTTCTCTTCATTTATCTGATCATGCAATTTGTTCATTGTTAATAGGCCCGGAAAACATGTGGTTGGATTGGAACTTTGTCCTTTCTGGTTTGTTTCCATCTTTTGTGCAAATCCCTCTTGATTTGGGGTTTGACATGAGAGCATCATATTAGTTGATATGATTTCTTCTGATCAAGAAGGATCATTACTTTGTTATTTTGTTCATCATGTGACTCCTATTTTTTGTTGTGAGTTCGCATGACGAGATTATGCCTTGTTTTTAGGGTTGGTGTCAAACATTATTGGTCCAATCTTCTTGGTTGCCATTTGCGGTTTGTTTTCTAAAGTTGCGCTCTCTATTTATGGCATCTGTTGATTTTATGTCTTATATTATAATTTTGTTACTTTTCTATCTTGGTTCGGATGCCTAGAAAGCTATATTATTGACCTGTCCTAGGCTTAATCATAGCAAAAGATGATTGGATTGTGCGCTTTTCATTTTTTTTGGCTATTTTGTTCGGTATCTGAATTCTTGTTTTCTCTCTTGTGTATGCTTGTATGACGAGTTATGTTTTGTGTGTAGGCTCGTGTGCTGTCAAACACGGTTGTCCGATCACTACCAACTGGTTTTTCTATGATTCTTTTGACTGTGTTAATGTTAATGCTAGCATCTTACTATCTGTATGTCATCATGGGAAACTTGCAGGAGTGTGGAGTTTTCTTTCTACAGAAAGAGCACGAATGATTGGACCTACGCATTATGTTCAGTGCCAACTTTTGTCCTAATTTCTCTTTCTTTCTTATTTCCTTCTTTGTTTGATATCACCAACATTTCTTTCTAGATAGCTGAAACGAAGTATTGTATTTTGTGTGATAGGTCTGCATAACTAGTGCTTGTCTTTGGGATAGTTTTTTATTGTTTGGTTTTCTTTTTTTCTATCATCATGAAAGAATTTAATCATTGCATTTGTTTTGTGATAGGTCTGCATAACTAGTGCTTGTCTTGGACAGTTCTTTCTGGTTTGTTGCGTCTTTCTGAATCCCCTTTGGATTGCTTATGGAAAGTGTACAAGTGGTGCATCATGTAACTTTTTATACTGATTAGTTCAAGATTCTTGTTTATGATCATCACTTGTTCACTATCTTCTACGTCATATGTTTTATATCCCTTGGCTTGGATGCCTAAAAGGTTACATTATTGACCAACCATAGACTTCTTTAATTGAAGATGATTTGATTGTTGTGTTATTCATCTGTTAAGTGGCCTTCTTCTTGCTGGTTGTTGATCCACATATTGCTTGTTCTTGGTTTGATTTTACTCATGGTGCTTGTAGTTTTTTTGGTGTGTTCTTGTTGCAGCTGTGAGATTGGGTTAATTGTTTCACTTATGGGCTTTTGAAGAGAAGTGGTTTTCAGTTGGAGGATCAGCATGACCGTAATCACCATTGTTGGAGCTACTTGATTTGGTGGGTCTTGTTATGGTCTTTTTGTTTTTTCATTATGTTGGTTTAGATTCTTATTTGATACTCCAATGATATTAAAGATTCACCCACAAATGAAGAACATGATGGTTAATGTTGCCTACGATTCTCGACCATTGTATCCATAAAATAGTATTAAACCATACATTACAAGTAATGATTAAATATCATATGGGAGGAAAAAGATCACAAGGTGATGTCGATAAGATTTGGTTGCTAATTGTTTAATATCTTTATATTGATAAACCAATGATGATTTCCTCCGTAGATCCAAAAAAAACTTCAAGATTGTATCTTTGTCAGATATCTTCCGAAGAACAACTTTAATGGTCTTATTTAAATATTAAGATTTAAGAAGAACATTTTGATATTCTACTGTCAAGATTGTGTCTTTGTCAGATATCTTCCGAAAAACAACTTTAATGGTCTTATTTAAATATCAAGATTTAAGAAGAACAATTTTGATATTCTACTGACAATCAGATTAAAACACGTTCACTTAGAAAATATGGCTACAATCCTTGGAATTTTTATGGTTTAAAGCCAATAATTTGTAGGCTATAGAGAACAACACAAAAAAAGAGAAACTTACATCGTACGAATGTACGAATAATTTAATTAACAATTTTAACATTTTGATTTATTCAACTAAATATATTAAAATTTTGATTAGAATTTCTTACCATAATTAAAAATATGTTACCTTACTAATATACCCTTATTGATTTAATTAAAATAAAAATCATGTGATTGGTTAGATTTGATTTTTTGGTTTTTTTTAAACATGGTTTAATTTGATTTCATATCTTCTTACTCTAATAAAAATGTATTTTGAGATGACAAGTGTCAGCACCACAATCATTCTCATTAAAATTTTCTCGTATTTCTCTCCTATTAAATAATTACCTTAATTACTAATAATATTATTTAACATTTTTTAAATTTAATAAATTAAGAGATATATAATTTATTAATGTTATTTCTAATTAAGAAAAAAATTTAAAATAAATTTTTAAAAAGTTGATATAACTGTTTTATTACTTATAGTAATTTTTCATATATAATTTCAATCATATCAATCTTAGAACATTATTTTTTTAATTAATAAATTTTATTATATTAATATTTTATTTATTCAACCCGTGTAACGCACGGGTTTACTAATGCTAGTATGTGTGTGTATACACACACACACACCCTTGTAGGCCACAAGGTCACGAGTAGTCGTCAATTGAATTCTTTTGTATGTGTGTTCATGGTTTAACGTTTTTACGTCTATTTTTTCGGTTTTAATTTTTTTGTTTCATGACGCTAGAAACGGTGTTACATTGATCCTGTTTGGCTCGGTTTTACGAACCTACTGCAATATGTCGGCATGAATACTAGTTTTATTTATTTAATATATTTAATAATATATATGTAATACACTAGTAGTATAAAAAGTGATAATAAAATATAGAGTAAATTACCATTTGCATCCCTGATGTTTGTTCATTTTAACCACTTGCATCCCTATGGTTTTAAAATTGCAATCCGCCCCCTGACGTTTCATTTTTATTTCCATTTGAGTCCAACACACTAACGACGTTAGATTTTTCAGTTAAGTTTAATGAAATGACAAAAATACCCTTATTTAATACCCCTCGTCCACACCCCATCCCTTTCATCTTCTCTCTATGTCTCTCTCTCTCTCTCTCTCTCTCTCTCCCTCTCTCTCTCTCTTCTCCCTCTTCTGCCCCCAATTCTCTAAACTCAGGTGATCGGAGTCTCTACATCCTACAACACGAACTCACTTCAACAATACACATGTCAACGAAGAAGATCACTACCCCCAACAAGAACAAGAAGGGGAGATTAACGCACAAAGCGATGTCGTTTCACGGCCACTCCACGGACCAAATCATCGGAACCCTACGGAGGGCGAGGACGCTGCCGAAGTTATATTCTGGTAGGGTTCCGTCGTCGTCGACGGTGGTCGTGCCACCGAAGCTAACGAATCTGTTGCTGAACGTGATGGTGTAGAGAAGCTTAGGTCCGTTGCAGGTGTTGATTTCACCGGAGTCGACTGTTAGGGATCTGATTGCTGATGCTTTGAGATTTACGTTAAGGAAGGGAGACGACCGATGTTGCAGTTGGTTGATCCTTCGGGTTTTGGTTTTCATTACTCGCAATTTAGCTTAGAGAGTAAGTTGAATTCTTCATTAGGTCAATTGATTGTTGAATGTTGATGAATGATGATGATGATGATGATGATATGTGCAATACTGCATTTGATTCATGTTTTGGTCTTCGGGTTTTGGTCTTCGACGGTGTTGGTTGACACTTATTGTTGATTGTTGCAGTTGGTTGATCCTTCGGTTTTGGTCTTCATTACTCGGTTGGCTTTCGATTCATGAGCTTCTTACAGTAAGGTCGAGACGGTTTGAGTTTGATGATAGGGGCTGCGGTGGTGGTGATGGGGGGTGCGGTGGTGGTGATGATGGGGGTTGCGGTGGTGGTGATGATGGGGGGCTGCAGTTGTGGTGGTGGGGCTGCGTGGTGTGATAGAGGCTGTGAAAGTGATGATGGTTAGTTGTCATGGTGGTGATGAAGGGTAGTTTAGTCTTTTTAACAATAATTTTAACAGGAAAACTAACGGTGTTAGTCATCTGTACTCAAATGGAAATAAAAATAAAACAACATATACTCAAATGAAGATAACATGAAACGTTGGGAGTCGGATGCAATTTTGAAACCATAGGGATGCAAATAGTTAAAATGAACAAACGTCAGGGATGCAAATGGTAATTTACTCTAAAATATATAAATTTAATAGTGTGGATGCTAATATAATAATATAATAATAAACAAGATCTTACGAGATTTGCCCAAAATTTTTTCCCCAAATAAAATTTTCGGAGTGCAATATATAGCCATGTTTGGATAGATCTTTTGCTTTTAAACTTTTTAAAAAGACCAAAATACCCATCCAGAAAAGTTAAAAAGTTAAAATTTTTCGGAGGGGTATTTTGGTCTTTTTATCCCTCCAAAAGTTAAAAAGTCAATAAGTTAACACATCCAAACATGCACATACCCCTTCTAAAACCCCAATAGAAATCCTCAGATACACCCTTCGATTACACAGACTCTCGATTCATTCATCTCCTTCAACAACTCTCGATGATCCCTCTTGTGATTCGTTTAATGGTGGCGATATTAACGAATTCCGGCGATATAACCGAATTCAGATACACCCTTCGAGTACACAGACTCTCGATTCATCCTGTGATTCGTTTAATAGTGGCGATATAACCGAATTCCGACGACCGGACGCTATCTCTGCTACACCGCATTCAAACTGCCAACGACAACCCAAGCGCCGTTCAATTGTGTACACTTTTTACTTCTTATGATACTACATATTTAGTTTCATATCTGTTATGTACACGATTCTGTTTTACGATTGTTCTGTTATGTGTTCGCTGATATGCTCAGGTGTTAGGTTTTCAGGTTTATCTAGGAGGAAGTGAAGAGAAGACCGAGAGCTTAAAGGTTTTTATTATTGATTAATGTAATGAACTGTTTTGGATTGCGTTAGACCTTTACCTTAAGTGTTTCTGAAATTTGTATTTGCTTTCGATTCATGTGATAGTGACATATGTTCTTATTGAGATTGAGGTAATACTTTTTACTAGTTTAGCGTAGGAACTGTTGTTGTTGTTCAAAGTGAACAGTACATAAACTCATGAGTCATAAGGGTCATGTGTGTGCAGGAGAATCTCATCAGATATAGTATTAAGATGTATGAAATTTTATTATTTAAAATTAAAATTAGAATAAATATATATAACATAGATGCATCATACATTTCACTCTAGCAGTCTAGCACAGGATGCATATATGCGTTAATATCACCACATTCTTTTATAAGTATCTGATACAATGAGTTCCTGCTGAACCATTTTTCTCATTTGTTTCCTTCTTCTTTGAGAGAACTACACCATGATCTGTCTTTCTAACCAATCACTTGATTTTTCGCTTTTGGTGATGGCGATTTCGGAGGAGAAGACTTACCGGTTATAGCTTTCTTAACCTTGGCAATCGAATGTTTGACCTTTGACCCAACACCTGACAATATATTATGAGATTTCTTATGAGCCTTGACATCCATGTCTTTTGATGCTTCTACCATAACAGGTGCATCAGAGCATGAACCCATTTTTTCATCATCGTCGTTGTCCTCTTCTTCTTCTTCATCCTCTTCATCTGTTTTCACTCCACTTTCACCAATTTCCTTTTTGTGTCCTTGCTGATCTTTTGTCAGAGCTGAATCTCTCTCTCCAATCAAGTTTTCAGCCACTTCTGAGTTTTCTTTTGCTGGTTCGTGCAGCACATCAGTCAAAGAAATCTTAGCTGGTTCTACAGATTCAGACTTCTCTTTTTGATCTATGAAAACTGTACTGGTGCATTGTGGTTCAGTGTCTGAAGCCTTATTGGCTATTGAAATTGCTGCCTCAGGAATCAATGACTTTGCAATTGGCTCCCCTTGCTCATGTGATGAACCTACTTTCTCAGTAAAGATTTTGCTCTCAGTGCTCTCTTTTGGATGTGCTTCATTTGGTAACTGCTTACCTACAGTGCTAGTTGGAACACCATATTTTTGTATTTCTGGAGGAGCCTGGCTTATCTTTATAAGGTCATCCGTGACCGATTTCTGGGAAATCTTCAGCTCCTCTGTAGCTGCAGTACCAAGAATCCCTGGTGCATCGAGTCCCAATGGTTCCTGCAAAAGATTATAGCTTGTTAGTTGTGAGAATGGTCATTCATCTACCATTGGTTTGATTATTTCTTTTTGCCTGCATCAGCTCCTTTTCATCTTTAATACCCTATTTTGTTTTTCGTTTTTACATCTTTAGTTCTTTTTTATCGTTTTGTTATGTGATACATTATTCAGGCGTTGATGATGTTACCTGTTTCATTCCAGAAACCTCTTCTATGGGTTTGCTTTGGTTACATGCTGACTTGAGATGCTCGTTGTCTTTTAGAAGTCCTTTTACTGTCTCATGCACTTCAACCTCTGTCTTATTATTTGCCTTATCAGCTGTTGCATCCATGACAGATGGAACATGAAGGTCCACACTTCCAACTTTAGGTTTCCTTGTTGAAGTATTCACCTGTTTGAAGAGAATAGCAAATATGACTCAATAATAAATCAAACAGAAAATGAATTGAACATGTTGCATGATGTTGAAGAAAAGCGCATACATGTTCAACCGGAATTATAGCCTCTATGCTTTCATCTGCTTCTTTTATCTGCTTTCTTTGTATTTCTTGGTTGATAAATTCCGATGTTGCTTCTTTTGCGTCGAGATGCTGTGGTTCAATTTCTGAGCATTCTGTATTGCTCACTACATCATTGATTCTAACTTTGGTTTCATGATCATGGTCCTCATGCTTTTGAACATCTACAACATCTTTCTCTACTGCCTGTAGAACTTTCGAATCTTCAGTATTCTTATCATTCTGTGATAGCAACGTGTCTTCAGATGGTTCTTGTGACCCACAGGACACCAGTTCTTTTTGCTCTCTGATCTCAACTTCTGTTGAGGGACCAACAGGTTTAATGCTGGAGATATGTTCTTGAGCCTGTACTGCTTCTTTTTCTTTGTTCAGCATATCACCTGAACCATGCTGTTTGCCTTCATCTAGTTCTGAATTTAATGAAGAAACTTGAAGCCCTCCTGTCTTTTCATCTGACAGAGTTGACAAATACATGTCGACAAGAGTTGCATCCTTATCTTTAATTTTGTCTTCATGTTTTGCTAAAAGCATCACAGTGGAAGCTTCCGGAAGATTGTCTGTCAAAATTACAGAAGCTTCTCTACTATCTGGGACTATTTCAGCCACTTCAGATACGATTTTAGAATCTTCTGTGGGTTTTGCTGACTCATCTTCCTGTGGTTTGTTTAATGCTTTTTTCTCCTCATCTGCATGGACTTCTATTTTAGTTTCTACTGTCACCACATTCTCCAACCTTTTGAATTCAGAGGCAACAATTTCAATGTCTTTATTTGGTTCTTTCATGACAGTAGATGTTTCATCCTTTACAGTGAGGTTGTCAGCCATAAAGTTCGCATCTTCTGTATCTTCAACCGAATCTTTTGCCTCAAGTTCATCTGCTCTTGAACTTTTAATCTGTTTGACAATTTTTGTGAGCAAATTATAGGAAAAACAGTGTTTTTGAGAAATACAATTTTTTAATATTCAATCGGACCTGGCAAACTTCATCTGTGTATGATGTCAATTGATTAAGTTTAGCTTCTTCTTTGATGATATCTTCTTTGCTTTTACTTTCCTTGGCCTTTTCGTCTTCCAAAATAACCTGTAAATTAGGGGATGATTAATATGGCAACTTAGAACCAGAATTGTTCTAAGCTTATACAAGAAAAAGCTCCTTGTACTAATGGTGTATTTGTTGCTGACCTTATTTATAATAACATCTTCCACAGTCTCATCTCCACTTTTTGCATCTGTAATTCCTACACCAAAGTTACCTTGTGCCTTTTCTTCGATACATCTTTCATTGATACTTCTCTGGTCTTCTGAAAAAGTTTGTAATTCAGATATCAGTTTATCATTCTTTTCTTCTAAGATCTCCCTGTCTATTAACTGAGAAATAGGTTCACCTTTCTCTTCAATAGTTTCTTGTGTCCTGCAGGCCGTGTCTTCTCTTTTCATGCTATCTTGGGCATTCGAGGGAGTATCAGCTGATTCTATTTCTGATAAGCTAACCTGAAGTTCTGAAGCCTCGGGATCTTCTAGAGCTGGAATTGTTTTGTCCTTTGATGCTTCATTTTTGCCGTCTTCTCCAATTATTGGGATATTCTGTTCAGTATCTTCTTGCATTTCCACTTTTGATGTTTCTATGATGGAAGATGCTTTTGATAAACAACTGAGATCTTCTGCCCCCTGTATATTCTCTACTTCTATCTGGCTTTCTGATTTCACTTCTTTTACTTCAGTGTTTCCTACTGGTATCGTCTTTGAGCTTATTATCTGCTAAATTAAGTTTATATTTCAAGTTTCTGCTAAATTAATTTTATATTTCAAAATTATTATATCAATAAGGTAAAACAATTTACATTATAGTTTTCTTCATACTGACCTCATTTTCTAGTTCGTTTTGATTTGGTGTTGATGTATTATCGAGTTCTGTAGGACAATTATCTTCCTCTGAAACATGTCTTTCAATTTCATAACTTCCCTTTTCTTTTTCTGTCTGCACAGCAACCTGCTTAATCATATAAGGTTGTATGTAAGCAAAACTTCTTAATTACCTTGTGAAAAAGAATATCTTATCACTTAGGGTAATTTTTGATGTACCTCGTCTGTCAAGATGATATTCTTTGTTGTTTCACTATGACTTTCTGTGCTTTTACTCTCATTTGCAGGTGCGAGTGTAACATCCTCTTCCTTATCCTCTTTTCCATCTTCCAACTTTTTTCCACTCGTATACTCCAACTTGGATTCCAATATCTGTTCTTCCATTATGTTTTCACATGTGATGTTTGATTGTTCTGGTTGAGGCTTTATTTCAATAGCAACTTGATCTTCTTCTATCACTGGTTCAGATGTGGGCTTGAGTTCTCCATGTATATCAAGATTCTATTTTGCAAAATGAAAACAGAGAAATGGGATGACACTAAGTTAGAAACAATAATGTTCTTGATAGCTAGAGTGAACACCCTTTCAAGAAAATATGTACATTTAATTTTCCCTATAGCAAGCTTATATTAAACTGGATTCTATCTGATTTTAAAGAAGGGGAAGTTAATTGTTAATCTGACCTCTTTGGTTACAGCCTTTTCTTCTATGATCAAGTCAGGACTCTTTGCTTCATCACTCTTTGTGGGTATTTCTGTGACATTTTTCTGTTCTTTATCTGGTGCACTTGCAATTTCATTAAATTTTGTGTCCTGTTCCACATTGTTTTTATCTGTAAAGTCTGCTGTTTCTAAGACAGTGCACTCTTCCGTCACTTTTGAGTCTTCTGAATCAGCGACTATTTCAGGGATTTGCACATCACAATCAGTTTCAAGAGCCTTTATGGCTAAGTTCTCTGTTTCTGAAGGATAAGCAGTAGATTCTGTGTTTGACAAGCTAACTTGAGATACTACTGTTGCAGCATCTTCTAGTGATGGAATTCTTTCTTCCTTTGGTTCCTGATCAACTCCATCATTTGTAACTTTTGACGCACAACTGACATCTTCTTTACCCTGCAAATTCTCTAGTCCTAGCTGGCCATCTGCATTCACTTCTGTCACCTCAGGGTTTTCAACAGGTATTGAATCTGAGTTTGATATCTGCTTTAGAAGTCTGCATGTTAATAACTATAGACATGAGGAAAATATTATTTAATTTTTGTTATATCTACACTGACCTCATGTACTATTTCCTTTTGATTTTGTGCTGATTTCTCTTCTAGTTCTGGGGAATAATTATCTTTCTCAACAGTCTGTTCCTTAAAGTCATTCATCCCCTTTTCGTTGTCTATCTCCAAAGGCACCTGATCAATTTATATAACCTTATGTAAGTAGGCATCTTTGATGACTTGATATGTAAAAAGTTAAAGTGAAATTATGACTTAATCACCTCTTCAGCCATGATGAGACCTTTTACCATCTCACTGCGGTCCTCTGTGCTATTAAGTTGACTTTCTTGTGTAACATCATCTTTCATATCTCTATTTTCATTCAGCGAATTGATCTCACCAGTTTGTTTCACTTGCGTTATGTTTTCTTCTGTGGTGCTGTATAAGTTCTCTGGTTGTTGTGTTGATCCGTGTGTTTCTAGATTCTATTTTGCATAAATAAAAGAAAGTAGTGAGCTACAGGTTAAATGGTGAAGCTAACATGTAAGTAGGCAAAAACAAATGTGTTAAGGAAGATGTGCTTTATTTTAAAGCACATAAGAAATGCAAAAAAGATGTTTTGAACTGTAAGGATACTATTCTCTATGTCTGACCTCATAACTTGTAGTTTCTTTTGTTGCTGAAATAAGGCACTCTTCTTTCATCTTTGAACCTTCTGATTGGGCCATTACATCAGGGATATGCATTTCAGCGACAGATTCAAGTTCTTTTGGCAAAATTTCACTTTCTACTTTTGCCTCATCTGAATGTGAAGGTTCTTCTGTTGAAGTTTCTAGTGAACTGGAGGGCTTGACATCTTCTTGAGGTTCCACTGCTGTTGTTTCATTTGAATCAGTAAAATTTTCACTTGATACTTCATCTTGACTGTCATTTTGTTCCTTTACAGGCTCATGCTCTAGTATAAAGATTTCAGTCTCTTTAGTAATTCCATCTGGAAAGACCTTTTCTTCTTTAGAAATACATTCGTTTACATGCTCTATACTGTCATTGGATACATTGGATGAACCTCCGTCTTTTGTGATCTTGTCTTCTATCTTTTCAGTTATAGTTTCATTTGGACATGCCTGGACTTCCTCAGTCTTTTGTTCTCCAGGTTTTTCAAGTTCCTTTGTGACCTGGTTAACATGTTCTTTTCAGTATGATAATATTCATATCTATCTTTATAGTAAAAGAAAAGGGCAAAGGAAGTACACTTAAGTTCGGTTGTTTTTCCAATATACCTTTTCAGACAAGCTGACCTCATCTTTCTTCTCATTTCTATCTTCCGTTCTGTCAGCTTGTTTTTCTGCTTCTAGGTTGGATTCTATTTCCTTGTTCCCTGTGTCTGCTTCTTCTTCAATACTACGGTCAATGGTTTCTGAACAAGAGTTTTCAGGTTTGTTGACACTTTCCTCAGGCTGTTGTTCTGTTTTGTCTTTTGCTTCTTTCTCACATTGCTCATTTGCCTATATGAAATTGGTTTTTAGAATGGAAGAAATGAAACATGATAACATACATATAGAGGCTCAGAGTCTTCACAGAACTGTGAATTTTAGTTGTTACAAACGGTTTATTCTTTATAACATCATCTACTCCCAAGAATTTATAAATTTCTAAACTATCATTACATAAAGGTCTAGCATATGACAATATGAGCGAATGTTGGAGAAGAAGAGCATTAAACATTAAAATGATGCAAGAGGTTCATTATATGGTCTTATAGTTGAAACATCAAAATAAAAAGTAACTATAAAATAGTTTACTTACGATGCTCATTTGAAGTTTATGACCAACATAATTTCAATTTTGTTTGACATTTATGGTCTTTTTCCAATTTTATAGCCCCCGTCCCACAATATTGTAAATAAGAAAACCAAGTTTTGTATATTTAAATATACCCTTATTATATTCTTAAATTGTATATTAAACCCTTTAGATTATGTTTTATATCTTATTTATGTCTCTTAAAAGGTTACATGATACACAAATTATGTTCAAGATAATCTGACTATTGAGTGGAACACAATATCAGTAATAAGTTAATTTGAACCCTTGATATGAGAAATGTTGTTGCGGACAACATTTCCACATTGCTTAAAGATGAAAAAAATGCTATTTTTAGTTAAAATGATTTACAAGTAAAAAATTTTGGAATAATTAAAAAGCACCTAGGATGAACATAAATTACCTCTTGAGCATGAATAGATTTGTCATCTACTTCTTCCTTAATGAGCTCTTTAGTTATTGTGTTCACTCCCAGCCCCTCCTTAGAATGAACCATTGTATCCACATGCTGATCAATCGTGGTTTCCTTTGTATTCTCATTGGATGCATAAGGTGAGCTAATAACATCATCCCCACCACCGTGGAGTTTTGACATTTCTAGTTCTTGTTCCTTTTTTTGGTTTTCTAGATTCTCTTTACCATCGTCATTCTCTATAGCCTCTTCATTCTTTTCTTCACTCTCGGTAGTTTCTGTTTTTGCTGAGCTGCTACCATCCTCGTGTTTCTTTTCGAGATTTTCCTCTCTGCTCACTATTTCATTCTTGTCATTCTCAATAGCCTTTTCATCATTCTTTTCTTCATTTTCTATAGTTCCTTCATCGGTTTCAATCTGTGGCGAGCTGCAACCTTTGGTGGCAATGACATGCTCTGTATTTTCTTTTGTTTCAACACTAGGTTTGACTTCTTCAGTACCTCCATCTGCACCTTCTGTACTTTTATTGAAGTCGCATTCATCATCTTTGTTGTGGTAGGTCCTTTCTTTCAAGTCTTCTTTTTCTTCAGATACTTCGTTCTGTGAGTTTGTAATGACCTCTTGATCCTTTTCTTGGTTGTCATCTTTGAAACCTGTTATCTCTTGCTTGTTTATCTTCATATCAAAACTATCACAAAGTTCTAATCCTTCTCCAATTTCAGCTTTTACTGAGCTAGTCTCTTCACATACCTCCTTGGAAGTCTCTTGCTTTATTTCTGTTGTCTGTTCTGTTTTCTGCATCCAAATAGTGTCAAAAGTAAGTTAAATAAAGCTCAAAACAAATGCAATAAAAAATATTATGAACGGTAAGGACACTGCAATTTTTAGCTGACCTCATCACTTGAAATTTCTTCTGTAACAGTTCCCTTTACTTCATCCGAGTGTGTTCGCATTTCTGAAATAAAAAGCTCATCTTTCAGTGCCGACTCTTCTGATTTGGGCACTGATTCAGGGATATCTACTTCACTTTTTGCGTTTTCCATCTTCGAATTTGAAGTGTCTTCTGTTGAAGTTTCTAATGGAGTGGAGTGTGTGATATCGTCTTGAGGCTCTACTTCTGTTGTTTCATTTAAAACTGGGACCTTTGCTTTTGATACTTCATCTTGACCGATATGCTCTTCAACGGGTTCATGCTCTAATGTGCATTTTTCTTCTTTAGTAGCAGTATCATTTGTATCCTCCACACTTTCAAGAGATAGATCTTCATCCTCTTTCTTGATCTCATCTTCTGGATTTTCACTTATGATTTTACTCGGACATGTGTCGCTCTCCTCAACATTTTGTTCATTAGGTTGTCCAAGCTCCAATGACATCTGGTTAACATGTTTATCAAGTATATTTAGATATATATTTACTACTAGAAGCAGCAAATTATATGGTGTATGAGGTGTATAAATGTATAATATGGTATTATAGATTAAGCATTGAATCTTCACGTACAATGAGATGAGAGATCAATAATTCACACACGAACTCTATAGCATCGGTTATGACTCATGTATTGCAAGTTTTAGTAAACAACCTATTAGAATAGTTAAGATATTGCTTAGAATTAACATGAATTACCTCTTTAGCATCAATTGATCTGTCCTCTGATTTTTCTATGTGAATCTCTTTAGGCACTGCACTCACACCCTGCCCTTCCCCAACATACGCTACAGTGGTATCATGTTGACAAATCGTTGTTTCTTTTGTCTCCTCATTGGATGCATTACTTGAGCTTGTAACATCATCACTGCCACCTTGCAGTTCTGATGTTTCTATTGCGTCTTCCTGTTCCAATTTTTCTTCTTTGGTCATTGTTTCATTCTCTTTCAGTGACATACTGAAACTCTCATTATGTTTTACCCCTTCTTCAGGTTCAACCATTGCTGAGCTTGTTGCTTCACGTACTACCTGAACCGATGGGCTTTCAGGCTTCTCTGCTTGGCCATCTTTATTTCCTATGGTCTCTTCATCGTTTTCGTCACATTCTGTAGTTTTTTCAGTTTGTGTTGAACTGCAAACATCAGGGTTGACGACATGCAACAACCCTTGTTGCTCCACATTTTCTTTCGTTGGATCACTAGATTTGGTTTCTTCAGTGTCCTCATCCACACTTTCTCTAGTTTTGACACTGGAAATGTCAGAAAAATGTCTCTCTTCTTCAGATTCTGTTTTGTTTAAGTCACTCTCAATTGCATTTTCTTCATTCTTTGTAGCCTCATCTTGAGATTCAGTTTGTGTTGATATACAAACATCCTTTTCTTCGTTTGTTTCAACACTTGGTTTGATTTCATCGGTATGCTCCTCTGGTTTTTGTTCTCTTTCATAGTTTTTTCCATCATCATACTGCTCAGTTTCCTATATGATAAAGTAATTTAATTATAAAGAAAGAACAAAAGAAATGAAACATGATGAGCTTAATGTATAGGCTCAACTTTTGTGAGAACAATCTTTGTGACAACTTATTTCTCTTAATGTTTATGACCAGAAGTTGCCATTAACAACTTTATAACATGGTTATGTTATTGCATTCATTGTTTTCTAAAATTATCATTTCAGATACACATGAAATGTGCTGTGGTCACTTCTTTTCTCAGCTAAGCTTACGAAATGTTGGAGATGTATATGGTTGTTGGAATTGTTTTAAATAGTTGTAGCTTATTAAGATGAAAATGAATTACCTCTTGAACAACAACAGATTTATCCCCTTCTTTGCCTTGGACCTCTTTTGTCACTGCACCCAGACTCTGCCCCTCCTCAAAATAGGCCACGATGGTAGCATTTTCACCCACATTTGTTTCTTCGACATCCTCTTGTTTCTTTTCAAGATTTTCCTCTCTGCTCACTGTTTCGTTCTCATCATACTCTATAGCCTTTTCACCATTTTTATCTTCAATTTCCACAGTTTCTTCATTTTTTTCTATCTGTGTTGAGCTGCAAACATGGGTGGCAATGACATGCTCTGTATTGTCTTTTGTTTCAGCACTAGACTTGATTTCTTCAGCATCATCATCTACAGCTTCTTTGCTTTTAATGAAGTCGCCTGCGTTACCTTCATCGTGGTTGTTTTTTTCTTTCAAGTCTTCTTTTTCTTCGGATACTTCATTCTGTGTGCTTGCAATGTTGTCATCACCTTGTTTTTCTGCTGACATGTTGACTTGATTGTCATCTTTGAAAGTTGTTACTTCTTTTTCATTAATCTTCACATTGGAACTATCAGAAAGTTTTAATCCTTCTCCTAGTTCAGTCTTTTCTGAGCTAGTATCTTCACATACCTCTCTGACAGTCTCTTGGTTGATTTCTGTTGTAAGTTCTGTTTTCTGCATCCATTTAGTGTCAAAGTATGTTAAATAGAGCTCAAAATAAATACAAGTAAAAGATATCATGAACAGTAAGGACACTGTATGTTTTTTCTGACCTCATCACTTGAAATATCTTTCATTACTGTTTCTTCTTCTTCTTCAGCAGTGTGTGTTTCCGTTTCTGAAACAAAGCACTCTTCTTTCAGAACCGACTCTTCTGATTTGGGCACTAATTCAGGGACATTTACTTCATCTTGTATTGGTAAAATTTCACTTTCTGCCTTTTCCTTCTCTGAATTTGAAATGTCTTCTGTTGAAATTTCTAACGGAGTGGATGGTGCAATATCTTCATGTGGCTCTACTTCTGTTGTTTTATCTAAATTGGTGACTTCTTTTAATACTTCATCTTGGCCACTGTGCTCTTCAACAGGAACAGGCTTAGATGTGCATTTTTCTTCTTTAGTAGAATTATCATTTGTATCCTCTGCACTTGCATGAGATAAGTCTTTGTTCTCTTTTATGATCTCATCTTCTGAATTTTCGCTTGTGGTTTTACTCATATACGGGTGGGTCTCCTCAACATTTTGCTCGTTAGGTTGTCCTAGATCCAATGATACCTAGTTAACATGTTTATAAAGTGTAGTTAGATATATATATTTACTATATATATTTCACACATTGAATTTTTCACATCGCTTATAATTAAGGTATTGCAGGTTTAGTTGAAACTATGTACAACTAAAACCGTATAGAATAATTAAGGATATACTAATAGCCAACATGAGTTACCTCATCCACAGATTCTCTAATTTTGACCTTGGAGCTGTCAGAAAGCTGTCCCTCTTCTTTGGATTCAGTCTTCTTTAAGTCATTCTCTTCACGTACTTCATTGACAAAGGGGTTATTTGACATTTCCTTTTGATCATCATCACTCTCAATAGCATTTTCTTCATTCTTTGTAGCTTCTCCTTGAGATTCAATTTGCATTGAGGTATAAACATCCTTTTCTTCAATTGTTTCAACACTTGGTTTGAATTCTTTGGTATTTTCCTCTTGATCAATTTTTGAACAAGACTGAGCAGTTTCATTAACACTTTCATCTTGTTTTTGTTCTCTTTCATCGTTGGCTCCGTCATCATACTGGCCATTATCCTATATGAAAAAGTAGTTTAAATATATATGAATGAAAGAAACAAAACATGATGAACTTAATGTATAGACTCAATGTTTGTAAAAACAATCTTTTTGGCATCTAAAACATTTCTTGCATTACTTTATGATTTCAGTTTTGCATGTTTAGGTTGGAATGATGTTCTAGTGAAAGTTAGTGCAATAGTTAGCAGCTGTCTACGATGAACATGATTACCTCTTGAACAACAATTAACTTGTCCTCTGCCTCTACAAGGATCTCTCTATGTGTTGCACTCTGTTCCAGCGCCGTCTCTAAATAGGGTGTTGTGGTATCATGTTGACCGATAGTTGTTTCTTTTATTTCCTCGTTGGTTGCATTTTCTGAGCTTGTGACATCATCCCCACCACTTTGTCCTTCTTCTGACACGTAAATCTCTTGTTCAGTTTCTTGATCTTCATCTTTTTTCATATCATTCTCATTTAGAGCCATACTGGAACTGTCAGAAAGTTTTAACCCTTGAGATTCAATCTTCTCTGAGACATTTTCTTCACTTATTTCCTTAACCATGGTGTTTCCAGACTTCTTTATTTGACCATCATCACTCGCAATAGCCTTTTCATCATTCTTTACTATAGTTTCTTCTTCTGGTTTTGTTTGTTTTGTGATGCAAACGTCAGAGGGGATGGAATTTACAAGCCTTTGTTGTTCTGTTTCTTCAATGGATCTGATATCTTCAGTATCTTTCTTTGTACTTTCTTCGGCTGTAACAACTTCATGTTCATCATCTTCATTGTGGTGGTTCTTTTCTTGCAAGTCTTTTTCAAACGCCATGTCTTGTGCACTTGTAATGCCATCCTTATCTTCATATTTTTCTAACTGCTTGACCTCTTGATCCTTTTTTTCATCTTCTACTTCATCTTTGTGCACAACTTCTATTGCTGAATGTTTTACCTCTTCGTATCCATCCTTCTCTGTACCTGTTTCTTCACACACTTCCTTAATCAAGGGGTTGTCAAGCTTTTCCTTCAGACCGTCATCATTTTGAGCATATTCTTTTACATGTTCCGCTTTCTCTACTTGAGATTCTATTTGTGTTGAGATGCAAACATCAGTGGGGATTGATGACAATAACTCATTTTGCTCTTCTTTCTCCTCTATTTCAATACCCGCCTTGATTTCTTCAGCTTCTTCCTCTTTCTCGATCTTTTCTTCACACACTTCCTTGATCGAGGGGCTGTCAGCCTTGTCCTTCAGACCGTCATTATTTTGAGTGTCTTCTTCTATTTGTTCAGCTTTCTCTACTTGAGATTCTGTTTGTGTTGAGATGCAAACATCAGTGGGGATTGATGACAATATCTTATTTTGCTCCTTTTTCTCCTCTATTTCAACACCTGCCTTGATTTCTTCAGCTTCTTCCTCTTTCTCAATCTTTTCTTCACACACTTCCTTGGTCGAGGGGCTGTCAGGCTTTTCCTTCAGACCGTCATCATTCTGAGTGTTTTCTTCTACATGTTCTACTTTCTCTACTTGAGACTCTATTTGTGTTGAGATGCAAACTTGAGTGGGATTTGATGACCATAACTCATTTTGCTCTTTTTTCTCATCTATTTCAACACCTGCCTTGATTTCTTCGGCTTCTTCCTCTTTCTCGATCTTTTCTTCACACACTTCCTTGGTCGAGGGGTTGTCAGGCTTGTCCTTCAGACCGTCATCATTTTGAGTGTCTTCTTCTTCTTCTTCTTCTGCTTTCTCTAATGGAGATTTTGTTTGTGTTGAGATGCGAACATCGGTGGGGATTGATGACAATATCTCATTTTGCTCCTTTTTCTCCTCTATTTCAACACGTGCCTTGATTTCTTCGGCTTCTTCCTCTTTCTCAATCTTTTCTTCACACACTTCCTTGGTCGAGGGGCTGTCAAGCTTTTCCTTCAGACCGTCATCATTCTGAGCATCTTCTTTTACATGTTCCGCTTTCTCTACTTGAGATTCTATTTGTGTTGAGATGCAAACATCAGTGGGGATTGATGACAATAACTCATTTTGCTCTTTTTTCTCCTCTATTTCAACACCCGCCTTGATTTCTTCTACTTCTTCCTCTTTCTCGATCTTTTCTTCACACACTTCCTTGATCGAGGGGCTGTTAGGCTTGTCCTTCAGACTGTCATCATTCTGAGTGTCTTCTTCTACTTGTTCTGCTTTCTCTACTTGAGATTCTGTTTGTGTTGAGATGCAAACATCAGCGGGGATTAATGACAATATCTCATTTTGCTCCTTTTTCTCCTCCATTTCAACACCTGCCTTGATTTCTTCAGCTTCTTCCTCTTTCTCAATCTTTTCTTCACACACTTCCTTGGTCGAGGGGCTGTCAGGCTTTTCCTTCATACCGTCATCATTCTGAGTGTCTTCTTCTACATGTTCTGCTTTCTCTCCTTGAGTTTCTGTTTGTGTTGAGATGCAAACATCAGTGGGGATTGATGACAATAACTTATTTTGCTCTTTTTTCTCCTCTATTTCAGCACCCGCCTTGATTTCTTCAGCTTCTTCCTCTTTCTCGATCTTTTCTTCACACACTTCCTTGATCGAGGTGCTGTTAGGGTTGTCCTTGAGACCGTCATCATTCTGAGTGTCTTCTTCTACTTGTTCTGCTTTCTCTACTTGAGATTCTGTTTGTGTTGAGATGCAAATATCAGTGGGGATTGATGACAATATCTCATTTTGCTCCTTTTCCTCCTCTATTTCGACACCTGCCTTGGTTTCTTCCGCTTCTTCCTCTTTCGCAATCTTTTCTTTACACACTTCCTTTGTTGAGGGGTGAGTGTCTTCTTCTACATGTTCTGCTTTCTCTACTTGAGATTCTATTTGTGGTGAGTTGCAAACATCAGTGGTAATTGATGGCAATAACTCATTTTGCTCTTTTTCCTTCTCTATTTCAACACCTGGCTTGATTTCTTCAGTTTCTTCTTCTTTCTCAATGTTCTTGACACTTTCCTCTAGGTTTTTTTCTATATCTTCCTTTGCTCCCTTTTCGCACTCTTTACTTGCCTATATGAAAAAAAATATATCCTCAGTATACAGGACTGCATAAAAGAAAACAAATGACAGCTTATACATGAATTGGCTCAAAATACATGTCAAAACTGTGGCATCTATTCTTCATTAATTCTAGTCCAATTCTTTGTGTAGTATCATATTAGATAGATCTATAAAGCACCTTCCTACATGATCAAGTTGCATCACTATTCAAAGATGCTATTATTATGTTCTAGAGATCATGTGTTCTTTTCTTGTAGTGGTGGCAAAAATGGGGGAGTTGGGTAACAATCCAAAGCAAGTAGCTCTTTGGTATGGGTCGAGTTGGGTTGACCCAAAATGCTTCTTATACAGTTTTATAAAGTAGTTATCATGTTAAATGGCTACAAAACTAATAATTACAATATTATATAGTTATTTGCAAGAAACAGTATCAAAGATTGTATGCATTAAGAATGCATTTTGAGTGACTTTGACATGCCAACACTTCAACCTATTTTACCATTTTTTAAAAAGTTTATTGATTCGGCCCCGCTGACCTGCCAAAGATGAAACATAACTCGAATGTACTCATTCATAAAGTTTATTGTTTTTATACCTTGTAGGGAATACTACATAGTACTATTCAAGATATTCCAACTATCATGGGAACTGCACTTACTCTTAATACTTATTTTAAAAAAAGAATGATTATGTAGCATATTTAGAAATTACTTAGGTTGGAAAGTCATTACCTCTTGAGCATCAAGTGATTTGTCCTCAGTTTTTTCCCTGATTAACTCCTTGGGCTTTTCATTCAGATCTTGCTCCTTGAAATCAATCACAGTAGTTGCATGTTGAACAGTGATTGTTTCTTCTACATCCACACAGGGTGCTTCTTGAGAGCTTGTAACACCATCACAATCACCTTGGTCTTTCTCTATCATGCTGAGAGTTTCTTTCTGACTTGGTACTATTCTGTCAGAAATTTCTATTTCAGCCTTCTCTGCACATACAACCTTCTCAACAGCCTTTTCATCATGCAGTTCTTCATGTTTGGTAATTTCCTCAACAACTGTTGTTTGTGTTGAGACACAAACATCAGTATCTTCCTCTACACTTTCTGTAGCTTTAACAACTTCATGTTCATTATCTTCATTGTGGTGGTTCTTTTCTTGTAAACCTCCTTCAAACGTCACCTCTTGTGCGCTTGTAATGTCATCCTTCTCTTGATTTTTTTCTAACACATTGCCCTCTTGTTCCTTTTCTTCAATTTCATCTTTGTTTGAAGTTGACATTGCTTTCTCATCTAGTTTCATACCTGAACTTTCTTTTTCAGCTTTCACTGAACTGTTCTCTTCACAGACTTCCTTGATCGAGGGATTGTCAGAATTTTGAGCACTGTCTTCTTCATGTTCTATGATCTCTGCTTGAGCTTTTGTTTGTGTTGAGATGCCAGCTTCAGATGCGATTGCTTGTGACAACCCGTTTTGCTCCCTTTTCTCCATTTCTACATCTGGCCTGAGTTCTTCAATTTCTTCATGTTCAATTTTCTTGGCACTTACCTCGGACCTTAGTTCTTCAACATCGTTTGATCTGATTTCACACTGCTCACTTGCCTAATACATGATATCATTTAGATCTTCAGTTTATGGGACGAGTGAAAGGAAATCTTTGATAACTTATATGAATACGCTCAAAGTTTGTAATAACAATCTTTGTAGCGGCTTGGCTTCATCATTCTTCATCCAATTGTTAGAAACGTTTGTTATAACTAGTCTCATCTTCACAAAACATTTTATTTAAGCATTTATCTTTTTGTGATGTAAGTTAACATTTTAAATAGGTGTATAAAGTGCCTTCCATCTATATTACATACAATGCTGTTTCAGATTTCCAACTATTATGGAATGTGCACTTGCTAAATTGTCATACACATAAGTAGTAAGGGCAAAAGGGAAGGGTCGGTTGGGTCAGGTAATGGGTCAAGATTAATTATTTCAATGGGCTACTTAGAACGGGCTTAATTTATTGAATTTTTATTTAAAAATAATAATTTTGTTTCTTTAAATAATCCGTTTTTAACGTTGTAAGCATATGAATACACAACTTTGACTTGTTTAATCCTTTCATTTATAGTCAATTGTTTTATATATGGAAAAGAACCAAGCGTCAGAACTTAAAAAAACCTGAATTTGACAATGTGGGGAACAAGAATTTCTTCCTTGGAAGGGAATAAAGTTCACAATTTGACTATTTTAGGATTAAAAGTTCATTTTTTGACATGTAATTTGGTCAGTACATTCACTCTTTTTGAAGAGAGAGGGCTTCTTGTTCCTCACATTACCTAATTTAGGATCTCTAGTTATATTTCTTGAGTATTTTTGGTTCATATTTTCCTTGAAAAAAATGCAACTGAATTATGTTTTACCAGTTACTAAATAAATACAACCTGGATTAATTGACATGTTCCCGTATCAATGGGCTGAAACTGCCACCTCTACTCTTATGACACTTAGCAGCCTTTTGGAATAATTAGCAATTACTTAGGTTGAACATTGATTACCTCTTGTGCATAAACTGATTTGTCGTTAGAATCCTTGGCAAACTCTCTAGGCGTTTCATTCAGATCCTGCTCCTTTAAATCAGTCACTGTGGTTGCATGATGTTCTGCACTTGCAGCGTCTTTAGAGCTTGTAACGCCATCACTGTCACTTTGGTTTTTCTCTAACACGTTTAGAGCTTCTTTCATACTTGGTGCCTCGCTGTCAAAAAGTTTTGATCCTACTTCGTGTTCCGCCTTCTCTGGGGCATCATCTTCGCATCTTTCACTCACGACAGCCTTTTCTTCATTCTTTAGAGTTTCTTCTTCAGGTTCTGTTTGTTTTGCAGCCTTGAAACTTTCTGGTGTGTTGCTGTGTTCATCAGCAATGACCATGGAAACTGAGAGTGCTTGGACAAAAATTCCACTCTCAGTGATTGGTTCACCGGTTTCTAGTGGTGTATTTACAGTTTCTACCACTGGGCTGCTAGTTTCAAGTTGCACCACTTTGTTGCCGGGAAATTCGGTTACTTTTTCTTTAAAACATTCACTTATCAGTGCAATCTCTTCCCTTTCATCTTTCTGCAGGAATTTACATAATCAGAGTCAACTATATGTTTACATGAATTATGTTGTTATTTTTGCCTTATTTTTTCCTGAACTTAGAGAAGTTGTCACGTGATAGTTATTGATGTGCATGTATTATAAGGTAATCACATATCTGTGAAGCCAGGGTGGTAATTTTGACTCATGTACTTATGAATGGATTGATTCAGGTTTAGTTCTATCTTTAACAGGCCAACGGGTAAAATAAACTACCTTAACAGTAAAACAAGTCAAACATGCAGAGTGATGGAAGTGTATTGTTTAATGAATAAGATCTTGTAAATCTTTTTATTCATATAATTAGGTTAGTATTGAAATAGAAGTTTTTCTAATTATATTTTACAAACTATTAAATTATAATCAAACTTCATAAGTTAGAAATAAATTGTTTCAAGTCGACCTGTTTGATCCCAAAAAAGAAAAAAATCACATGTTTTTATCCTAACTTCTAGTGACAAATAACGAGAGTAATATCTTTAAGGTTTGAACTGCTTCTTGTGATCCCTGTTTTAAACCTTTCAACCATAAAACGAGTGGTTTACACTTGTAGGGTTATGATCACCAACTTACATATAAACTACACTTATATTTTTATAAAAAAAACAGTGCGATCCTGCTATCAAAACAGTTCTAACTAACTGAAATTTTAAGGGTTTTTTTTGTTGTAAATTAATCTATTACCATTCTATAGAATCGCATGATCGGTTCATACTCTTGGATATATATATAAGATCATGTTACTTTTCTATGATCTAGAGTTCTAGACTCCAGCAACATCATGTAAATGAAATAAACAAATCATAGTTCATGATCATAATAAAGATAAACCATAGAGATATAACCAACACAAAACAAACAGTTAAAGAAGATATAAGGTATGATCAGTAACCTTTAAGCATGCAGATTCCTGAATACTAGTTTCAGTTGCCATAGCTGATGTACAGTCAAAAGCAAAATCTCACAGTTAATTATGTGAGATGATGACTAAAAGTATTTGCTTTGAGATGCCTTCAACTTTCAAAACTGCATACTATATATATACATATATATGCATGTATGTGTGTATATATATTTACGCCTTATGGTCCCTTGATTGAACATATTGGTAAAGTAGGAAGTAGATGACAAAAATGCCACATAGACATTGCTTTTAGTACATTTTCATGTAGGCCTTGGTATCCTATGGCGCTGAATGATCTATCACATGCTTAGCCAGGCTAATAAAGAGATTTTTGCCAACTTGCTAATAATTCATACTGTTTCAAATAGTACCCTAGCACTAAAGAATGTACTTCTTCACCTTCCAGGAGTACAAGTCAGCAATGCATGGATATTGGTTATGGTTTAACTTAAAAGTTTACAACTTAGGGGCTGTTTGGCAACATCTGAATGATTAAGTGCTGAACCAATAAGAGGTCTGAATCATTAAGTGCTGAATCATTAAGAGTTCTGAACCATTAAGAGCTAGTATATAATTTAACTATTCAAAGACAAATGTCTGACCAATTCAGATAATATGTCTTAACCATTCAGCATTAGACCTCTTAACCATTCAGCATCAATATAATGCTTAACCATTCAGAGGTAAATCTCTTAACCATTCAGACATGTGCTCGCGAAACAAACAGTCTGAACCATTAAGTGCTGAACCATTCAGACATCTGAACCATTAAGAGGCTGATTAAGAGGCTGCCAAACAGCCCCTTAGTTGATTGGCTTGATCATTTTTGAATGTTTAGTGTGTCAAATATGATTTAAATTATTTTATTTTGTTATGACTAGTACTTTGGGACCTTATACCACTTCCCTTGAGGTAATTATTTTTTACATGACCTGCTACACATAAAATACAACTCAAATTGATTCGTGTATAAGTATGTATATTGGTTTTGGTTTTATCTATTGTTTAAAATTAAGTTGATCTTGATCATTTATGAATGGCTAGAATGTTACGTATGATTCACTTAGATTAATATACTTTAATATTTTGAAATATATACTAAAAAGTTATACTTTAAGACCTTAGATCAACTTCATTCTACCACTTGGGTTGTGGCCTAGTGGTAATTAAGAAGCCAAGCCTTTTTAAAGTAAACACAATCTCAAACTTGATAGGAGATAGTTTATGGTGTAGTTTAAAAGTAGTGGAGTTTGTCGTTTAAAAAAAAAAGATTCGACTTCCTTCTAACTAGTTATTATTTTTATCTGTTTGACGCGCTAGACTCTAAATATAACTAAATTGACTCATGCATAAGTAAAATTGTTTGAAAACGTCACCTATGGTTTAAACTCATCAAGGGAATTTGAAAACGTCACCTATGGTTTAAACTCATCAAGGGAACCTAATTGGTATATAAGTTCGGGTAGTGATCATGACCATCTTTTTGACGTCGCTATTCACTAGTAGTAAGTGGGTATTTCCATCATGATACAAGTTGGCTAAATGTCGACATAGAGTTGCTTTCTGGGGTCCAAATGTGCCATCTTATCGACTTGAAGAATTATCGCAGGTAGTAATGCTATTGATTAGCTTCCTAATTAGTCAAAAGATAAAAACAATGATGTTTAGGACTTTTTAACAGCACACAAGTCTCCTCTTATGTACAGTCTAAATGTGGGATTATGTTGCTTGAGGAGAAGGTTCTAGAAGCAAAACATGCAACATTTTTGTTATAATCATTTTATTTATTAATAAGTGGTGTATTCCTATCATTTTTAAATTCCGTAGAATGTTAGTGTAGTGATTTTCAGAGTAAGGTAAATATAGAGTAGATGGTGTATGTGTTCAAATGTAAAAATAATAATTTAGTATAAAAACAAAAACCTTGAATGAATTTATAGGTTATACAAATTCTGAGAAATTAAAATCGACAGCCTTAGATTTTAAATTAAATGAATAAACAAACATGGGAATTAATAAGTTTCCTGATTTAAATAATGGAACCTGAGCACCCCCTTCATATAAATTAAAAGTTACCTGCATCGGAGTTTTTTCTTTCTTTCTTTCTTTCTTTTTAGAACGACAAATGTATGATCATGTTTCGGAGAATATGTGTTATTTAAATCGGCTGGGAAACGAATAGGTGGGTCCGATTAAGATAACATATATTCTCCGAATCAGGGTTGTACATGTACCGTTAAAAAAAATACTCCAGAATAAAGAATTGAAAATTTAAATTCTGGAGTGTACCATTGTAGTAAAATTATTCTAAAAAATCTAATTTGCTGTTAAGAGTAGTTAATTTTTATCTATTTGCTACTTATCATTCAAATTTTGCAAGTTTCATGCTGTTTCGTTGGTGTCCTGGATCTAAAGAATACATGTGGTCGGTTTTTTATTACTATTTAATATCTATTTTAAGACGTGGCAGATGCTTTTTTTGAGTCACCATATACAGAGATGTATTGAAATTTAGTTCGCATTCTTATTCTCTTTTTACGAATTAAACAAACATAACGTTTGATTCTTTAATGATTTTTTCTAGAATATTAATTTATTTTTGTTCTTTTCCATTTCTATGGTGTATCTTCAAATCTTTAACATCAAACTTCAAACATGATGTGATAATTTCATTTAAACGACAAAAATCAACAGGTTGGCATACAAAAATTGGGCCCTGAAATTATTTATCATGATGAATTTTATTAGGGTGACGAGGTAAAAAAAGATATACTTAATGGAGCCTCAAGTTTTTTAGAGTTAAACTTGTATGGCTTTTAGAAACTGTATAGAATCATAATTTAAAAAAAATTGTTCTTTTTAGACTCCGATCCTAGAATCAATTTAGGGTCCAAAAGAATTGAGTCGGCCTTGAATTTTAACGCGTAAGATTGTCTTACAATACTATTACTTCCATATAATTAGCAACTCTTAAGCTAAAAACTAATAATAAAGGGGTTATTTGATTTTAATAATCATAACTTTTATATATTGGTCGGGATTAATCCAACTTTAAGCTTATTTTCCTTCACTGATCTCTTACTAACTAAGAGTTAACACGCTTTAAATTTTATTATGAAATAAGGCCACCTTTGAGCCATTTTTCAACTTTGCCGCCTCTTAGCATCCATCAGGTGCGTTGTTGGGAGTCTAGCCTCTAACGTCACCGGAAATCTACCTCCAACGAGTCAAGTCGTTCAGATTAGGAGGTGGAGATTAACGGGTTTTAGGGTGCAAAAGTGTAAGATTGATGGACCTGTTGGTTGATTTTAACCTTTGGTTTAGTGTTATGGTCATATAAGCAGTCCCTATTATAAAAAAACTAACGGTATTAACTCTCAGTTAGTAAATTATCGTTAGAGAAAAATAAACTTAAAGTAGTAAGTGTCTATCACGGTTAATAAATAAAAATTGGATTTATTAAAATCCAATAACCTATAATAAAGTGATAAAAAGATTGTTTTGATCAACTTGAGAATAAAATGATCGTGGACTCAAATCAATAATGTATGGTTGCATACGTGGACCGACCATATCCTAAAGTTTTATTGTCGTTGCTCGCCGCCCCTTATGTTCATTGGACGGTCCATGTGGCCCACATCAAGATGACGTGGCATCCACCAAATCCTTTCAACGATTGTGACACTTTAAAACATTCCGCCCAATGTAAACAAAGATAGATGCCACTTGTATCGTAGATCTAACTTGTAAAAGTAAAACTAAAAACCTTCTATAGGTTAATTTCAGTTTAGTGAATAGTTTATGATGTAATTTATAAGTAGTGTAATTTTGTTGTTTAATATAAAAATGTAAACATGTTAAACACTCATAAACATGTCACCTTAGCATTCGTTTTCATTGATTTCTTCTGTAGCACTACATCGTTTATCAAACACCCTTATATTTCATTATTTCTACATCATTACATGTTTATTTATTTTCTATAAATATAAAGTACATTATCTTTTTATAATAATCTACTTTTTATATTTTGTTTTATTTAATTAAAGATATGATTAAAAATCACATTAGTTAAAATTATATAAACTAAAGTCCGCATAATTAATTTGTCCTTCATGTTCATATTTTGTAAAAAATTTCATCTATTCCACTAATGAATGCTAGATTATCCTCTTAAATCTAGTCATGCGTATTGCTTACGAGGGTAAACTAATATTATTGGAAAAAATAAAAATATTGTTTTAGGTTATAAAAAGACCATTTTGCCTCACATGAGAGATATATATGCCCTATACACCGTTAATGTAAATGATGAAAAATTATCATATAATATAGACATTAATGATCATTTCTATATTATTTTAACTTATTATGAAACCTAAAACTTGGTATAAACATAAAAAAAAAAACGAAAAGCATATGAACAAATTTTGTGACAGTTTATACATGATGACATTTGTGGGTAAACGTTGAATATATATGAACAAATTTGTTTAATTATTTTTATGTATATAATATGAACATGTATATGTAAGAAGTATAAATCTTAAAAATATAAACCATTTATAAAAAAATTAAATAGTCAATCTTTATTCGGCATGCTTTAGCGAAATTTAGTGTTCTGTAGTTACTTTTATTCTAGTACTATATTATTTTTTTTAGTTTTGTTAACATCATATTATTTTAAAAGAAGTTAGCACCACTTTGAACCAGACGTGGCATGCTTCGTGTTGGGATGAAAACTGAAATAATCTTTAAATAGGTTTAATTTATAGGTAAACGTTAAGATAAAAATGATGGTTTACGTAAGAAGTGTAAAAATGAATTACTGTCCGTCTTTCAAATTATAGTAAAAGAAATATTATTAAGTAAAGTATTTTAGTCACAACTATTTTTGTTGATTTTTTGTTCAAATTTTTTTTCTCTTAAATGCTCATAACTTTTACACACGATACCATAAAAATAAGCATTTATTAGTCTTTGAAACAAGCATAGTATCTATAGATTCTAATAAAACAAGCTTTTTAAAGCCAAATGTTATTCTATTGACCTACCTCTTTGTCACTTGTTATTTTTATAGAAAACAAGCTTTTACTTTCCAACCCCTTTTCTTAATACTTAACCTTTGAATTTTATCATTCCTTACAAAAAGCAATAAATTGCATCTACTTTAGAGGAAGTGTTTCTCTAATACAAGCTGCTTATGAAACATCAGAGCGAAATGAGAAAATAAAAAGATGGCATTTTGTGTTTCTACAAATGTTTATCTAGATAAGTTATTCTAAAGCAAATTCTATGAAATTAAAATCAAGATTGCATTGACATGTTTAAAATACACATTATTTGTTTGAAATATAAGCATTATGTGTTTTGATTTTTTCTTTTACTTCTAATCGATCAAGCTTTATCAGGATGAGATACAAGTATAGAAAAATTATGATATGAAAGAGTGCTATTTTATGATAAATATTGATTTGGATAGTGTTTTACTATGAGTGTCATTTTTATCAACTTTTAGTTTTAGTTTATCTTATTCATATTGTTCTTTAGTTTTATTTGTATAAAGTTCAAAAACAATAAAAAAGAGTTTACTATATCTTTTTGGTTTTATGCATCACTGGGTTACAATCATGTGTAATACACGGGTTGAATAGATCTATCGTTATATAGTTAACGATAAAAAAATTTATGTTTAAAACATCGTGTATTACACGGATTGAATAAACTTATGTATTAAGCATATTTGAAAATTTTGAAGTTAACATATATGAAATTTTTAAAAATTAGCGAATAAATACATTTATTATCATTACCTTTTTTATTTTTTTCTTAATATATTAACAAACATAATTTTACATTTTATTTTATTTGAATAATTATATAGAAACTTTTAAGTAAAAAAAAGTAAACAAAAATTAGTACATAATTTTATATTAAATTCATTTAGTTAGTGTTATACTTATTTAGGTAACAGTGAATAGGGTTTGGTTATCATATTAAAGCTCATAATAACAATCCATTTTAATTATGGATAGTTATTAGTGAATTTATAACATTTATAATTAAAATTTATAGTAAATACATAAAAATATTTTTCTATTACTTTTATTATTTAAGAGGAGAAAGAGACGGAAAAATCAATTATTAAATGACCTAAAATGTTAACAAGTGTCCTAATTTATTTTAATTTATTAGTATAGAGATGTGTTACCGTTAAAGTTAAAAGACTATAGTACCATCGAAATCTCATGAGATCCTTAAATTCTTATAATCGTATTCCTATATATGGTAAATTAAATAAAAACCCCTCAATCTCTCACTTGATTTGTCACTTTAGTTTGTGAATATAAAGGGATATATACGCCCACAAAAGAATAAGATAAAAACAATGAGTAATTGATCGGAGTAGGAAGGGTTGAACAATATTATGTCAACACACGAAAAGTTCATTACTCTGGGTATCGATTCGATCAATACTAGTTTGTTTTAGAGGGGTTAATTAACCAGCCGGTTGATCCTGAGTCGGTGGTTAGAACCGGTCGAACCGGAGGGTTGGACTGGTTGGACTGGTTGAACCGGTGTTTTATATATATATTTTTAAAATTTTCAGTATTTTTACATATATTCATAAAGATAATTATAATTTTATCCGGTGCTTATATGCGGTCCGATCAGTGAATCGGTAAGGCGTCTGGTTTATTGTTCGATCCGGTTCCAAAAACGTTGCTTTGAATGGTAGATTGAGTCTTTAACTTCTGGATAAAACATCAAGTATATGTTTAACGAGTTATAAACATATCAATCTATATAATTTATTACAAGTATAAAAGCAAGTTTAAAATTTAATTTTTCTAACTTTTGATCAGTAAAACCCAACTCCGTTTCTTGTAACAGAAATAGGAAAGTTAACATTACATGAAAGAAAAAGATTAAAATTATTTTATTTTTCTTTTAGTTACTTTTTAATCTCGTGTTTAGTTTCTTGCTAGCCAGTAAAATATAAAATACAATCACTTTATGAAAAAAAAACCAATTAAACCAAAAACTCATGAGAAATTCATAGCATGGATATATTGATGCTTCCAAAACACTTGAACCATATCTAGGTAGTGCTTACACAGCCCACTAAGCTTTATTTTGTCAAAACTATTGTTGTCTTATTCTTTATTATACAATAACACATTGTCACAGAGAAAAAATAAAGACAAAAAAAGCCTAGTTTCACTAAAATTCATTAGTTTCATTCTTAAACCAAGTCTTTGAATTGAAACCAGGCATGTGAACAAACAAAACAGATAGGAACGTGCTTATTTGAATTTATTTGTTTACCAAAAACGAATAAACACAAACACTTATACGAATAAATCTTTTAGTCGTTCTTTAAAAAAATAAAAGTGTTCTTGGACTTTTATCTCTGTTCACCTTCATTTGAATAAGAGCATATGAACAGAACGATCATAATATTGAAGTATGAAGCCATGCAGACGTGGATCCGAGTCATGCCATGCACACGTGAGTTTGGAGTCATACGCATGTGGGAGTTTAGTGTTTAACGGTTGAATGAGTTGGTCAATTAATAAGTCAGTCATACGTACGTGTGTTTAGTTTGTTAGCTGATTTCTAGCATTGTTAGTTGCGTTTATTTCGTTTCATCTTGTTCATTGTCGCCTATTTAAAGGCAGTCGAGTATGGCTAATAAGATCATCACATTCACGAGAGTATTCTTTGTATATCACTTGAATTACTTCAGGTGGTATCAGAGCGAGAGTTCTGATCGTTAAGATAGAGAGAGAGAGAGATTATATGTGAGTGATCAAGATGTCATCCGAAGGAAGTTCCTCACAAGGGTTTGTCATCCCGAAGTTCGATGGGGACTACGACCACTGGAGTATGGTCATGGAGAACTTGCTGAGATCGAAGGAGTTCTGGCCGGCTGTTGAAACGGGCTACGTTGAGCCTAATGCGGGAGATCAAGTCTCTGATGCAAGAAAGAAAGAGATAGCGGAAATGAAACTCATGGATCTTAAGGCCATGAACTATTTCTTTTACTCTATAGATAAGAGTATCCTATGTACGATCAAGCAGAAGAAGACCGCAAAGCAGCTATGGGAGGCTATGAAGACAAAGTATAAAGGGAATGATCGTGTCAAGAGGGCACAATTGCAGCGACTACGGAGACAGTTCGAGACTCTAGAAATGAAGACAGGAGAGTCAATTGAAGAATACTTTGGAAGGGTAATGAAAGTCTCAAATGAGATGAGGAATAATGGGGAAGATATGAAAGATGTCAAAGTGGTAGAAAAGATTCTGAGGACACTCACACCTAACTTCAATTATGTAGTATGTTCCATTGAAGAAGCAAAGGATCTAGATACTTTTACCATTGATGAGCTACAAAGCTCATTGATGGTCCATGAACAGAAGATCACTAAGAAAGAAGTAGAAGAGCATGCTCTGAAGGTTGATGAACCAAACTATGGAAGAAGCTATAGTAGAGGAAGAGGAGGACCAAGTAGAGGCCGCGGTAGAGGCAGGGGTCGAGGTAGAAGCAGCTTTGACAAGTCTCAAGTGGAATGCTACAAGTGTCATCAGATGGGGCATTTCCAATTTGAATGCCCACACGAAGACAAAGCTGCCAACTACACTGAATTTGATGAAAATGAAGAATTGTTGCTGATGATGCAAGGAGATGAAGACGTACACACCAGCAAAGGCTATTGGTTTCTTGACTCAGCCTGCTCCAACCATATGACAGGGATGAAAGAATGGTTCACCAGACTGGATGAAAGTTTCAAGAACAATGTCAAACTTGGTAATGGTTTGAAGTTGGCTGTTCATGGCATAGGTGATGTGAGCTTTCAGATTGAAGGAATCAAACAAACATTCACCAATGTTTACTACATACCAAGCTTGACCTCAAATCTAATCAGTGTGGGACAACTACAAGAAAGGAAGGTGAAGGTCGTGATAGAACATGGAGTGTGTCGGGTGTATCACCCTGATAGAGGACTTATCATGAAGTCCACTATGGCGAAGAACAGGATGTTCATAGTGCATGGTCATCACACTATTACCAAAGCTCAGTGCATGCAGGTAACAGTAGATGACAGCACAAATATGTGGCATAGAAGAATGGGACATGTGCATCATAAGGCTCTTAGAATGATGCAATATCAAGGCATGGTGAAAGGAATGCCTAAAGTATGTGGAAAAACTCAAGTGTGTGAGACATGTAACATTGGCAAACAAAACAGGATAGCTATACCCAAGAAGGCAGTATGGAAGTCAAGTCAAAGGCTGGAGTTAGTGCATACTGACTTATGCGGGCCCATCACTCCAACATCACCTAGTGGCAAGAGGTATGTTCTAGTTTTTACAGATGATTATACTAGAAAAACTTGGGTATATCTACTGAGTAATAAAGGGGAGTGCCTAGAACACTTTAAGAAATTTAAGGTATTTGTTGAAAATGAGATAAGCACCACTAATAAGGCCCTTAGAAGTGACAGGGGGGAGAATTTACATCACAGGAATTCAAGGAATTCTGTGATTCTCATGGTATTAAGAGACAACTAACCACTGCTTACACCCCACAGCAAAATGGGGTGGCAGAAAGAAGGAATAGAACACTTATGAACATGGTTAGATGTCTTCTTACTGAAACCAAAGTACCAAAATGCTTTTGGTCAGAAGCCACTATGTGGGCATGTCATATCATGAATAGGTGTATATCTAGGGCCTTAGATAAGAAAGTACCAGAGGAACTATGGTCAGGAAACAAACCTAATGTTGATTATATAAGGGTGTTTGGTTGTATAGCTCATGTACATGTCCCTGCCCAAGTTAGAACCAAACTTGATGCAAGAAGCCAGAAGTGTGTGTTATTTGGCATTAGTCCAGGCTCCAAGGCTTATAGATTATATGATCCCAGCAGCCAAAAGATTATAATAAGTAGAGATGTGATTTTTAAAGAAGAGAAACATTGGAATTGGGATAGTGATGTAGGAAATACGGATCTAGTAATTGAAGGAGAAGAAAGTGAGATGGTGGTGGTTGATGAAAGTCACAATGATATTCCCGAACAAGATACCCAACAACATGTTCCTCAACCACAGGTGTCACCCACGGATCATTCACCCACAGAATCAACACATGAAGCTCAACCCCAAATTGAAGAGGTTACTACAACCAATGAAAGTCAACAACAAACTACAAGAAGAAGACAAAGACCCATTTGGATGCAAGATTACATGGTGGGAGAAGGATCAAATGATGAGGAAAGCGATGGGTATGCTATGTATACTGAGCAGGGAGATCCAACCACATATGCTGAAGCATGTAGAGAGCAGAAATGGCAGGATGCAATGAAGAATGAAATCTCTGCCATTGAAAAGAATGGTACTTGGGAATTAGTTGAAGCACCAACTAATGCCACACCAATTGGAGTAAAATGTTTGTATAAAACTAAGGTAAATGAAGAAGGAAAGGTTGATAAGTACAAAGCTAGATTAGTAGTAAAAGGTTATGCCCAACAGAAAGGAGTTGATTACGAAGAAGTGTTTGCCCCAGTGGCAAGGTGGGACACAATAAGAACCATCTTGGCCATCTCAGCACAAAGAAGGTGGAAGGTACTTCAATTGGATGTAAAAAGTGCTTTCTTGAATGGAGAGCTCAAAGAAACCGTGTATGTTGAGCAGCCACTTGGGTTCATCAAACAAGGGGAGGAAAAGAAAGTGTACAGGTTGAAGAGAGCCTTATATGGACTAAAACAAGCACCCAGAGCTTGGTTTAATCGCATAGAAAGGTATTTCAGAAGGGAAGGATTTAAGCAAAGTAGATATGATCATACATTGTTCATCAAGAGAGTATGGGGAAATACTTTGATAGTAAGTTTATATGTTGATGATTTGATTTATACGGGTTCAAGTGCAGCCGTGTGTGATCAATTTAAAGAATCAATGAAGAAAGAATTTGATATGACAGATCTGGGCATGATGAGGTACTTTCAGGGAATAGAAGTAAAGCAATGTGAAGCAGGGATTTATATGGGTCAAAAGAAGTATGCAAATGAGATACTAGAAAGATTCAAGATGCAGGGTTGTAATCCAGTGGAAAATCCAATAGTACAAGGGACTGTTTTGACTCGACAAGGTGTAGGGGAGGAGTATGATCCCACTAACTACAAAAGATTGATTGGAAGTCTCATGTATATCACAGTGACTAGACCTGATCTTAGCTATGTTGTTTGTTTACTAGCTAGGTTCATGTCTAAACCAAGAAAGGAACATTGGGAAGCTGCAAAAAGGGTGTTGAAGTATCTAAAAGGTACTTGTACTTTTGGATTGTACTATTCAAGGAACACTACAAAGAAATTGGAGGTATTCACTGATAGTGACTATGCAAGAGATGTGGAAGATAGAAAATGTACTTCTGGATATGTTTGCATGTATGGTGGAACAGTGATTAATTGGAGTTCAAGAAAGCAAGATATTGTGGCTTTGTCATCCACGGAGGCTGAGTATGTGGCTGCAGCAAATTGTGCATGTCATTGCATTTGGTTGAAAGGTTTGTTGCAGGAGTTGGGTGAAGAGATAGAAAGTGGCATGAAGATAATGTGTGACAATACTTCTACAATTAAATTATCAGAGAATCCAGTTATGCATAGGAAGACCAAACATATTCAAGTAAGATTTCATTTCTTAAGATATTTGGTGAGTGAAGAATGTGTGAAGTTGGTGTTTTGTGATACCAAACATCAAATAGCAGATATTATGACTAAGCCTTTGAAGTTGGAAGATTACAAGAAGTTCAGGCAAGCCATGGGAGTAGAGGAATTAAACTAAACTAGACAAGTTTAGTTTAGGGGAGGATATTGAAGTATGAAGCCATGCAGACGTGGATCCTAGTCGTGCCATGCACACGTGAGTTTGGAGTCATACGCATGTGGGAGTTTAGTGTTTAACGGTTGAATGAGTTGGTCAATTAATAAGTCAGTCATACGTACGTGTGTTTAGTTTGTTAGCTGATTTCTAGCATTGTTAGTTGCGTTTATTTCGTTTCATCTTGTTCATTGTACGCCTATTTAAAGGCAGTTGAGTATGACTAATAAGATCATCACATTCACGAGAGTATTCTTTGTATATCACTTGAATCACTTCACATAAATGAATGTATTTTAACCCATTCACATTTTATATAAAATCACATAGTGTTTCATTTAATTTATTATAGAAGTAATTTATAGTCGTACATGTATACGTAGTTTATTCTTTTTGCTTTTATATGGGATTGAATTTGTATACAAACAACGTGTGACTAAAAAATAACAACTTGATGCAGTTAAATTTAAGTGGGAGCACGAACATAATATTATAACTAGTAATATTTTTTTGTTCAACTAGGTAACTGAAAAAATTATGAAAGAACAATGATATACTTTTTATTTATCTTTCCTTCTATAACTGGACAAATTAAATAACTAACTTATGCAAATTAGTTTGGGTTAATCCGTCAATAACTTGTTGTCCGAAAGTAAAATTTTAATGTATGAATGTTTATAGAGGAAACATATATATATATATATATATATATATATATATATATATATATATATATATATATAGAGGGGCATTCAATTGAAAACCAAAAATTGTCAAGAACTAAAAGAACTATTTTTAGCCACACAAATTTTTTTTTCAGTTTTTATTTAATTTAAACATTTTTCTTCGTAGAAAGGGCAATTAGGTAATTGTATTAACTTAGTTTCGGGGTAGTTGAGAGGATTATTCACATATTTCTTTTGCATCCATAACTCCTCTATGGCATATAATTATTTATCAAACGAACCATTAATATTTTAAAGACTATGAACTGGTTGAAACTAAAATAAAATTTTACATTTGTAACCTCCAAACAACAAACTGGGTGCTCTTGAATCAAATATTTATTCATACACTTACCCAAAACCCCTTGTGGCACTTGAGGAAAATGACTAAAAATTCTATGGAGGGACTATTATAGGCCTTTTCTATCGGAAATCCTTAAAGGCAATAGGAATGCCTTATTTTTCTTGTCACTGCATTAGGAAGTTTTAGGTCATCTTGGTGTTTGCCCATAACATGAAAGCTATTTCATTGGATCCTTCATGATTGGAGGCATGAAGTCATGAACATGGGTTTGCTACAAAATATCACTTCAGCTTTATTATATAAATTATGATGAAAATTGTGGTTTTGAATTTTCTTTTCCAGTTATCATGATCGAAAAAGTGTGTTGCGTAATATGTACCATGCGAACTACTAGATCTATAGTAGCACGATTTATAAATCTTCTATATATATTATATAAAGACAGTTGTATAAATACATGTCGGTTTACTCGATGCATTAATGCACAATTAACAAATATATTCGTTGATGCACGACTAGTAATTCATTTAATAATGCAATCGACAATTTTTTTAAAACTTATTATAGTATTGGTTTTTACAAATGGATCAAACTCTCTTGTTTTCTAATAAACCTTAACATTATCCATTCATTTTCACACTATTTATAAAATTTTTATTATAGATAAAAGTTGTACTTATCCAAACAGTGTTTGTATAATTACTCGATGCATTAATGCATAATTAACAATATATGCATTGATGCACAGTTAGAAATACATTCAATAATACAATCAACAATCTTTTTACTTATTTTAGTATTGTATTTTTGCAAATGAATCAAACTATTTTGGTTTCTGATAAACCTTAACATGGTTAACTTACTTATTTTAGTATTGTATTTTTGCAAATGAATCAAACTATTTTGGTTTCTGATAAACCTTAACATGGTTAACTAAAGAAGTTATGTTTTATAAGGCATGGGTTTTAAATGTTAATGTACTCAAAGATGGTTAAACCAGTTATAAATAGAGTGATTTTTGGACAAGTTTAAAAGTGTTATACAGATCAAGCCATATGTGTATACTTATCATCCTGTGATATAAAAAACAACACATTTAGAGATAAAATTATGATGTAATGCAATCAAATATTATATGTAACAATGTCATATAAAAAGAAACATAAATGTATTAATAATTAAATTAAAATTAAAGACCAAATCATCTTTAAAAATCAACTAACTGAAATTGTTTAGCTTAACAATATATGTTGTAACATTGGTAATTAGTGTTAATCTAACATAGAAACATTGCTACAAAAACTGGTGCTTACATACTTCACTTTGCACTAGGCTGTTTCTTTTTCTTCGTGATATTTTCCTTCTTTCTCTTGGTCCCAATGTTTATGGCTTTCTTGCTTGCTTGCTTTAATTGTCATGTGTGGATTATATGTAGCATCTGGTAACACTGTGTCTTTGTGCTGGTTTTGTGTTGGTTAATTTCGAGAGTCGTAGTTTTGTCGCGTAATTGCGGAAGATGTGTTTTTGCCTCCTGTCGTCTAGTGATGGTATTAATATCTATACAATCAACTTCATGATTGTGAGTTTTGTTCTAAAAATACAAATTAGTTTCATTGATAACCAAGAATTAAAAAAGTTATGATCAACAAAAAAATTAAAGTAAGAAATTGTAATTCGGCGTCATACCTTTTGGTTTTACGGTCGATCGTGTAACGAATTTCTTCCTCTATGAAAGTTCATCCTTAAATTGTCTCCACAACCCTTTTAATGCAATTTTATTTCTGCTGAAAGGAGATCAAGCTTAATCTTTTCAAAAGAATTTCAATTTTTGAGAAAATGGTTGGACCCACACGATGTCAAGAGCAGTTTTAATTTAAAAGGTAATTACATTCTTACCCTTTAATTAAGCTCTTCTATATAATAATAAGTAATTGAATTTACCTTTTTGCCCTTATTATTCTTAGCCATTGATCTATTTGATCAATGGTGTGTATTGGTTCTTTTGGTTTTTTCTAATTTTTTAGTTCTTAATTGAATGGATCCATATATATATATATATATATATATATATATATATATATATATATATATATATATATATATATATATAATTGAGATCTTTATTCTCTTATGATGTCTTTTTTAAATTAGTGGATTTGGATTTGGGTTGGATTACAAACATCCAACTCACATAAACGTATTATCTTGTTTACTTGAAAGCTACAAATGAAAGACCAATTTGGTGGACATTGGGCACCTCCTTAGGTCCCATGTCATCAAATTTCTAAGAATCTCATTGTCTCCATAAATACACATAGATGTGTTATAAATGTCATAAATATCTATTTTCTAGCGAGGTGAATACATATAGTTAATTAAGTATAAATGTTGGTATTGACCGTGTTGACGAATGACGTCTTTATCTCAATAATAAACAAGTTTGCGTCTTGCATATGATCATGATTTAGTGATTTTCGTCATGTATTGGACGTGTTGGGATACTATTCTTATTGTTAGTGATTTTAGCATAATAAAATCATTTTAGTTAGTTGGATATTACTTTTAAGTCCAAAGGGGAATTTGAATAAACGTTTGGTACAAGTTTGGACGTTTGAAATCAACTCTTGTTTTAAGAATGTTTAGATTTTCTATATTATGAAAAGTTGCGTCTTTTCAATTGAATGTTGTGATGGTTCCTCAACTATAAACAAATGTTTTTTAAGTGATCCGATCATGATGGCGATGAAATACACTTGTAACATTTACTACATCATAATCATTAGGGTACTTTTAAACATATGAAGTGGTAGAATCATCCCTTCAACGTTTAGCTCGTGACTATATGTACATATTAAAGAACTATTACATAAAACATATGATATATATTATTTTAATAAATACTTTTTACTATTAAGTTCTGTGTATGCCTTGATTGAAAATTCTGGATTTATTAGTATTTTTGGTATGGTTCTTAATATTTTTTTAAACAGCAATTGTGCGATCCTACTTCGATCATGTGATTTATATTAATCGGGCCCACTTATCCGTTTCCCAGCTGGAACCCCACCGAATTTCTATCGTGTATTTATTGATCTCCTACTTGATATAGACTACCACGGAAAACTTATACCCATTGAGAGATATGGAAGTTTTTGTATTTTGTATAACGTTGATTATTAATGCACTAAATGTACAATCAATAATGCAATAAGAGTCATCATATCGTTCACGTCTCGATCTAATCCATAACTTGTCGTATTGACATTGTTCTCCTTGATAAATTGAGATTGGACAAGTGATATTTTGATTAAGCAATTCATAGTTTATAATATATATGTTTTTTATTCACTATTTTTAGCTTTTATTTAGAACGACTCCTAGTTATCTCCTATTAACAATCTAATTATACGTGTAACATTATTTAAATCTTCAAACTTTTTGATAAAAGAAGTAACATTTTATCACTATAATGTCCCTTTCAAACACTGTTTTAACTATTTACTTGATTACATTAGAAACATGAAGATAATAAAAACAAAATTATATATTCATCGTTGTTAAATGGATGCATTTCGAATATCGTAACTTCTCATATTTATTAAATTTAATCAGAATCATATTATGTCATTTAGGAATTTATGATGCATAATACTTTTTTCTCTCATTTTAAATGATTAAAAAATACAAACACACACTTCTAGGCCTTATTAAAAGGTATAAAACCATTTAATTTTATAAAACCTCATTTTAAATTATCAATTACTCTAATTATAATTATAAATTGTTATTACTTCTATATAGTTTGTTAAAAATTAAAATTGACCACCACCATCATTCACATTGATCACTTCACTACCATCAATAAACCACCTTCGTCTACCAATAAATTTTAATGTTGTATTCTCGAGTTCTTTTCAATGAGAGAAGTGGAAGGTTGGGAAGAAATATACAAAAGATTGGTGTTTGAGAGTTTTTTAATAAAATAAAATGAAAAGAAGAAAGATAAAGATTCAACAAAAATCTTCCCTCATAACTAGAACAAATATTTAGATACACTAATCAATTTATCTATAATCTATAATACATAAGCATATAATAGTATCGTTGTAACTTCTGGGTTTTTTTTAGCGCATAGTATTTGGTTTTTCTTGAAGGTAGTCTTTTTGATGTTCTTGAACCAACCACCACCACATGCCACCACCATGACAACACCACCGAACACCATAGATCTCCCCCTCAAACACCATAGATCCAGTCAAATCTATGACCACTCATGGAGACACTATCAAGTATCAATAACCCTTCCAACACCCACCATCGACAATCGTAAATCCAAAAACCATGTTTATGACCTTTGCACCCTAAAAGTCGGAGTACATAGAAATGGTATTTCATGTTGCATAATTGTTCGGTGATGAGCCAAGTGTATGGTATTACCCATCTTTTCCCACCAATGACCAACAAGTGTTATCTAGCACAGTCTTGCTAAATCTAAAGGTTTCTCCCTCTCGACACGAGAAAGGTCAAAGCAGTCTAGCTGAGCCAAGTAAAGTTGTGTCTGATACGGATGAAGTTGTTGTAATTTATAGATCATGAATACAAAAATAGTGTAACTAAGGTTGTTAAATTTTATAATAATTATAATTTTTAGTTACCGTTAGATCAATTTGTTCATTAATTACCGACGAACACACTCTCTTTAATCGATACCTACTCTACGTCTAAAATATTCACATCTGTAATATATAGGATTTGAATCCACCACTTTACTACTAAGATTTCTCCTCATAAGCTTTTCCACATAAGAGTATTACAATTAGTCTAGAAGAACCTAATGTTCGTTTGCCTTTTAATAGAAGCTCATTATCATAATATTTTTCTACTTTTATATCATTAATCAATTTGTTTTCCATGTTTAGATTCATATATAATACCATCAAAAAATAGGCTTTAAAACCTGAACGAAAATATAGGATTTAAAGCAAATAAAAAGTAGATGACTAAACGACCTTTGTAAAGGGACAAAACATTGTATGTGGGCACATTCAAAGTATCAAGCATGGGCAAATGCATGTCGTTAAGGTACATGTTACCATTATGGAGACTAACATCACACATGGTGTCCTTCCTTTGAAACATTTGATCCTTTTCACATGTTATATGTCCCTTATTTGTTATATTCGAGCCGAGAAAAAGTTTTATCGTATATAGGATTTTCGCTATCTCAACCTTCCCAAATATATTGAGAAGCATTGAGTAAAGACGACTAGGTTATTTACTTAAAGTGAAAATCAGAATAATAGTCATTTTAACTAAATATATTATCTATTGATCTAAAATTGGTTAGCAATATAACCATCGCAAATCTTTTAATAAGAAGAAACTCAATTAACATCAGACACAAATTATTTTTATGTAAAAATACTATCAGTTTTGCTTCTGAATTACTCTAAGTAGGCTAAAGAGGGTGCTTCGTATTTTTACCCTGAATCACCTTTAATCATTTTTAAATTAAATTAAAAGTAAACATTATCATTGATAAAATAAATAATAATTACAAATAAAAAAAACATAACTTTATGAAAAAAAAAAACTAAAAGTTACAAGCACAACCCCACATCGCCGTTATGCCACATTTTATATAAACTCTTTTTGTTAAATACGGTTCGTACAAAATGTCTAATGGAGCCATACCTTTTTGTTTGAGTTCAACATAAATTTATTTATAGCTAAAGTGCGACTTAAAAAGAAATTTAGATTTTATATATAAAATCAATGAATTCAATGATCGGAAGATGCTTATAAAGTGCTTTTTATCCTTACTTATGTTAAGGATTAATAATATCACGCAAAAATCTATTATGTATAATAAAGTGAGAATAACCTTCAACATTGGTCCTATGGTCTAGTGGTCAGGACATTGGACTCTGAATCCAGTAACCCGAGTTCAAATCTCGGTAGGACCTTGATTTTTTAATATCCCTTTTAATATAGCATAAAATGCAATTAAACGTCAAATCTATTATGGCCTAATTACGTTAACTATTGATTTTTTTTAACATGTATTTACGAGTATCCTTAACATTTATGAATTATTTTTAGTGCTTTTAAAAATTAGTAGGAACTAATAGTTTTAAAACAGTTAAAATAAAACGGTTTAAACCGAGCCATTTTGACCGGTCTAACTTACTCAACTATCATGATTAATTTGATTTGTTGTTTTTTAATGTAGTTAGGGGTTGTTTGATAGACTCATAATGATCATTAAAAGATTTTTTTAATGATATATAAGCTCTTAATGATTAAAAGGTAACATTAATGTTGAATGGTTTAAACATATCATTAAGATGTTATCTTTTAACTATTCAACTTAAGGTTACATCTTAACAATTAAAAGGTTATAAATCATTGAAAGATAACATTTTAATAATCATTAATAGTTTAATAAATAACCCCTTAATTCTACTTTAGAATTTGTATGAACCTTTTTGAAGTAGACTATGAATGCTCCACACTGACGTACTTAGTTTAGAAAAATGGACTAATTTCAGACCAATTATTTATTCTTTACAGGAAAATATGCTTAATTAAATTACGAGAAATACAGTTTTTCTTTATAGAAATGGTATCCATTTATGTTTGTGTGAATGAGAAAGTGGAGCTATGAGCCAAGTCGATTCAGTTAAAATGCTTGTCAACTATGAAGGCGATCAAGGTTCAACAATACAATGCAATACACATGACACACCGATTGACATGATGTCTTACACAACATGGTTAATTAACAACGTGACACGATTAACATGATAAATAATCGTCTTCCCATCTGCTGCTTCATCATCAAGGACATAAAAGAAATTGACACTCAAGACGTTGGCTTTGTTTTATTCTTTGCGTGAGTTTTTATCCTCACAAACATATTTTTCATCTCCTATGTCAATGAACTCTAACCGATTATCTTCCAAGCAACTTGAATCTCATTCATACTCATTTACAATACTAAATGATCAAGGCTGACGAGTGTTTAAATCATAGCTTATATATACTAAACAAAAGTATTTAAATAAAAAAAAGATTTGCTATGAGTAATCAAGTACATTAAGTGTAAAGTTTTAGTAACCTTAACTTTTTTTTCACGGTTTAACAAGTCATAGTGTGCACAGGTTTAATACTAGTTAATTGTAAAACGTAACCCCTTTTTTATAATCCACCATAACTTCATTTTAAAGACGATAGTGAGAACCAAGGAGACATAGAGAGCTTGAACTTGTATTCAACAGTGTCACTAACACGTATTTGTATATGACCTAAACTTGTTTATTTCAAACCTCAACATGTGTTAACTTCAAGATAGATGTAATCACTTCATTAATTGCACACTTTCAAGCTTTTAACAAATCAATCTGATAGGTTATTACACCTTTGTCCGCTAGGCCCCCTTGCCACAAGCAAACCTATAGTACTAGACTCCCACATACATTATCATACGAGTCCAAAGGCGTTAGACCAACTTGAAATCATACGAGTCCAAAGGCGTTAGACCAACTTGAACCTAATGTATACATCTTTATTCCTTAACGTATTTCTACAAGAAATTTTGTGTTATGTCTCCACATGACAAAACACACAATCACAAATTATGGTTCTTTTAAGGTCTAGCAACCATTACAAGCAATAGAAAAAGAACCCTAGAATTCCTATACCACCAAAAGTCAAACTCACCACCTCTAAACTTAAACGAATGACATTTAAAAGTAGAGGGCAATAACACAAGCCATAATCCTCGGACAACAGCTTGCGGATCCTGAAATGACCGTATGAATAGTGGGCTTATAGCACATGCCCTAACCTTCAAATTGGCATCGGTGACTTTTGTAATGTTTTCGAAAGCATATTTGTGGTTCAATAAAGAGAGAATTATACTTCTTCAAACGCATTAGAACACCTAGCCTACAACTTATAAACACCAAATTTCACGCATCAAATCTTATATTCAACCCCCTCCAGTGTTCTAACACTACATTTTCATACCACACAAACATCCGATTCCAAGGTTCACCCGCCAAATTCGAACATGCAAGCACCCGCTTGCACAATTCCGATTTGACATCTTAAGCCAACATTTATTGTTAGAAATTAATCTTGATGTTCAAGGGTGTATACGGGTGAACCAAGAAAGATGAGGGTGGAATTAGTTATCATGTAGAATATGTTAGTCAAGGTAAATATTAGAAAAGTATTGAATAATTTGGCTGTGAATAGGCTGTCATCCAGCTGTGTTTGAGCTGTGATTTCATTGTAATTAAGGTTAAAAGTAGTATAAAAGAGGGTCATTGTATAGAGTTTAAGATGTGGTCTTTTGTTCTTCATATTAATAAAAAGAGTCGTGGTAGTTCCCACAAAATACAAAGTATTATCATTGTTTTTCTGGTCCAATATTCTAACAATTGGTATCAGAGCGAGACGATCAAAGAGACCTGTGTGGCGGTAAAGGGGAGATCAAGTAACAACCGAAGACGTGTAGAACAAAGCCACCCGATCAGTTCTGTGATAGACTGACCGAAGAACCTGTGACAGGTTCAAACCATCTGTGATAGATCCATTGAAGGGCTGCTGATCGAATATGAAGGCTGCTGAAAGGTTCTAATTAAAGGATTTTTTGGGTAGCAATTGAGCAGCAAAGTGCAGACCAGATTTGTGAAGTTTCCGCTCTATTTCTGTTGAAGGATCAAAGGGCTGTGAGAGCCGGTTGCGAAAAGCAATCAAAAGAGGGTAAAGATAAGTGACTAATCTGTGACAGATCGATTGAAGACAGGTTGTGTGACCCAACTGTAGTAGAAGAAGACCTGTGTGATACAGGTTACAAAGGTGTGATACCGGTGTGGAGTAGAAGTTGTTTAATCCGTGAAAAATTGAACCAACTTTGCTGTGAAAGCGGGTTCGAGAAGAACTAATCAGTGATTAATAAGTGTGGGAAAGCGGGTGATCCGTGTGAAGAAGTGAAAAACTGATCTGTGTGAAACAGATTGGGTTCTGTGCGAGGCAGAACGTAAGGTTGTGTGAAGCTGCGATCAGAAGTTAAAAAGACCTGAGCGATTCAGGTCATCACTGAGAAGATTTAATCTGTGAGGGATTATTCATATATGGGACAATCTGTGTGACAAAAGTTGTGAAGAGAAGAACTTAGAAAAGCAGAAGAGCTTGTTGTTTGCAATCAAAGGAAACAATTGGCAAGTGATTTGCTAGGAAATGAGATTGTTGGGCTGTTGTGATAGCATGTTTGCAAGGCTGCAAACAAGGAAGAAAACAGAACGAAAGCTATGTGAAACAGAACAGAAGCTATATGAAGTAGATTTGAAGATCGATGATTGATCAAACTTGGAAGAAACATTGTTTCGGCCACTGGAATTCAAGACCAAGGTGGTACAACATCAAGATTAAGGGCGAGAATGTTAGAAATTAATCTTGATGTTCAAGGGTGTATACGGGTGAACCAAGAAAGATGAGGGTGGAATTAGTTATCATGTAGAATATGTTAGTCAAGGTAAATATTAGGAAAGTATTGAATAATTTGGCTGTGAATAGGCTGTCATCCAGTTGTGTTTGAGCTGTGATTTCATTGTAATTAAGGTTAAAAGTAGTATAAAAGAGGGTCATTGTATAGAGTTTAAGATATGGTCTTTTGTTCTTCATATTAATAAAAAGAGTCGTGGTAGTTCCCACAAAATACAGAGTATTATCATTGTTTTTCTGGTCCAATATTCTAACATTTATTTCCGCAAGATAAAATCAGTGGTACAAAGCATAACTCATCACCAAATCTTGAAAGATGGATTGATTTTATACCTGGACAAAAATGGGGAAACTTAGGGGGAAAAGACGAAGCTGATATGGTTAAAACAGTTAATCCAATTACTGTTTGGTGTGTTCTTCGTCGAATTTGGAGATTGGTAGCTGATAATAAATTGGTTATACGCATTGGATTTTGTTTTACAAGGCTTCCATAGTTTCTGGCACTTCTTGATTGATGAATATCAACTAGCAGAAATAAAGACATGCAATGTTAGTATTTATCCACTAAAATAACTAACCCCAGCCAGAGGCTTTGCCCCCTAGACTTTGCATCCTAACCCGACCAACCTTAAAAGATTGATTTGCACAGTAAGATTTTATACGTTCCTCGTACCGAAAACACACATCACTATATTCACAGACCTCAATTGCAGTCACCGATATCTATATACGTATTATACGCTCCTCGTACAGAAAACGCACATCACTAAATTCACAGACCTCAATTGCAGTCACCAATATCTAGATATGTAGATGAGTGAAGGGGATAAGTGAAGATTTTGTAGGGACCGACATGGAAGACGATAATTTAGCAACAGAAGAATGTGAACAGCTAGCAAACAAAGACAATAATTCAGCACGAGAGCAGCCTACACGTGCTTTTTCAAGAAGAATCGATAGGTGTCTAGACGATAAAGATCATAAGTGATATGTATTATCTTCCAGAGAAAAGGGAAACGGTACTAAACTGCTAGGAGTAGCAGAAGGACAACCCATCTTTTTACAAACAGTAACCGGTTTAGCATTCATAAAATTTCAGTCTTGTTGAAAAAGAAAAATCTTTATCGAGTGAACAGAATAGGCAAATATACAACTAAAATAACCGAAGGTGAGTATACGCTAACGGTTTGAAGCGAATACCACACAACACACTAACCTGTGTTCAAGTCAAGCAGCCTTCCAAATAGGGGTGCTAATGGGTCGTGTTTGGCAGGTCCAACCCCACCCAAACTCGAACACGACCCGAACCCAAAAATTGTCAGACTTGTCAAACCAAACACAACATGAAGCCGGTATACATACCTAAAGCACGTTATACAGCAACTAACTCCAAATTCAAGAGCCCACCTGCTGACACGTATAATAAGAAAGCACATGTACAGGTAAAAAAAGAAAAAAAAATATGGGAGTTAGCACAAATACAACCAAACAATAACATACACGATAGTCTTCAAATGGAAAAAGAGAGTGGTAAATATAATATTTATTATCCATTGATATAGCGAAAAAATAGTGGAACCTGTGTTGACTGCAACTTCAACTGAAAATGATTGCTAGATACAATACTAAGTTTCCAAATATATAACAGATACTGCACCTTACATCATTAGCTCTTGTCAAATTGCATTACTCACCGCTGCCCTTAATATATAGTTACTTTGATTCAAAGCCGTTTGTAAGGACAAGATGGACAGACCATCTTCAGAAGTTGTCAGTTGATGCTATTCTGTTTTTCTGACTTGATTGTGGTAGTCTGTCTGTCTATTGAGTTATGGTAACATAACAAATAACACTCAAAGGTGGAAGGGCACACAACCTTACGCCCTACGGGGAACAACATTCATAATAACAACGCTATGTAGGCCAACAATCTCAAACAATTATGAAGGGCACTAAACAAATCATGCTCACTTAAAGTCAAATATGTATATTCAATGATACTAGATCATATAATTTATATCTAGAAGATAATCTTTGGGCATAAAAATAAAAGTTCGTAAATTTCCAATCATCCCATCATGTACCATGTAAAAATCAATTTTTGAAGGTTGACAAACATTGTTGTTAAACATAAATTCACAGTTCCTGTTAGAATGCTAGTCAAATAAATTGACTGTTCATTTAGCTGCATTTGGAGAACAAAAATTTAACTATTTTGGTAAATAGAATATTAGGAGACTTACCACTGTGTGGTGATTCTTTTGAGAGATTACGACCATAAATTATAGGCACTGTTTGTCATCACAATTCACCAAAACATGTACACCTGCACCATTTAAATAAATTATTAAAAAAGGGAACTGTCTTGACTATGAAAATGAATGAAGAAACTAAGATGAAAGTCAAACCTTGATATCATTTATGAAACAAAATTAAACACCATTTGGGTCAGAACTTGCACCATTTGACTTGCCATTGTTCAGAATCTAACTGAATTGTCATTCACTCACACCATCCAACACAGATTCACGGTTCCTGTTAGAATGTTAGTCAAATGAATTGACTTTTATTTGGCTACATTTGGAGAACTAAAATTTAACTATTTTGGTAAATAGAATATCAGGAGACTTACCATTGTTTTTTGAAAAATTACGACCATAGTTTATAGACACCATTTGTCGTCAACATTCACCAAAACATGTACACCTGCACCATTTGAATAAATTATTAAAAGAGGGACCTGTCTTAATTAAGGAAATGAACGAAGAAACTAATATGAAGGTCAAACCTTGATAACATTTATGAAACAAATATAAACACCATTTGAGTCAGAACTTGCACCATTTTTACTCCCCATTGTTCAGAATCTAACTGTATTGTCATTCACTCACACCATCCAACACAGATTCACAGTTCCTGTTAGAATGTTAGTCAAATGAATTGACTGCCTATTTGGCAACATTTCAAGGACTAAAATTTAACTATTTTGATAAATAGAATATCAGGAGACACTCTTGTGTGGTGATTCTTTTGAAAAATTACGACCATAGTTTATAGACACCATTTGTCATCAACATTCACAAAATCATGTACACCTGCACCATTTGAATAAATTATTAAAAGAGGGACCTGTCTTGATTAAGGAAATGAATGAAGAAACTAATATGAAGGTCAAACCTTTATAACATTTGAGTCAGAACTTGCACCATTCGACTCGCAATTGTTCAGACTCTAATTGAATTGTCATTCACTCACACCATCCTACAAAATTGAACATGAAGCTAGTGGGCACTAATGTCTAGAAAACTATATAACGCAGGGCAACCTCCACTAAAATACACTTTTGCAAAATCCCAAGATTCAACTGTATCCCAAATCCCACATTTAGCATAAATTTAACAGAATCCCAGGTTCCAAATTAACATAAATCACAAAGTAGTGTATCTAAATTCAACAAAAACATAGATGAAATCCAAATCAGCAAATACAATTAAGGATTAGTATACCTGGACAAAGATGGTGGAACTTACGGGAAAACAATGAAGCTGATATGGTTAAATCGGTCAATCCAATCATAGTGGCAGATAATAAACTGGTAATATGCATTGGATTTTGTTCTACAAGGCCATTACATAGTTTCTTACACTTTTTAACTAACAAATACCAATTAGCAGAGATAAAGAAAAGCATTGTTGGTATTTATCCACTAAAATTAATGAAGGAAGAAAGTGATGTGAATGAAGAACTTATACATTACCAGTAGAGAATCAAACCTAAAAACACTTAAAAGTGGGTATTCAAATGTGTATTGTAACTCCTGTTACAACAGAAGAAAGGACTAAGAAAATAAAGTCATCCATTATATTTTTCTAAAAACAACTATAAGCTACACATGTTACAATACCCATAGACTTTCAAGTAAGAAAAATAGTTTCAAATCACCTGTTAATTAAATTTGTAAGCAATGAACATACGGTTTCAATATGTAAACTCTAGAATTGGTCAGAAACTCTAAATCATATACCAAAATTAGTCTTAAATCCTCTAAATATGTAGAAAAAACAACAGGAAACTGCTTAGCTCAGGTCCTCAAAATCTAGATAAGTCTCAAGTTATCAGAAACACACATGAAAAGTGGTCCGACCCGTGTGAACATTTAAGTTAACGAGATTTGGATGGATCCAACGTCTGAAAACAGAGCGTAATCGAACCCTCATGTAACCAGCCTATTTGATCTCTCTCGATCGCTGTGCTTTTTGTCGATAAACAACAAAAACCTGCAAAATGTAGGAGCGCTTGAAAGCAATAAACAAAAGAGAACAAAACCATAGAACAGTACCGTATAAAATGATCTGTTCAAGAGAAAACCCCCTGGTTTGAGTGAAATGCTACCGCATGAATCTCCGATCAAAACCCCATGAAAAGATAGATACCTTTAACAGTCGATGGTGAATTTGTTGAAGGCTTCATCTAGGGTTTTAGAGGATTTTCTCTGGTGTGAAAGCTAGTTAGAATTAAAACCCTAGTTGTAGTTTCGATGGTGAATTTCTATGGGATTTTGGAGGGAGAAAGTTCCTCTTATAGGAAACGTAATATATTATCGCGTAATCTAATCTAAAGTCTAAACTGTCATTATTATCCAACCGTTATCAGCGTATCTCTTCGTATCTTTTATTATTATATAATTACTTAATTACACGGATGGTCCCTCCGGTATGTCATGATTTCACGTTTGGTCAAGATCGACTCAAAACTTTACATAAACATAACGTATTTAGTCCCTGAGTTGGATGAATGTTTATATATAATACATCTATTTGATTAAATAGTCATTTTGCTCAAACACTAACAAGTTGGTTATGATTTTTTAAACACATGATACAAGTCTGATATGCATGTATTCTCAATTTGTCTCCACTTAACATGAGAAATGCATTTATAATTCATCATTTAATATACCCAAAACACTGTTTCTGTTCCCCCGGGTCAACAAATATACCCAAAACACTGTTTCTGTTCCCCGGGTTAACAATCTTGAGCCCATTGCTACGTCCAACTATAATTCTAGTTATCATCTGGGCCGATCTATCAAAAGGCCCATGGGCTTACGGTCTAATTCCACTCTGTTTTGTACCTTTCATTGATGTACCCGTACACTTGACAAGCCCGCTAATGGGCTCTAGCCATTGGACTTTATGTTTTGTGTTGGGCCATATTCTTTTTCTAATTCGAATGTGGACTAGCATAAAACATTTGATGACTTAATTCAGTAACCATCTATGCATTTGGATCATGAAGGATTTATTGTCTTACACACTCAAAATAGTGTAAAATCATAACGTAAATCTAACTTTCGAAAACAATTTCACTAAGAATGGTGTAAAACCATACTATGGGATCTCTTAATTAGGAGAGGAGAGTTTAAACAAAACATTTTACAAAATATTTATTTTTTATGTCAATTGGATTCAATGAAAGACAAATTTGCACTTACAGACTCAAAATCTGCACTTTAGTTCTGTCTTGTAAACAAACTTTCAAACCTAAAACCCCAAAGAGCAATCTTCATAAAAATAATAATAAATCATCGTCAACAAGATCTCAATTAATTCATAAGTTGAACGAACAGACGAGATACAAAGATTATACATACACATTACATTTACATCTATGTGACAGATACAATCTTGAAGTTTTTTTTGGATCTATGAAGGAAATCATCATTGGTTTATCAATAAAAAGATATTAAACAATTAACAGCCAAATCTTATCAACATCAATATAATATTTAATCATTACTTGTAATGTATGGTTTAATATTATTTTATGGATACAATGGTCGAGAATTGTAAGCAACATTAACCATCATCTTCTTCAAAAATAGGTGAGTTTATTGGATTTCGTTGGGTCGCTTCCAAACATCACTACGCAAGTTATGTTTGTTTTGTCTTTTAATCAAATAAGAATATAAACCAACATAATGAAAAAACAGAAAGACCATAACAAGACCCACCAAAGCAAGTAGCTCCAACAATGCTGATTACGGTCATGTTGATCCTCCAACTGAAAACCACTTCTCTTCAAAAACCCATCAGTGAAACAGCTAACCCAATATCACCACTGCAACAAGAACACACCAAAAAATAACTTCAAGCACCATGGAAAAATCAAACCAAGTACAAGCGATATGAGGATCAACAACCAGCAAAAAGAAGGCCACTAGGGACCGATCCCATGTACCAGTAAAGCATAATCTGATCTTCCAAAACCAGCAAGAAGAAGGCCACTTAACAGATGAATAGCACAACAAGCAAATCATCTTCAATTAGAGAAGTCTACGGTTGGTCAATAATATAACATTTTAGGCATCCAAGCCAAGAGAGATAAAACATATGACGTAGAAGATAGTGAACAAGTGATGGTCATAAACAAGAATCTTGAATTAATCAGTATAAAAAGTTACATGATGCACCACTTGTTCACTTTCCATAAGCAATCCAAAGGGGATTCAGAAAGACGCAATAAACCAGAGAGAACTGTCCAAGACAAGCTATACAAACACATCACAAAACAAATGCAATGCTTTAATTCTTTCATGATGATAGAAAAGAAGAAAACCAATAATGGAAAAAAGAAGAAAAGTAAGCATCCATAAGAATCAAAGCAAAACCAATTGATGGTCAACAGGCATCAGTCCTACACACAAAATACAATACTTCGTTTCAGCTATCTAGACAAAAACGTTGGTGATATCAAACAAAGAAGGGAATAAGAAAGAAAGAGAAATTAGGAAAAAAGTTGCCACCGAACATAATGCGTAGGTCCAATCATTCGTGCTATTTCTGCAGAATGAAAACTCCACACTCCTGCAAGTTCCCCATGATGATAAACAGATAGTAAGATAATAGTATTGACATTAACACAATCAAAAGAATCATAGAAAAACCAGTTGGTGATGATCGGACAACCGTGTTTGACAGCACACGAACCTACACACGAAACATAACTCATCATGCAAGCATACACACGAGAGAAAACAAGAATTCAGATACTCAACAAAATAGTCAAAAAAAATGAAAAGCACCGATGATCCGCAAGAGAGATGTACAATCCAATCATCTTTCGCTATGACTAAGCCTGCGGTAGGTCAATAATATATCCTTCCAGGCATCCCAACCAAGATAGAAAAGTAACAAAATAATAATATAAGACATAAAATCACCGGATGCCATAAATAGAGAACGCAATTTTAGAAAACAAACCGCAAATGGCGACCAAGAAGATTGGACCAGTAATGTTTGACACCAACCCTAAAAACAAGGCATAATCTCATCATGCGAACTCACAACAGAAAATAGGAATCACATGAAGAACAAAATAACAAAGTAGGTCCTCCTTGATTAGATGAAATCACATCAACTGATATGATGCTCCCATATCAAACCCAAAATCAAGAGGGATTTACACAAAAGATGGAAACAAACCAGAAAGGACAAAGTTCCAACCCAACCACATGTTTTCCGGGCCTATCAACAATGAACAAATTGCATGATCAGACAAATGAAGAGAAAAAAAAAACTACATCAAGTTTAAAAGAAAACCCAAAGATGTTCAGCATGATGCTTGGTCACCCAACAAACCTACAAACGAAACAAAATTCTCTTGTTTTTGGAACCTAGAAAGAAAGTTGGTCACAAGTGAGCTTAGAATTAGGACCCCAAGATCAAGCCCATCAAAATGCATAGTTTAATTAATGTGTTGCTGTTTAAGTTAACACATAATAGCACTAACACCATACACCAGAAAGCTCCTCATGATGATAGGAAGACAGGAAAACAGAGGTAACATTAAAAAAATTTAATAATAATTAAAGTGGTGATCGGACAATTTGTTGGATGGCAAACTAACCTACACAAAAAACATGTTAATAACTAAACTGGTGAACGGACAACATGCTGGACGGCAATCTAACCTACACAAAAAAAAACATAATCTCATCATATGCAAGCAGACACACAAGAAAATGAGAAACCAGAGAGAGAAAAGATTAGAGGGAAGAAATTAACAGATGGAGCAGATGATCCACGAACAAGCAGAATATTTCAATCATATTTTAAATTGAGCCAATGGTGCGTCAATATTATATCCTAAGACATTCCTGCTAAAAGAACAGAAGAAACTCTTGTGATGCTCCTATTCATCACTACCCATTAACAAGCCCAATCAAAGAGATGATCACAAACAAAATGACAACAAACCAGAAAGGAGAAAGGTCCAAGCAAAACACAGGTTTACTAGACCTGCCAGGCGCCAGCAATAAGCAAGATTTAAATACATGAATAATACAAAAACAAAAGATAAAAATATGCAAAACAAAAATAAAACCAAAAAAAAACCGGATATGGTCACCAATGACTGGTCAGCCAACAAACCTACGAACAAAATACAACTATCTTGTTTAGTAACATGAAAACACAGGTTTACTAGACCTGCCAGCAATAACAAGATTTAAATACATGAATAATACAAAAACAGAAGCAAAAAAAACAAAGAAAGACCATAACAAGACCCACCAAAGCATACCCATGATGGTAATCATCCAGGTGAAAGGAGGTGGTAGTAGAGCTGGCAGAACAGTCACAGCAACACAGACCCATAGCTTCCAAATCAACTACTAAACCAACATAATGAAAAAACAGAAAGACTACCAAAGCAAGTAGTCAATGAGTCTTATGTAACAAGACGCACCAAAGCAAGTAGCTCCAACAATGGTGATTGCGGTCACGCGGATCCTCCAACTGAAAACCACTTTCCTTCAAAAACCCATCAGTGAAACAACTAACTCAATCTCACCACTGAAACAAGAACACACCAAAAAAACTTCAAACAATCGGCCCTAAGGAGCAAATAAACCATAATCTAACTCAAAACACCATGAATAAAATCAAACCAAGAACAAACGATATGAGGAACAACAACCAGCAAGAAGAAGGCCACTAGGGACCGATCCCATGTACCAGTAAAGCATAATCTGATCTTCCAAAATCCTATCTGGTTCTACAAAGCAAGAAGCACATATCAAGTTGCACCCATACCTGCTACTTTTGAATAAATAAATTTTCTAGCACGTGAATCAAAGAAAAAAGTTGCAGACAAAGATGGGAGATGGTCATCAGTGCAAAAGTTTTATCATGCAAAAATGAAGAAAACCAATAATACAAAAAAGAACACAAAGATGGGAGATGGTCATCAGTGCAAAAGTTTTTATCATGCAAAAATGAAGAAAACCAATAATACAAAAAAGAAAACAAAGACAGGAGATGGTCATCAGTGCAACAGACATACAAACAAAATTCGATGATTTTAACTCCGGGATGTAGAAATAAGTTTGGTGACATGAGATGAAGAACAAAAGGAGAGGGTTTTAGGACAAGAAAAAACCACTGGTCATGATGCATAGGTCCAATTATATGTTTGTTGATCTTTCTGCAAAACACAAACATAGTACCATTAACTCCAACTGAATGACAAAAACAATAAAGCCCCCACAAAAACAATCAAAAGAACAATAGAAAAAACCAGTAGGTGGTGATTGGACAACAATGTACGACGCCACACAAACCTACACAGAAAACACGATTTCATCAACCAAGCATACACACAAGAAATGGGAATTCACACAAGAGATGGGAATTCACAGAGAGAACAGAAATAACGGACACAAGCTGACAATCAACAAGCAAGCAAAACGATCCAATAATCTTTAGTTACACCCAAGTCTGCGATATGCAATTCCTTTAGGCTTTTAGGCATCCTATTGAAGATGGAAAAAGAACAAATAATAATAGAACACATAAAAACCAATGATGCGAGAAATAGAGAATGTGAGGTTCATGGAAAACAAACAGCACATGACGACCAAGATGATTAAACCTGTAATGTTTGACACCAACAAACCTACAAACAACACATAATCTTGTCATGCGAACTCATAAGAGAAAAAAGAAATCAAACGATAAGCAACATAGTAGAAAAGGGAAAACGCAGAGGCTAATTATCGGCCATCAATCCAGTTGTATGCAGCTACGTCTAAAGTTGTGGTGATAACATATCCCCTGCACACCTCAACCACACAAAGAGATAAAGAGAATTACAAGTCATACTAAAGTTCAACAAGGACTCTTGCTACTACAAGCACACTCCATAGACAAGATAAGAGAGACAACTTACACAACTCTAAGTTACAAAAGCATAGATAAGCCACGTAAAGCAGAATAGGACTACCCACTATGACTCCAATCCTTCGGAAGAAAGATCCGTTAACTAGTTTATGTAGGAGTGACGTGAAAGCAATAGAGATAATAAGTTAATAACTCCCAATAAGAATAAAAATGATAGTCATTTGTGATTCCAGCAATGCAATTAGAGCTTACAACTGATAATGAATTAAGAACCCGAAATATGAAGCCTCAAGATTTGAAGTTCGTAGAACAATTATTTATTGGGAAATGTTGTGAAAATCATCCACCTACAACCAAAACCATAAACCTAGCATATGCCATTAACCATAGTGACGAACAACAAACACAAACACAGAACTACAATACCCCATGATGGTAATCATCCAGGTGAACGGAGGTGGTAGTAGAGCTGGCAGAACAGTCACAGCAACACAGACCCATAGCTTCCAAATCAACTACTAAACCAACATAATGAAAAAACAGAAAGACCATAACAAGACCCACCATAGCAAGTAGCCCACAGGCTCTTCAAAAGAACAATGATAGCCCACTCCCCATGCAAGCTTCTTTAAGCCTGCAAGAAAAACAGAAAGACCATAACAAGACCCACCAAAGCAAGTTGCTCCAACAATGGTGATTGCGGTCACGCGGATCCTCCAACTGAAAACCACTTTCCTTCAAAATCCCATCAGTGAAACAACTAACTCAATCTCACCACTGCAACAGGAACACACCAAAGAACTTCAAATAGTCGGCCCTAAGAAGCAAATAAACCATAACCTAACTCAAAACACCATGAATAAAATCAAACCAAGAACAAACGATATGAGGATCAACAACCAGCAAGAAGAAGGCCTCTAGGGACCGATCCCATGTACCAGTAAAGCATAATCAGATCTTCCAAAATCCTATCTGGTTCTACAAAGCAAGAAGCACGTATCAAGTTCAAACTATGCCTGCTACTTATGAATAAATAAATTTTCTAGCACGTGATTCAAAGAAAGAAGTTGCAGAAAGTAGCACCCAATCTGTAAAGGAACATTGGCAAACCTCCCATGACCAACTTTCAATCAAAACAAATGTGTATAGCAACATAACCAAACCCTACGAGGCAGAACATTACAAAGCGCCAGGACATCGCACATAGGCTTTCTATAACCTATCAACAATGAAAAGAAGATGATCCTTCAATAACCCATCATCAAAAGAATCTTAAGAATATGAACTGGTAAATAAATACCAGCAGCTCACCGGATGACATTCTCGGCACCCCCTCACACTCCCCAGTCTCCACCACACCGGCGGTCACCCCCTCCGCGCGGCTTAATCACCCAACTCAGGTTCTGCAATGTACAGTAGTCACGCAATGGATTTTAATTTTGTAGTCAATATTCCCCTACGATGGAAGATAAAAGAAGAAAAACACGCAACCCGTTGTCGTCATCCAACGAACAGCTCGTATGATTATACCTACTCATGTCTGATCACAGATAATAAAACCTCAGATAACAATACGCAATCATAATTTCTCGCACCTGATTAAAGGAAACAACAACCAGATAAACTTTAGCTGCACATCCAACCGGACACCTCGTATGATTATACCTAATCATGTCTGATCACAGAAAACGTAATTTCTCGCACCTGATGAACCAGATCGACCGTAACTGCAAAACGATATTCCCGTGAACCAGAGGATGACAGAGAGATTATATATTGAAGAGTATGAAACCCTAGCGGAGGAAGATCTGCATCAACAACACCTTTGAAATAAAACCTAACTAATTGTTGAACACACGATTATAGGTTGTATATATAGGGGTATGTATGTATGTCGGTGGTTAACGCGTAGCGTTGGTCAAACGCGGAGCCAGATATTTAAGGCGGTTATTTTATTTTCTTTTATTTTATTTTCTTTTCTTTCTTGTGATTCAGTTTGTTTATGAAACTAGTTACCCGAAGCCAAATATTTGAACCACGTTAAACTTCATTCTAATGTAAATTTGACCTCTAAAATATTCATATGTGAATTACATTTTTATAGTGTGGAATTCCGTAAAATATATATTTTAATGTATAAAAAAGTATTATGACACTTGGGTGATAATCCATAGTATCAAATTTTCTTGTATTGTTATTAATATTCAATATCGCCGACTTAAACCGTTCGTATCGCTCAAGTATCGCTAGATATAAGTTGAACAATGAACATGTGTTGCTATTTAAAATTAAAAATTGAAGTAGCAACATTCGTGTCATATTAATGGCCTAAGGTATAGCCTCGGTAACAAACGTTCAATGTCTTGGAAAAACAATATAACTAACACAACAATCATAGAAAAATTCGTAGTTGGTGATTGTGATCGGACAAGAATGTTCAATGACGCACTAACCTACACAAAACATCTTCAGTTACATCTGATCCTGTTATGAGCCAATAATATACATTCTTTCAGTGAAGGTAGAAAAATAACAAATGACAATAGAAGACATAACCCATCAAATATTTCTAATTTTACTTTCCCTAAAGCTTGTAAAGGATTAAAAGACAAACCCACCACAAACCAAGGAGTCCAAATCGAGGCTTTCTATCAATAAAAGAGCAGGTAAAAAGAGTGTCATGATAGTAAGTCAATTAATGCAAAATGCATGTACACAATAATATTAACCAGGTGGTGGTGAGTGAACAAAACCGTTTAGAATACCTTGCCAACCCACAAAATAAACACAATCTCAGCAAGCAAGCATACACACAAGCAGAAACAAGAAACCAAAAAAAGAACGAAATGGTGAGAAGAAACAAACATATGGAAGCTAATGATCCAGTCATTTTAAGTTATAAATAAAGGTGCGCGACAACATCCCTACGAATCTCGATCATTGAGCAGAGAAAAAGGCATCATCCAACATCAACATAAACTCCCTTCATCTAACATACATGCATGCCAAACACCTCCATAAATAGGATAAACATGAGACGAGTCTAATTGCCAACCCATGCAACAAAGCCAGATTATAGTACAAACAATAATTCAGTTCAAAATTATATATCACAAATATCTAAACATTATGTGTGTAGAATGATTGTTGTAGGTTGATGGGTTTGAAAGAATGCATTGAAAGTGTTAAAGGCAAACGTAAGTCACATATACTTAAATTGTGTTTTGATGCTACTAGATTTGTACACGTCAACACTTAAAAACCAGTAATGGATTATCAATATATCAATAATTGATGGGAATTCATGTCAAGTAATTAGTTCTACAACTAAAAAACATAGATAAAAGTCATGTAGATGATTTCTTCTTCATAAACCTCTGCTCCTCCAAATTTTGTTAATCGGTAACTACAATCTTGTAGATGATTGTCTGCATCAATGTTTTCAATTTCTGAGATTCGATCATGCACCTATGTAAAATGAGAAATGGAGCAAAATACTTGTGCTTAATTAGCAAACAAATTCAGTTCTTGAAACAAATCCTCTTGATATTTGAAGGCTTCATTTTCATTATAAATCGTAAGATCTCGCTGATCAGGGCTCATAGACAACAAGTTCTGAAAGATCATAATCCTTAAAAACTTTAAATATAGGTTCCCCGCAATTTCCCAAATTCATGTATATATTGTTAGGTATTAAATAGTAGAGGGGGTTAGTTGTAATAATAGTAAAGTGCGAAGGTTGTAGTGAATAGTTTAATTGTACATATCTTATTCTCTGTTGTACAAATCTAAAACGTACAAATCAACTACTAAACCAACATAATGAAAAAATAGAAAGACCATAACAAGGAGTAGAGCTGGCAGAACAGTCACAGCAACACAGACCCATAGCTTCCAAATCAACTACTAAACCAACATAATGAAAAAATAGAAAGACCATAACAAGACCCACCATAGCAAGTAGCCCACAGGCTCTTCAAAAGAACAATGATAGCCCACTCCCATGCAAGCTTCTTTAAGCCTGCAAGAAAAACAGAAAGACCATAACAAGACCCACCAAAGCAAGTTGCTCCAACAATGGTGATTGCGGTCACGCGGATCCTCCAACTGAAAACCACTTTCCTTCAAAATCCCATCAGTGAAACAACTAACTCAATCTCACCACTGCAACAGGAACACACCAAAGAACTTCAAATAGTCGGCCCTAAGAAGCAAATAAACCATAACCTAACTCAAAACACCATGAATAAAATCAAACCAAGAACAAACGATATGAGGATCAACAACCAGCAAGAAGAAGGCCTCTAGGGACCGATCCCATGTACCAGTAAAGCATAATCAGATCTTCCAAAATCCTATCTGGTTCTACAAAGCAAGAAGCACGTATCAAGTTCAAACTATGCCTGCTACTTATGAATAAATAAATTTTCTAGCACGTGATTCAAAGAAAGAAGTTGCAGAAAGTAGCACCCAATCTGTAAAGGAACATTGGCAAACCTCCCATGACCAACTTTCAATCAAAACAAATGTGTATAGCAACATAACCAAACCCTACGAGGCAGAACATTACAAAGCGCCAGGACATCGCACATAGGCTTTCTATAACCTATCAACAATGAAAAGAAGATGATCCTTCAATAACCCATCATCAAAAGAATCTTAAGAATATGAACTGGTAAATAAATACCAGCAGCTCACCGGATGACATTCTCGGCACCCCCTCACACTCCCCAGTCTCCACCACACCGGCGGTCACCCCCTCCGCGCGGCTTAATCACCCAACTCAGGTTCTGCAATGTACAGTAGTCACGCAATGGATTTTAATTTTGTAGTCAATATTCCCCTACGATGGAAGATAAAAGAAGAAAAACACGCAACCCGTTGTCGTCATCCAACGAACAGCTCGTATGATTATACCTACTCATGTCTGATCACAGATAATAAAACCTCAGATAACAATACGCAATCATAATTTCTCGCACCTGATTAAAGGAAACAACAACCAGATAAACTTTAGCTGCACATCCAACCGGACACCTCGTATGATTATACCTAATCATGTCTGATCACAGAAAACGTAATTTCTCGCACCTGATGAACCAGATCGACCGTAACTGCAAAACGATATTCCCGTGAACCAGAGGATGACAGAGAGATTATATATTGAAGAGTATGAAACCCTAGCGGAGGAAGATCTGCATCAACACCTTTGAAATAAAACCTAACTAATTGTTGAACACACGATTATAGAGGTTGTATTTAAAGGGGTATGTATGTCGGTGGTTAACGCGTAGCGTTGGTCAAACGCGGAGCCAGATATTTAAGGCGGTTATTTTATTTTCTTTTATTTTATTTTCTTTTCTTTCTTGTGATTCAGTTTGTTTATGAAACTAGTTACCCGAAGCCAAATATTTGAACCACGTTAAACTTCATTCTAATGTAAATTTGACCTCTAAAATATTCATATGTGAATTACATTTTTATAGTGTGGAATTCCGTAAAATATATATTTAAATGTATAAAAAAGTATTATGGCACTTGGGTGATAATCCATAGTATCAAAATTTTCTTGTATTGTTATTAATATTCAATATCGCCGACTTAAACCGTTCGTATCGCTCAAGTATCGCCAGATATAAGTTGAACAATGAACTTGTGTTGCTATTTAAAATTAAAAATTGAAGTAGCAACATTCGTGTCATATTAATGGCCTAAGGTATAGCCTCGGTAACAAACGTTCAATGTCTTGGAAAAACAATATAACTAACACAACAATCATAGAAAAACTGATAGTTGGTGAGTGTGATCGGACAAGAATGTTCAATGACACACTAACCTACACAAAACATCTTCAGTTACATCTGAGCCTGTTATGAGCCAATAATATATATTCTTTCAGTGAAGGTAGAAAAATAACAAATGACAATAGAAGACATAACCCATCAAATATTTCTAATTTTACTTTCCCTAAAGCTTGTAAAGGATTAAAAGACAAACCCACCACAAACCAAGGAGTCCAAATCGAGGCTTTCTATCAATAAAAGAGCAGGTAAAAAGAGTGTCATGATAGTAAGCCAATTAATGCAAAATGCATGTACACAATAATATTAACCAGGTGGTGGTGAGTGAACAAAACCGTTTAGAACACCTCACCAACCCACAAAATAAACACAATCTCAGCAAGCAAGCATACACACAAGCAGAAACAAGAAACCAAAAAAAGAACGGAATGGTGAGAAGAAACAAACATATGGAAGCTAATGATCCAGTCATTTTAAGTTATAAATAAAGGTGCGCGACAACATCCCTGCGAATCTCGGTCATTGAGGAGAGAAAAAGGCATCATCCAACATCAACATAAACTCCCTTCATCTAACATACATGCATGCCAAACACCTCCATAAATAATAAACGGATAATGACCAATTATGATTACAAAAACTGCTTTTTATCGGTAGAATTCATTAAGAAAACAACACAAACTGATAAGCATTGTTTTAAAAATCGGTTGAGACGTGCGCCTCGAGGCGAGGCGCCCACAAAACGTGTTTGAGGCGGGGCCTCAAAGGTTTATTTGGTACGTGCACCTCATGGGTCTGAGGCGCTAAGAAAGGTAGTGCCTCAGGGGGTTTTATGTTTGTTTTCAGTGTTTTAGACTCTTTGTGTCAATTTCAAACATTCCATGTCTTTTTAATGTGTTTTTTATTTTTATGTTTTTGATAAATCTGATTATGAAATTAGTCTGTATTTTATTTTTTACAAGATATATAATTTTTATATTTAATTTTTAATTCCGCCTCGGGCTTACGCCTCGGTTCGCCTCGGGCTTACGCCTCGGTTTGCCTCGAGGCTTACGCCTCATGAGGCGAAGGGAAAACGTCTCGAGGCTCGATTCCGTACTTTTAAACCTTGCTGATAAGATGCACAATCTGATAAGATGCACCTACTATTGACTTTCCATAAGCAAATTGAAGGATCACAAAAAGATGGCAACAAACCAGGAATGGCATAGGTCTAGGTAGAATACAAGTTTCCCAGACCTATCACAAAATAAGATAGTTTTAATCATTTAAACACTTGCAACATGATTAAAAGAAAAGGATAACACTAATGATACAGATAAAAATGCATCACTCGTTGCTCTTTGACTTCTTTCTACAAAACACAAGCATAGTACCGCCAACCCCACGCTCCTACAAGTTCCTCATGATGATGGAATGGTGGAAAAACAATGATGACAACATAAATAAATAACAATTTAGAAAAACCAGTAGGTGTTGGAAAACGATGTTCAACACCACACAAACCTACAAATAAACATAATCTTGTCATGCAAGCATACACTACAAAGAAAAAACGAGGAATCAAAGAAAGAGAACACAAGGAAGGAACAAATAGATGGGTGTTGATGATCCACGAGCAATCACAATGATCCAATCAGCCAAAGGCAACACTCGGCTTGTTGTGGGTCGATAATGTACCATTTTAAGCGTCCTGACCCAAAGGGAAAACAAAAACATATGATCATAAAAAACAAAAGACCAATGATGCAACATAACCCCTTAATAAGAAATAATAGCATGCTCATATAGTCACTTCAAATAAGCAAGCCCTAGATCAAGAGCGATTATCAAAAAAATGGAGAAACCAAATAGGAAAGAGGAAACCAACAATCAAAACAAGTTTCTTTTGTTATAGGAACCTAGAAAGAATGCTGATCATTATTGAATGAACAAAAAACAAAAAGGGTTTAGGACAATAGTGATACACATCAAAATGCATACTTACATTCACATGTTGCACTTTCTGCAAAACAAATAGTGACATCAACTTCATACTACTACAAGCTCCTCATGATAATGAAAGACAGTGAACAACGATGGAAACATAAAAATTATACAAAAACTGGTAGGTGTCTTGGGCTAACTATGTTCAATGCCGCACTTACCTGCACAGACAACACATAACCTCATCAATCAAGTATATACATACAAGGAGATGATAGATCAGAGAAAGAAACACACAGTAAAAAAAGAACAAATGGATGGGTTGGTGATCCACAAACAAGCTAATTAATCCAATCATCTCCAATTACACTAAGCCTATGGTGCGTCAATAATATATTCTTTAAAATCCCAGCCAAGAAAGAAAAATACATAGGACAATGGAAGACAGCAAACCAATAAAGTGATTAAGTAAACACAAATTTTAAGCAGTACAACTCCTTAAAAGAAGAGAATAGCACATACAGAGGGACTTGCGGAAGAATACAATCACTATTCATTACTTTCCAAAAACAAGCTAAATCATAAACAAGATGGCAACAAACCAGAGGACAAACGACCAAGCAAACTACAAGTTTACTAGACCTGCCAGAAATAAGCAAGATTGATATTTGATGATAAAAACGAAAGAACAAATATGCAAAAGGATTGCAACAAGATTTAAGTAAATAAAAAACCAAAGATGGTCACCATGATAACTGGTCACCCAACAAACCTACAAACAAAACACAATTATCATGTTTCAGCAAACCTTAAAAGAAAGATGGTCAATCATGGAACAAAAAACAAAGAGGGTTTGGGGACACCGAAATGATATGTTAATCAGAATGCATACGCCCAATAATGAGAGGCTCATTCTGCTAAACACTTACATAATAACATGTACCCAACAACCCTACAAACAAAACAAAATTCTCTTGCTTGAGGAACATATAAAGAAAGTTGGTCACTATCGAAAAAAGAACAAAGAAAGAGGGTCATGCAGAGTTTCAAAGGAAGGGGGTCTTAGGACTCCAAAATGATACACATCAAAATGCATAGTTTCATTCGTCCGTTGCTCTTTCTGAATAGTAGCATCAACTCTATACTCCTGCAGTTCCTCATGATGATGGAAAGACAGAAAAAACAAAGACCAAAAGACAGAAAAAGGATCACAACATAAAAAACAATAAGCGGTGATCGGACATGTTGAATGCCACATTAGCCTACTCACAAAAACACACCCTTGTCATGCAAGCATACATACAAGGAAATGAGAAATCAGAGAAGGGAATAGAGGAAAGAAAATAACGGATGGGAGTTGATGATACACGAATAAGCAAAATCATCCAATCATCTTCAATTACACTGAGCCTATGGTGCATCAATGGTATATCCTTTGACATCCCAGCCAAGAGATGAGAGTAAAAAAACATCTGATAACAGAAGACAACAAACTAATAATGCCATAAATAGAAAAATATTTCTTAATCAGCAGAACTCGAATAATAAAGAATATACCAGTAACAGATGTAATGATAGATCCCAAAACTTCGACTAGAGAATGCAAAATTGAACAAGATAGTCGGCCCGATTCGAGAGGACTAATCTCCAAATTCAGATTACAAAACAAATAATAATAACCAAGACACCTAAACAATAAACAAGATCTAGATATATATATTCTAATTCTCATCGGAAGTTTGCACCCCACTACCCCATGTCCTGATTTTTTGGATCAACTACTCACACTTCCTAAATGTTTGAATTAATTCTGAAATTAATCCCGCCAACAGCTGGGTTCGTATCACGTAATATCCTGTTCATCACTTTCCATAACCAAGCCCAAGTCAAAGGGATAATCACAAAAAAAAGAAGAAAAGAGAACATGAGCACATAAAGATAATAATAGAGATTGAGAAACACCGATTGCCAATTATGACTGCTAACCATAAACGACAGCTAAGCCAAAGAAACCGACAACATTCTTGCAGTGTGATGCCAGCCTGCGGCCAATGTAAACAGTTGAGGCAATGAGGCGTTATCTTATGTGTTAATAAACCAACGAAAGGAACAGTATCATGAAGCACCCAAAGAATTCGGTCTCATATCATAAACCTGATCATAGATTTATCATTATCATCGACCACAACTTTGTTTGACCTCATCAACATTGGGAAAACAACATACCCAACAGAAGCATAAGGCCAATAGCATGGTTAAAGTTCTACAACACATTAGTCTCAGATGAGCTGATGTTACGAGCACCAACATGGACAAAATGATTTACCTACAAACAGCATCCCAACAGAAGCATAAGTTCAAGTGAACCCACTCCCAGTCTCAGGTGAGCCAAGGCTCTATCATAATTGACGTAGCATTTTCCAACAGCAGAACTAAGCATACAACATGGTCGGAACAAACATCATCAAACAAGCAAAGAAAAACATGGTGAGAACAAACATCATCAAACAAGCAAAGAAAAACATTGTGAGAACAAACATCATCAAACAAGCAAAGAAAAACCCAAAACAAAACATATGCATGTTTAGAGCCAGAGATGAGAATCAACCCAACAGCAACATCACCGAACTTAGAAAGGAGCAAGCAATCAACAAAGTCTCAAATTTAGTGACCCTCATCATCATCAACACAACTAACCTTCCAACAGACACATCAGGTAACCTAACTGCAACATTAGTGAATAAAGAAACTCATGAAAATGGACATTCCAAGCCTACTTTAGAACCATATTTAAAGATCAAATTTCAATACATGATTTCTCTAACATCAAACTTGCTATTATGAAGGAGAAGGGTGATGCCCCAAAATGCGGGCGCTTATCTGTTCCGTAAGTTCACAACTTTAATTCTCATTTATGTTATGAAGTATGCTGATAGTTGATGCTGATATAACAGACAATCTTTATTATTGCATAAACATTGTTTTAAAGCTACAAGGCTACTACATGTAATGATCTTCAAAAGTAATATTTTTTTAACAGCAATAAAGATTAACTGAAAATAGGAGCTAGTGGCTGAAAAATGCACCAAGAATCATCAAGAAGTACTATTAACCACTACATTGATTCAAGCATCAAAACACATGCACGTAAAAAAAGCCAACGCTAACGGCCACCTAATGGAAAAAAGTACCGAGCACAGAATCCAAAGAAACTGCAATTATGACAAACTAAAAGCAATTAAATCACTCAAAAAAGAGGTCTATGTTGGTTTGATTAGTCAAAAACACTTGCACAGACATGAAGATATAAGCAGCAGATCTTTGACTAAAGCTGAAGCAAACCAAAATTCAGTCAGACCATGTACTCATTAGTCATTAGCACCTGAAATCACAAAAACTAATGTAAACACAACATTTAAATAGAAGTTACCATGGAGTTAATCCTTGCTAAAAAACTTCACCTGTGCTCTAATTCGTAAAATACAAGCATCCAAAACAGGAACCTTATACCGAGCATGAACGGTTGTAGGAAGAGCAATCTTGTTGGTGTTAAATTCAAGAGTGTAGGTTAAAACAAAATTGCATCTCTAAAAGCAAAATATATTCACATAAGAAAGCATGGCATCACCTGATTTTTTTGGATTTAGGATAAAATTATAGGGGCTCAGACGAATTAGTGAGACTGCAGGTGGCTGCAAACAAGGTTTCATGTCAGATTACCAGACCTACCTTCCTCGAAATATGCCTCGCCAAGATTTGCCACTAATTCGATCAACATGGCCAGTGAGACATTGAAAAAACCTAACCAACAACCACTCGAGCAACAGGCTTTGGCAAGACATGTCCGAAAGCAAGTGTTTACAACTAAAATCAAAACAAGCCTCACATCTTTAGTAAAATATCATTCATAAGTGCCTCATTCATGTACAGAAAGTAGTATTCATAATTGTTGGTAAATCATATAGAGCAAGTTACCAAGGTCGAATTGGGCAAAGGGGTGAGATCACCATGGAGGTTGCAGGTCAGCAGCTACCATCCTCGGAAGTTTCCAAGCCAAGGCAAGACCCTCGCCATTCAGAATCTAACGCATCATGTGCCAACCACTGATTTGTGGTTTTGAATGACTTCGAATTTCAAGTAAGAAACCCTAACCACGTACAGAAAACAACACAAAGCCGACCTAATAGAAACCCTTACAGACATATTAAGACGGAAGCAAAACATATATAGCAGATATCAGCACCAAAAGTGTTGCAGAAAAGACCTATATATTTAGATGAGAACCCCGAACAAACAGAGCAAAATCAAAATAGAAGCAAAGGAACAATCAGAATCCGTAGCCCGCAGAAAAGAGATGGAAATCCAACATCAAAAGATGAGGAAATCCAACATCAATGGTATGTGAAACCTACCCTTGAAGAACCGCCGGTGACGATGATCCCCAAACCCGCAAACAGCCTGCGGAATATTATTGTTCATTTCATTTCATTAGGAAAATTGTTTCATTTCTGGTTGATTATGCGAAGGGATGAAATAGCGATGGACCTTTGACCGGCTACCGTCTAACGATCAGAATCGGTCCACAGAAAGATATAGGAAATTGAATCCCAAATCGATACGGCCTCCGGCATCGCTACCGTCTAACGATCTGTCGTCAGTCGTCACTCAAACCACTTAACACCACCGGATGTTCTTCTCTCTCCGTCGGATTTTATATCCAATCGCTATTTGGTATCGTACCATCGGGCATCCTCTGCTACTTCAGATTCTTGATTGGGTATAGTGGACGCCAACGCAGTGAACCACCACCAGCAATCGACTACGATCACGAAGGAAGATCAAGATTAAATCAATCTGGTATAGTGGTTAAGAAGGTCTCTAGGGTTTGGGTTCTTCAAATCTCACTGTAAGATCTTTCTTTACTTCATCTTGTTGTTTGGAGGTTTGTAAGTCTTCGGATCCCCTTCTGCTTTCTCACTTCATTCTGAATCACGAATCTCTACTATTAGGCATTATTTGGGCCGGGTTAGGAGGACCGGCATCTGACCATTTGTGTGCATTGTACATGTTGCATCATTAGTTTGTTATTTGTGTTACTTGTGTTTAATTGATATAAGTGACTATTTGTTTTTATCTCGGTCTCTTGTGTTTAATTGATGTTGCATTAAATATTTGTGCATCACTGTGTCTAAGTCTATTGTGTGCTTGCATCCAATAGCCTTGACTAATCCTTGATCTGCCAACTTGATTGGTGTGAAAAGCTGGCTTTGATCTTAGTTGTGCTTATTTCGTGTTTTTGTGCTGGTTTTTGATCGCGAAGGGTTAGTGAGATACAATAGATAACAGGAGTCATTACAATGCTCTGAGATCATGTTCGGGGAGGAGAGGTGCTTCTTCAGAGAGAAATGGATATAGACTGCGAGTAGCATCGTGGAATGTAGGCACCCTTACTAGTAAGTTATTAGAGTTAATTGATGTGCTGAATAGACGTAGGGTGCAAATAGCATGCCTTCAGGAGACTAGATGGCGGGGTGGGAGATCAAAAGAGTGCAATGGTTATAAACTGTGGTATTCAGGGTCAGATGGTACAAAAAATGGAGTAGGTTTTCTAGTTGCTAAAGAACTTCAGGATAATGTAGTGGAGGTGAGAAGATACGATGATAGACTTATGCTGTTAAGAATAGTAATAGGGGATGAGGTAGTGACAGTAGTTAGTGCGTATGCACCACAAGTTGGATTAGGGGAAACGGAAAGAAATAGGTTCTGGGAGACCTTAGATCATGTTATGGGGGAAATACCTAGAGAAGAAAAAATATGCATAGGAGGTGATTTTAATGGGCATATCGGTAAGGGTAACGATCAATTCCCGTCGGTTCATGGAGGCTTTGGGTTTGGTCTGAGGAATGAAGGCGGAAGGGAGCTCCTTGACTTTGCTTTAGCGCATGCCCTAGGCATCATAAACTCGTTTTTTAAAAAAGAGACTCGCATCTAATCACGTTTAGCAACGGCGGGAGACACACGCAGATAGACTATCTGCTGATGAGGGGAGAAGACCGTAACTCGTGGAAGGACTGTAAAACAATCCCGGGAGAGTCTGTAGTGACTCAACATCATATGTTGGTGGCTGATCTACGCGTGAAGAGAGCAATTGTCCGGCCAATTAAGAGATTTAGACCTACGATCAGATGGGGCCAGCTCAAGGACGAAAAGATTACTACCTTTAGAGATAAGGTCATACCAATGATCCAAACTAGGCCACAGAAAGACGCAAATCAAATGTGGGAAGAAATGGCAACTACAGTTATACAAGCAGCTAAAGAAACTCTTGGACTTGCAACAAATAGGACAGTAGGCCAGAAGGAATCCTGGTGGTGGAACGATAATGTACAGGAGAAGGTAAAAATTAAACAACAAAGTTTTAGAGACCTTTTACAATGTAATAATGACGAAGAACGAGCAGAGCTAAAACATAAATATAAGGAGGCTAAGAGAGAGGCGAAAAAATCTGTGTCAGAGGCAAAGAACACAGCGTACGAGAAAATGTATAAGCGATTAGAGACGAAAGAAGGAGAATATGACATGTTTAAGATTTCCAGGGCAAGAGAAAGGGGAAGACAAGACCTCAGAATGGTAAAGTTTATAAAGGCTGCAGATGGAAAGGTCTTGGTGAAGGAGAACGACATCAAGGCGAGATGGAAAACTTACTTCGATAACCTTTTCAACATAACGAACCCTAATCAACAATCTGCCATCGATAAAACAACCCAACCAAACCAACAAAACAAGTGTTATTGTAGAAGTATCACTGTCGACGAGGTTATGAGGGCGCTGAAGAAAATGGGAAGGGCTAAGGCAGTAGGGTTAGACAACATACCGATTGAAGTGTGGAAGTGCCTAGGAGACGAGGGCCTGGAATGGTTAACAGACTTATTCAACACTATCGTCAAAACCGGGAGGATGCCAGAGCAATGGAGAAGCAGTGTCATAGTCCCCATATATAAGAATAAAGGAGATGTACAATGTTGCACAAATTACAGGGGAATTAAGCTATTGAGTCACACGATGAAACTATGGGAAAGAGTTATTGACACGAGAATTAGACGAGAAACCCAGATAACGGTAAACCAATTTGGATTTATGCCAGGACGCTCCACAACAGAAGCCATACACGTCATAAGAAGGATAATGGAGAAATATAGAGAAAAGAAAAGGGACCTACATATGGTTTTCATTGACCTAGAAAAAGCATATGACAGTGTGCCGCGTCAACTCATTTGGGAAAGTCTACGACTTAGAAGGGTACCAGAGAGGTATATCAAAATAATAATGGATATGTATGAAGGGGCAAAAACGTGTGTGCGAGCACCAGTCGGAGACACAGACTTTTTCCCGGTGGAAGTGGGACTACACCAAGGATCGGCATTGAGTCCATTTCTCTTCACAATAGTGTTGGATGAGATGACGAAGTCTATACAAGAACCAGTCCCGTGGTGCATGCTGTTTGCGGATGATATCGTCTTAATATCAGAATCAAAAAGGTGCTTAACGAGAGGCTAGAACAGTGGAGAGCCGCACTAGAGAGAAGAGGCTTAAGGATAAGTCGCTCTAAGACGGAATACATGCATTGTAACTTTAGTGGGGGGGATGAAGAGGACACCCAAATAAGTATCCAGGGTATGACAGTACCACAGACATCTAGGTTTAAATACTTGGCTCGTACGTACAGGAGGACGGAGAGATACACAACGATGTAGCTCACCGTGTGCAGTCAGGATGGTGCAAATGGAGAGCAGCATCAGGGATCCTGTGTGATAAGAGGTTCCCAGCAAAACTAAAGGGAAAACTATACAGAGCGGCAGTTCGTCCAGCTATGTTATACGGAACAGAATGTTGGGCCATAAAGAAATCGCACCAGAGACAAATTGAGGTCGCGGAAATGCGAATGCTGAGGTGGATGTGTGGCCACACAAGATTGGACCGAATAAGAAACGACGTGTTTCGACAGAGGCTAGAGGTGGCTGGTATCACAGATAAAATACGAGAGGGAAGATTAAGATGGTTTGGGCACGTAAAGCGGAGGCCGTTCGTAGCACCTGTTAGAGCAGTAGAGAACATCAACGTAGAGGGTAGGAGGAGTAGAGGTAGACCTAGGTTGACTTGGGACGAGGTAATTAGGCGAGATATGGTAGACTTGCACCTCTCTGAGCACATGATCGAGGATAGGAGTGTGTGGAGGCGTAGAATTAAAATTAAGGACTTTTAGCGGGATCTGTGGGTAGGAAGGGTAGTCGTAGACTTAGTTGCGGGACCCCTGTTTTCTTTAATCTGCCCTTTCGCGCGTTTCTTGAAGAGTATCTGTTGTACTCAATTTCTCAGCTTTTATGTGATCTTTACCTGTGTGTTGTATGCTGTATACCATAATTGTTACGGTTATTGTTTTCCTTACTGAGTCGGGGGTCTCTTCGGAAGCGGTCTCTCTATTTTCCATGATAGAGGAAAGACTCGCCACCAACCACCCCTCCCAGACCCTGCTCTTGAGTGGGATTTACTGGGTATGTTTGTTTGTTTGTTTGTTTGTTTCATTTCATTAGTTTATAAACATAAACAAACATATATAGTGCGTGTTTGGCGATGCCAAATAATTAATTTTTTAAATTTTTGAAGGGGTAAAAAGACTAAAATACCCTTTCAAAAAATTAAAAAGTCAAAAAAATTTAACTTTTTAACTTTTCTGGAGGGGTATTTTGATCTTTTTACCCCTCGAAAAATCAAAAAGTTACTTTTATAAAATTTGCCAAACATGGCCATATATATAATAGGATGAAGGATAATTGAGATTTGAGAACCCACGCTTCATGAGCAAATCTGATTCTGGGGACCCCACGGATACATGCCCAAATTAAGAAAAAGATATCTTGTTATTATTATTTATTGATTAATTGATATTTATATTAAATAAATAAATGATCTTTCGTGTTGTTGAAAATTCTATTTTAAAAACTTTCAATAATCCATTTTCAATGTTAGTATAAGGTCCGTTTGTTCCATAAAATTCATGGAAATTGAAACTGATAATGGAATTTATTTTTTTAAATATTACATTATGGTTCGTAGAATTATATATACTATTAAAACACTATGTCGGTGGCTACAGTGCCACTGTACATGTGTTATTGCTTAATGTACAAGCTGTCGATGCACATGGGTGTTTCAAAATTTTCACTTGCTTTACACATCACGCGCCCCTTCATCTGTTTGTGCCACCTCTCAACCTCCTTCAATCTTTTTCTCTGTGCAGAAAACCGGCACTCCGGTGGCCCTCCATCGATTCTCCTCTTCTCTCTTTTACCACGTCTTCTTCTTTTCTGCAATTTGAGCTTACGGACGCCGATCACCGTTTCCTCTTCCGGTGGTACAGAGCCCCTCCGTTCCGGTTGTTTTTTCGTTAGTGAAATCGAAGATTCCGGTTCACAGATCAACAACATCGTCAAAAACATCATTTAAATTTATGCACTTGCTCTCCATCTAAACTTACAAGTAAAGAGAGCTTCATTTTGTGAGAGAAAGAGATAAAGTGAAAGGAAGAGAGTGTAGGGTTTGAGAGGGTATATTTAATTTTTAATGAAAATAAGTGGAATCCAAATTAAATTACAGAATGTTTAACTAGAAATTTGAGATCCATAAATATCTCATACTTTTAACTTTCTCTTAATTATTATTTGTTTTAATTTTTAACCCAGTAAATCATATTTATATTTTATAGGTATTCAATTTTAAACAATTCCAACTTTTATGTCCTATTCAACGTTTAAAACCACAATTTATAATCTTTTTCTTTGTTGTTGTAAAAAATATATTTCTTATATTATCTAATAAAAACTTTAATATTTTAACTTTAAATTGTGAATTTTTTTTATAGCTATGTAGAAGAAAGTTATATTTTGTACTTGAATTGGCTATTTGTGTACAAAATATTTAGATATAACAAATTAACAAGGTATGCTTGGGCTCTTTGACCAAGTGATTACGATTAAGTGTTGTGATTGCACTCGAATGGTAAGGTTGATTGGTGCTCCTTGATCTTGATGAGAGGAGGATAATTGGAATTTTTAACAAGAAAAATAATCACTCTATTACAAAAGAATCCCGCAGCAACGCGCGGGGCTCAAAAATTAGTTATATTTGAAATTATAACTTATTTCATCAATCTCAAAAACTCAAAATTTCTTCACGTATTCTGTGGAATTCAAAGCATTCATATGTAATGTGTAAATTCTACTTAACTAGTTTAGATACCGAATAATAATATTAAATTAATATTTAAAAACTATAACATGATTTTTTTGAGATTAAATATTTTTGAAATTATGTATAATAGTTAATTTAGGTAATAAAATAATAATAATAATTTTCAAACTTTCATCTTTAAAAAATATTTGCTTTAAAAATATTATTTTTTAGACACTCCAGTATTTTTTATAAATATTTTTTAAAACAATGTCATTTTTTAAAACATTTTAATTCCTTAATTAATGTTACAAAACAAATAAACCATGGGATATTTAAAAAATCATGTTGAATTTTAATTCCAACTAGACATGTTATTATTTAGGGTATTGGATTTTAATAATTTTAACTTTTATTAACCGGTCGGGATTGATCTCAATTTAATAAATATTTACAGACACTCTCAAATTTGAGTTTATTTTCCTTTTAACGATCTATTTCTAACTAAAAGTAACCTCGTTAGTTTTTTAATGACGTGAACACTATATGTGACCAAAACACTAAGTAGAAAGTTAAAATCTACCATCAAGTCCGTCAATTTGAAACTTATACACCTTGAAACTCGTCAGTCCCTACCTCTTGATTTGAACCATTTGACTCTTTATAGGTAGATTTTAGGTAATGATGGAGTCTAGACAACGGAAAGTAGACCTGATGGAGCATGAGAGGCGACAAAGTTGAAACATTACTCAAATTCTGCCCCATTTTATTAAAACAAAAACTAACAGTGGTTAATTCTTGTTAGTAAGGGATTGTTGAAGAAAATAAATTTAAAGTTGGAAGTGTCTGTAAAAAACGAAAACGTTTTATATTTGACACAACTTGTACCTATACGTACCCAAAATTACAAACGTAATTTTTTTAAGTAAAAGTTGTACCGGTGTAAGCCCGGACTTTAAAAACTTAAAAGGGTCAAGATGGCGTGTCAGAGTTAAATAGTAAACATTGATTACAATAAATAAATAAATGTAATTCAATAAATAAACAATAATACTATTATTTACTCATATTATATATAATTTAACAAACAAATAATGTTATTATTAATATTTAATTATTATTTATACTGTTCAATACAACTCAATTAATATAGGAGTGATTAGCATGTTGATTCCTTTTAACAATATTATACGAACCAAATGCTCCTAAGACTTTGTGAAACTGTATAAACTTTTTAGGTGGAGGTGATTCTAACCAGCCGAGGGCAAGTATTGTAATTTTTAGATAGATACCTTATTTTGCGTAACATGGTGTCAATATATTTATGTGATAGGGTTTAAAGAAATACAAAAATAAAAAAAGTTCTGGTCCAACAACTCAATCCGATTCAGCTTGAAAACGACCCAACTATACACGACCAGACCGGTTTCCCATCCGACTATCCGCTCCGACCCGGTTATGAAAATTCTTGTTACTAGAAAGGATCATGGCATTGACAAAAAATTAATCTCCCTTCTCACCAACAATATCATGAAACCATATTGAAGGTTGTTTCTTTTTATTCTTAAATTTCGTTATGAGTCTTGTATCTCTCGAGGCTAAGAGCATTCACAAAAGCTTCCTTGTCCCCGTACCTGCAATTTATCTAAAAATTTCCATCCCCGAAATTGATTTCACATTTTAGAAAATATCTCACATCTCATGTCTCATACTTATAATTTATAAGGCTTGTGAGTAGGTGACCTCAATTTTGAGAGAACGTAATGTTTTCCCCCTAAAATTTTAATTTTAGTGGATAGGGATAAAGACGGGGTAATTAATGTAAGGTTAGATTACAAAAATAATTGTAACTTTTTTGAAATTTAGAGCCGTGGGGGGGAATTAAATGTTGGGATCTATCTTTCAGGTGTTGGAACAACAAACAAGACAAGTGGGCCGTTCATCACAAGCCTACTTGAGTTGAAGGGATGGTGTCATGTTGGGCCTCACAATTGATTATGGTATTTACAATCTCAAAAAGTCCAGGACAAAATATATATAATTAATACAGGAAGAACAACCCAAGAAAAAGTGGATGGCTTGCAACGTGAAAGTTTTAAAAGCCCAAACTGTATTTTCTGTCTCCCGGGTCAACAATCTTGAGCCCATTGCTACGTCCAACTACAATTCTAGGCCATCAATCAAGATAAATATACTGGACACTGAAAACTATTGAAAGTAAAAAAATATATCAACAACAAAACTCAAGAAAAACCAAAAAACTTAGATGTAACTGGATTCGCAATTAATGTTCAGGTTAAGAACAACATAAAATGACAATGGTTCAAGGTGTGAAATTCTTAATTGTAACGATGTGCATTTATCATTCGTGGTTCAAATAATCAATTTGTGACAGATATCACTTAAAGGCGTGCGGTATGTAGGAATTCAATTGAATATTAAAAAGAATATTTCTCAAATTAAAACACTGTTTTTCCTATAATTTGCTCACAAAAATTGTTTTTCCAATAAAATGACAATGGTTCAAGGTGTGAAATTCTAAATTGTTGCCTCTGAATTCAAAAGGTTGGAGAATGTGGTGAGAGTAGAAACTAAAATAGAAGTCCATGCAGACGAGGAGAAAAAAGCATTAAACAAACCACAGGAAGACGAGTCAGAGAAGCTTCTGTAATTTTGACAGACAATCTTCCGGAAGCTTCCACTGTGATGCTTTTAGCAAAACATGAAGACGAAAGTAAAGATAAGGATGCATCTCTTGTCGACATGTATTTGTCAACTCTGTCAGATGAAAAGACAGGAGGGCTTCAAGTTTCTACATTAAATTCAAAACTAGATGAAGGCAAACATCATGGTCCAGGTGATATGCTGAACAAAGAAAAAGAAGCAGTACAGGCTCAAGAACATATTTCCAGCATTAAACCAGTTGATCCCTCAACAGAAGTTGAGATCAGAGAGCAAAAAGAACTGGTGTCCTGTGGGTCACAAGAACCATAACATGTTGCTATCACAGAATGATAAGAATACTGAAGATCCGAAAGTTCTACAAGCAGTAGAGAAAGATGTTGTAGATGTTCAAAAGCATGAGGACCCTGATCATGAAACCAAAGTTAGAATCGTTGATGTGGTGAGCAATACAGAATGCTCGGAAATTGAACCACAGCATCTCGATGCAAAAGAAGCAACATCAGAATTTATCAACCAAGAAATACAAATAAAGCAGAAAAAAGAAGCAGATTAAAGCATAGAGGCTATAATTCCAGTTGAACATGTATGCGTTTTTCTTCAACATCATGCAACATTTTCAATTCATTTTCCTGTTTAATTTATTATAGTCTCATATTTGCTATTCTCTTCAAACAGGTGAAAACTTCAACAGGGAAACCTGAAGTTGGAAGTGTGGACCTTCAGGTTCCATCTGTCATGGATGCAACAGCTGACAAGGCAAATAATAAGACAGTTGAAGTGCATGACAGTAAAAGGACTTCTAAAAGACAACGAGCACCTCGAGTCAGCATGTAACCAAAGCAAACCCATAGAAGAGGTTTCTGGAATGAAACATGTAACGTCATCAACACCTGAATAATGTTTCGCATAACAAAAAGATAAAAAATAACTAAAGATGTAAAAACGAAAAACAAAATAGGGTATTAACAGATGATATCAGTGAAAATAATCTCGTCATGCAAGTATACACAAGAGAAAAAGTGATATCAATGAAGTAAGATAACAAGAGGAAGGACTTCACAGATGAATGGCAGAACAATCAAATCATCTTCAATTAGAGAAGTCTATGGTTGGTAAATAATATAACCTTTTAGGCATCCAAGCCCAGGGAGATAAAACATATGACGTAGAAGATAGTGAACAAGTGTTGGTCATAAACAGGAATCTTGAATTAATCAGTATAAAAAGTTACATGATGCACCACTTGTTCACTTTCCATAAGCAATCCAAAGGGGATTCAGAAAGACGCAACAAACCAGAGAGAACTGTCCAAGACAAGCACTAGTTATGCAGACATATCACAAAACAAATGCAATGCTTAAAATTCTTTCATGATGATAAAAAAGAAGAAAACCAATAATGGAAAAAAGAAGAAGAAAAGTAAGCATCCATAAGAATCAAAGCAAAACCATTTGATGGTCAACAGGCATCAGTCCTACACACAAAATACAACACTTCATTTCAGCAATCTAGAGAGAACGTTATTCATATCAAACAAAGAAGTGAATAAGAAAAAAAGAGGGATGTTTGGACAAAAAATGGCACTGAACAAAATGCGTAGGTCCAATCATTCGTGCTCTTTCTGCAGAACAGAAACTCCACACTCCTGCAAGTTCACCATGATGATAAACAGATGGAAAGATAAATAGAATTGACATCAACAGTCAAAAGAATCATAAAAAAACCAGTTGGTGGTGATCGGACGACAATGCTTGACGGCACACGAACCTACACACAAAACATAACTCGTCATGCAAGCATACACACGAGAAAAAACAAGAATTCAGATACTGAACAAAATAGCCTGAAAAAAAAATGAGAAGCGTCGAGTATTCGGGGGCGAGATGTACTATCCATTCATCTTTTGCTATGACAAAATTAACAAAATTATAATATAAGACATAAAATCACCAGATGCCATAAATAGAGAACGCAACTTTAGAAAACAAACCGCAAATGGCAACCAAGAAGATTGGACCAGTAATGTTTGACACCAACCCTAAAAACAAGGCATAATCTCGTCATGCGTACTCATAACAGAAAATAGGAATCACATGATGAACAAAATAACAAAGTAATGGTACTCCTTGATTAGAAGAAATCACATCAACTGATATGATGCTCCCATATCAAACCCCAAATCAAGAGGGATTTACACAAAAGATGGAAACAAACCAGAAAGGACAAAGTTCCAATCCAACCACATGTTTTCCGGGCCTATCAACAATGAACAAATTGCATGATCAAATAAATAAAGAGAACAAACCATGCAAAAAAAACTACATCAAATTTAAAAGAAAACCCAAAGAAAGTTGGTCACCCAACAAACCTACAAACGAAACAAAATTCTCTTGTTTTTGGAACATAGAAAGAAAGTTGGTCACAAGTGAGCTTAGAATTAGGACCCCAAAATCAAGCCTATCAAAATGCATAGTTTAATTAATGTGTTGCTGTTTAAGAAAACACATAATAGCACTAACACCATACACCAGAAAGCTCTTCATGATGATAGGAAGACAGGAAAACAGAAGTAACATTAAAAAAATTAATAATAATTAAAGTAGTGATCGGACAATTTGTTGGATGGCAAACTAACCTACACAAAAAACATGTTAATAATTAAACTGGTGATCGGACAACATGTTGGACGGCAAACTAACCTACACAAAAAACACATAATCTCATCATGCAAGCAGACACACAAGAAAATGAGAAACCAGAGAAAGAAAATGACAGAAGAACAGAAGAATTCCCTAAAAGAACAGAAGAAACTCTTGTGATGCTCATATTCATCACTACCCATTAACAAGCCCAATCAAAGAGATGATCAAAAACAAAATGACAACAAACCAGAAAGGAGAAAGGTCCAAGCAAAACACAGGTTTACTAGACCTACCAGCAATAAGCAAGATTTAAATACATGAATAATACACAATCTGGAAATCATCATAGTATATGGAAATCATCATAGTATATGGAAGGAGAAATCTACAACTATTCATGATCTGACCAAAAGAATCTACAGCTGTTTATTCATCACTCAACACCCTCCGTAGGCCATGTGCAGCTCATTACACCAACCAACTCTTCACGCTTGATGATAAGTATCCTCATTAATCTTCCGTTTTTTAAATTTACGAAAAAAAATGGCCGACTGGAATAAAGCAACAAACCAAGAGGAAGTAGAGCAAAGGTCCAAGTGAAGCACAAGTTACGCAAAGTCATAGACCTATCAGCAAATAAGAAAGACTAAAAACTTTTATCATGCAAAAATGAAGAAAACCAATAATACAAAAAAGAACACAAAGAAGAAGATGGTCATCAGTGCAAAAGTTTTTATCATGCTAAAATGAAGAAAACCAATAATACAAAAAAGAAAACAAAGACGGGAGATGGTCATCAGTGCAACAGACGTACAAACAAAATTCGATGATTTTAACTCAGAGATGTAGAAACAAGTTTCATAGGTCCAATTATATGTTGATCTTTCTGCAAAACACAAACATAGTACCATTAACTCCAATTGAATGGCAAAAAACAATAAAGCCGCCATAAAAACAATCAAAAGAACAATAGAAAAAACCAGTAGGTGGTGATTGGACAACAATGTATGATGCCACACAAACCTACACAGAAAACACGATTTCATCAGCCAAGCATACACACGAGAGATGGGAATTCACACAAGAGATGGGAATTCAGAGAGAGAACAGAAATAACGGACACGAGCTGACAATCAACAAGCAAGCAAAACGATCCCATAATCTTTAGTTACACCCAAGTCTGCGATATTCAATTCCCTCAGGCTTTTAGGCATCCTATTGAAGATGGAAAAAGAACAAATAATAATAGAACACATAAAAACCAGTGATGCCAGAAATAGAGAATATGAGGATCATAGAAAACAAACTGCACATGACGACCAAGATGATTAAACCTGTAATGTTTGACACCAACAAACCTACAAACAACACATAATCTTGTCATGCAAACTCACAAGAGAAAAAAGAAATCAATCCAGTTGTATGCAGCTACGTCTAAAGTTGAGGTGATAACATATACCTGCACACCTCAACCACACAAAGAGAGTAAGAGACAAAGAGAATTACAAGTCATACTAAAGTTCAACAAGGACTCTTGCTACTACAAGCACACTCCATAGACGATAGACAACTTACAAAACTGCAAGTTACAAAAGCATAGATAAGCCACATAAAGCAGAATAGGTATGACTCCAATCCTTCTGAATAAAAACCTGTTAACTAGATTATGACGAGATGACGTGGAAGCAATAGTGATTGCCCACTATGACTCCAATCCTTCCGAATAAAGATCCGTTAACTGGTTTATAGAAGACCTAAAACAGAGTAAAGGGAAAATCACATCAAATATTATGCCCCCAAGGTAAGATGATTCTACAAAACAGAAAATTTAGAATTTCAATCACCTTATCGCCTGATTCTCAGCAATGGTGCATAGATCTGTAACATAAATATCATCAATGACGGTAGGAATATAAGAAAAACCTTATCAACTAAGGCGAAAGTAAAAAATATGAATGGAAGCCGCCACGCCTAAAAGAAAGCTGCAGGTATTATATTTTATGACCCCAGATAGAAATGATGATCTACTCTGCAACCTACCACCAACAATCAAAGCATAAGCCTCCCTCATACACAATATGGAAATCATCATAGTATATGGAAGGAAAAATCTACAACTATTCATGATCTGACCAAAAGAATCTACAGCTGTTCATTCATCACTCAACACCCTCCATAGGCCATGTGCAGCTCATTACACCAACCAACTCTTCACGCTTGATGATAAGTATCCTCATTAATCTTCCTTTTTTAAAATTTACGAAAAAAAATGGCCGACTGGAATAAAGCAACAAACCAAGAAGAAGAAGAGCAAAGGCCCAACTGAAGCACAAGTTACGCAAAGTCACAGACCTATCAGCAAATAAGAAAGACTAAAAAAGTTTTATCATGCAAAAATGAAGAAAACCAATAATACGAAAACAAAGACGGGAGATGGTCTCAGTGCAACAGACATACAAACAAAATTCGATGATTTTAACACAGGGATGTAGAAATAAATTTGGTGACATCAGATGAAGAACAAAAGGGGAGGGTTTTAGGACAAGAAAAAACACTGGTCATGATGCATAGGTCCAATTATCTGTTGATCTTTCTGCAAAACATAAATATAGTACAATTAACTCCAATTAAATGACAAAAAAAAAATAAAGCCGCCATAAAAACAATCATAAGAACAATAGAAAAAACCAGTAGGTGGTGATTGGACAATAATGTACAACGCCACACAACCTACACAGAAAACACAATTTCATCAGCCAAGCATACTCACGAGAGATGGGAATTCACACAAGATATGGGAATTCAGAGAGAGAACAGAAATAACGGACACGAGCCGACAATCAACAAGCAAGCAAAACGATCCAATAATCTTTAGTTACACCCAAGTCTGCGATATTCAATTCCTTTAGGCTTTTAGGCATCCTATTGAAGATGGAAAAAGAACAAATAATAATAGAACACATAAAAACCAACGATGCTATAAATAGAGAATGTGAAGATCATATAAAACAAACAGCACATGACGACCAAGATGATTAAACCTGTAATGTTTGACACCAACAAACCAACATTACACCAACAAACCTACAAACAACACATAACCTTGTCATGCGAACTCACAAGAGAAAAAGAAATCAAACGATAAGCAACATAGTAGAAAAGGGAAAACGCAGAAGCTAATTATCGGCCATCAATCCAGTTGTATGCAGCTACGTCTAAAGTTGTGGTGATAACATATCCCCTGCACACCCAACCACACAAAGAGATAAAGAGAATTACAAGTCATACTAAAGTTCAACAAGGACTCTTGCTACTACAAGCACACTCCATAGACAAGATAAGAGAGACAACTTACACAACTCTAAGTTACAAAAGCATAGATGAGCCACATAAAGCAGAATAGGACTGCCACTATGACTCCAATCCTTCTGAATAAAGACTTGTTAACTAGTTTATGAAGAGATGACGTGGAAGCAATAGTGATTACCCACTATGACTCCAATCCTTCTGAATAAAGATCCCTTAACTGGTTTATGTAAGGGTGACGTGAAAGCAATAGAGATAATAAGTTAATAACTCCCAATAAGAATAAAAATGATAGTCGATTGTGATTCCAGCTATGCAATTAGAGCTTACAATTGATAATGAATTAAGAACCCGAAATATGAAGCCTCGAAATTTGAAGTTCCTAGAAAGATTATTCATAGGGAAATGTTGTGAAAATCATCCACCTACAAACAAAACCATAAACCTAGCATATGCCATTAACCATAGTGACGAATAACAAACACAAACACAGAACTACAATACCCCATGATGGTAATCATCCAGGTGAAAGGAGGTGGTAGTAGAGCTGGCAGAACAGTCACAGCAACACAGACCCATAGCTTCCAAATCAACTACTAAACCAACATAATGAAAAAACAGAAAGACCATAACAAGACCCACCAAAGCAAGTAGCTCCAACAATGGTGATTGCGGTCACGCGGATATTCCAACTGAAAATCACTTTCCTTCAAAGACCCATCAGTGAAACAACTAACTCAATCTCACCACTGCAACAAGAACACACCAAAAAAACTTCAAGCAGTCGGCCTTAAGGAGCAAATAAACCATGCATAACCTAACTTAAAGCACCATGAATAAAATCAAACCAAGAACAAACGATATGAGGATCAACAACCAGCAAGATGAAGGCCACTAGGGACCGATCCCATGTACCAGTAAAGCATAATCTGATCTTCCAAAATCCTATCTGGTTCTACAAAGCAAGAAACACATATCAAGTTGCACCCATGCCTGCTACTTATGAATAAATAAATTTTCTAGCACGTGATTCAAAGAAAGTTGCAGAAACTAGCACCCAATCTGTAAATAAATTGGCAAACCTCCCATGACCAACTTTCAATCAAAATAAATGTGCATAGCACATAGGCTTTCTATAACCTATCAACAATGAAAAGAAGATGATCACCCAACTCAGGTTCTGCAATGTACAGGAGTCTCGCAATAGATTTTGATTTTGTAGTCAATATTCCCCTACGAGGGAAGATAAAAGAAGAAGAACCTGCAACCCGTTGTCGTCATCAACGAACAGCTCGTATGATTATACCTAATCATGTCTGATCACAGATCATATAACAATACGCAATCTTAATTTCTCGCACCTGATTAACGAAAACAACAACCAGATAAACCTTAACTGCAAAACGATAATCCCACGAAACCAGAGGATGAACTCATCACACCTGAAAACCGATGCGCCGTATGATACAGATCTGGTGATTCTGGTCCAACAACCAGATCTCTAACCAAATACGATCGATGACTTCTAACCAAATACGATCAATGACTCAACAAACAAATTTCAAAATCAAAACGCATCGTTAGATGCCGATAAAAGCTCTTTCGAATCCAAATCACTGGACGCAGAGGATACAGAGATTATTAAACTATCGATCCAGATCTAACAACTATCGATCCAGATCTAAAATCGAAATTGAATAGTAAGTTAGTAACAGAAGGTACCAGAACCATGAAGACGAAAAAGAACTTGGGAATCTAAACTAATTGTTGAACACACGATTATAGGTGGTATATATAAGCGCATGTATGTCAAACGCGTAGCGTAGGTCAAACGCGGAAAAAGCCAGATGATATTTAAGGGCGCTGTTTTATTTTATTTTATATTATTTTTTGTGGTATGGTCAAAAGTTGATGTGCTTTGTGCCAATCAAATCTCGAGGTGTGGTGACAACTTGATAAGATATTGTTTAAAAGTTTTTTTAAAATTTAACTCCTAAAATTCTTGTTCAACCACTAATATTAAAAAAACACGAATAGATTTATGTCATCTAAATACTTTGTTTTTGTTTTAAAAACAGGTTTTACCTATCCATATTATATACAAAATAAGACGGTATCATAAAGTTAAAAGATCCATTAACTCAATACATTAACTCAATACATTAACAAAAAACTCACTTATTACACAAGTTAAAAGATCCATTATTGTAAGGTCTTCAAATTTAAACTCACTTATTACACATAATTCTTTTGGATCGCTCTCTCTCTCTTCTGTCATGTTCTTAAAGAACTAAAACTAAAGTTAAAGGATCGATTAACTCAATACATTAACAAAAAACTTTATACCTATTTTTGGGTCTTAATAAAAAATATGATGTTGTAACGTTACATGTATATCTACTGGATCGTTATTAACGCAATCACATAGTAACTAGTTTTTTAAAACAGATTGAATTAAATAATTACAACTAATTTAAGTGATTTTGTAAGTGTATCAATCTATTTAAACCACGTTAAGCTTCTTTCTAATGCAAACTTGACCTCCAAATTATTAATATGTGGAATACATTATTATAGTGTTACATACCGTAAAAAAATATTTAAAATGTATAAAGAAGTGTTATGGCACTTGAGTGAGTACCCATAATGTCAATTTTCTTGTATTGTGGTTAATATTCAATATCGCCGACTTAAACCGTTCGTATCGCTCAAGTATCACGATGTATAAGTTGAACAATGAACCCGTGTTGCTATTTAAAAGGAAAACTGAAGTAGCGACATTTGTGTCATATTAATGCCCTAACACAATCAAAACAAATGATAGTCACCATGAAAACTGGTCACCCAGCAAACCTACAAACAGAACACAATCTTCTTGTTTCAGCAACCATAAAAGAAAGTTGGTCAATCAAGGAACGAAAAACAAAGAAAGAGGGTTTTAGGACACCGAAATGATATGTTAATCAAAATGCATACGCCCACTCATGAGAGGTTCATTTTGCAAAACACTTGCATAATAACATTTACAGAAAAAGAATAATAGTAACATAAAAGAAATCATAAGATTTATAGAGAAACCAGGAGGTGGTGATTTGACAACCATGTTGATACCACATTAAACCTACACAAAAGATATTATGGTCATGAAAGCATACACAAGGTAAGGAAAAGGAAAAATCATGACAGGAAGAGAGTAACGAGGACTTTAATAAGGAGCAGGATGATCCAACCATCTTCAACTACAGCGAATATTATATATACTTTTAGGCATCCAAGCCAAGAGAGGAAAAACCTATGATAAAAGAAAATGAACAAATGACGCCATAAACAGAAAAGTTGTTTATAATATATCTGTTTAGGCATCTAAACCAAGAGTGAAAAAACATGATAGAAGACAGGGAACATTTGACGTCATCAAGAGAAAACTTCTTTTAACACTAGAACTCTTAATAAAAAGAAAACCACAAAGTATTATAATTCTCCTCTTGTTCACTTTCCGTAAGCTATCCCCAGGGTATTCAAACCATAGAGAACAAAGATCCAACCAGCACAAGTTATGCAGACCTATCAGCAAAATAAACACACAGACAATTTCTATCATGATGATGAGAAATATGAACCCCAATAATGCAAAAAAAGGAGAGGAAATGTCCATAAGAATCAAAGCAAAACCATTGATGGCAGATGGTCACAAAGGAGACAGACCTACAAACAAAATATAATACTTTTGTTAAAGAAATCTAGAAAGAACGTTCGACACATCGAACGAAGAACACCAATAGGGGTTTAAAAACAAGAAATAACGCTTATAATGATGCATAAGCCCAATCATTCATGCTTTCTATAAAAAACATCATCGTACCATTAACCCCACTCCTCCAAGTTCCTCGTGATGATGGAGACACGGAAAAAACAAGAAAATAGCCATAAAAACACTCGATAAACTTGAAGAAAAACCAGCAACGCAAAACATAATCTCGTCATACAAGCATACACACAAGAAAAAATGAGGATTCCAAGAATAACCAAACTAGGCAAAAGGAACATGAGAAGTGCCGACTATTCACAAGCAACCAGAACAATCCAGTTGTCTTCAGTTATGTCTAAGCCGGTGGTTGATCAATAATATATCATTTTAGCATGACAGCCAAAATAAAATATAAAAAAAAACAAAGGAATAGAAGACATAAAACCAACGATGCCATAAATAAAGAACATAAGGATCATAGAAAACAAACCGCAGATGGTGACCAAGACAATTGGGCGGGCAATGTTTGATGCCAACCAACCCTACATATAAGACATGATCTCGTCAACTCACTGGAGAAGATAAAATCAGATGATGAACAAAACTAACAAAACAGAGTAAGAAAGAGATGCTAAGGTGTTTGAGGACCGACTTGTGAGAAGGCAAGCACGACACAAGATCCACAACTTGCAAAAGAACCATCACAGTGGCATCTAACAGGCAAGGGAAAGCCATTCAAACTTATCCAAGCACCAATACAGAAATTGGTCATGCAAATAATTATCACCTGAGCCACCGAGCATGTGAGCATTAAAAGAATTAAGCGAACGTCATGGTTTTGATAGCCTAAAGCACCACAGGTGAGCCTAAGATAGAAGGACATGGATGGCCCACTCTAAATGCCAGCTTTATTAAGCCTACAAAAATAACACAACATGATGCACAAAAAGCCAGAAAAAGTCAAGAGCATGATGATCCTCAAACTGAAAACCACTTCCCTTCAAAACCCGTCAGTGAAACAACTATCCCAACCTCAACAATGCAGCAAAAACACCAAATAAATCAAATTAAAAAACAAATGGCACCAGGATCAACAACCAGCAAGGAGAAGGTCATTAAGGACAAAGCACATGTTCATGCAAGCATATAATGTGATCTTCAAATTTTCTATATGCTTCTATAAGCAAGCAATCAACATCAAGTACCATGCATGCCTGCTAATTAGGAGCGCAAGAAGAAAATTTTTGACACGGCAAAACAAAGAGAGAAAGCGGTTGAAACTAGCGGTGTGAACTCTAAGAGAACATAGCCAAATCTCCAAATCTCCCATGACTTGTATCAATTAAAAAAATGTGCACGGCAACATAACCCAACCAAAAGTAACAGAAAATTAGAAAGTGCCTAGGTATCTTATGGAGGCCTTCTACACAATGAAAAAAAGATGATACTTCAGTAAACCATCATAAAAAATCCCCAAGAATCTGAGGCGCTAAAAAAATACCAGCAGCCTACAGAAGCTAGCCCCAGGCAAAAAAAACGTTATCCGCCCGCAACCAATTGGCAAGACGTACACACATGGAGCAACAAACCTTATAAATGATCATCGAAGTACAATGAAAATTGAACAAACCCACATATAAAAGAAATAACCAACCGTCCAATAATTTGTTGCTCTATTTGCAAAACACATACAACGTATCATTAGTCCCATACTCCTGCAAATTCCTCAATGATGATGAAGAAACAGAAAAACAGTAAAGCCGACATAAAAAAACGATGATTAGAATTATAGAAAAGCCGGTAGAATCACCATGATGTTCAGTGCCAGACTAACCTACACCAAAAATATAATCTCGTCATGCAAGCAATACACATAAGGCGAAATCAGAATTCAAAAAAAGAACAAACTAGCAATAAGGAATAAGGGAAACAATGGATGGGCACTGACAGCCCACGAGCAAGTAGAACAATCCAGACATCTTGAGCACGGCCGAACATAAGGTGGGGCAACAATATATCCCTTTAGGCTTTTGGGCATCCTAGACAAGATAGAAAAATAACAAATGATGACAAAACACGTAAGACCAACAATGCCATAAGTAGAAAATGCTAGAATCATAGAAGACAAACAGATGGTACGTAATGTTTGGCACCATCCCAACAAACAAAACATAATCACATCATGCAAGCAAAACACATGAGAGGACACCAAAATTCAAAAGAACAACAGAGTAGCAACAAGGGACAACGGGAACGATGGGTGTTGACAATCCACGAGCAAGCAGAACCTGTTGTGGGAAATATTAAATTCATTTAGGTTTTTAGGAATCCCAGACAAGACAAAAGAATAACAAATGATGCCAAAAGTAGAGAAGATAAGGATCATAGAAAACAAACAATAGATGTTGACCAAAACGATTGGACCAGTAATGTTTGACACCTACTAACCCTACAAACAAATAAACCTTGTCATGCAAACTCACAAGGGAAAACACTGCTCTTAGTGAACTGCAGGCAAGACAGATCCTGTCATTTTCAGTTACGTATAAAGCTGTGGCGATAAAAACATATCACTGCACATCTCAGCCACATGAAAGACTAAAGTGCTTTCATAATGATAAAAAGGAAGAAATCAAACAGTATAGAAAAGAAAATAAGTCAAACAATGTATAAAAGAAAAAAAACATCCATAAGAGTAGATGCAAAACCATTGATGGGAATTGACCAGTGCAACAGCGCTGCAAACAACACACATTACTTTTGTCTCAGGAACAGAGAGAACACATCATAACAAACAAAGAACAAATAAAGAAGGTTTTTGGACAATAAATAACGACGACCAAAATAGGTAAGTTGCTACTCTTTCTGCAAGACGAACACAGTACAGTTAACTCCACGCTACTGCAAGTCCATCGTGATGATGAAAAGACAGAAAAACAATAAATCATAAAAAACAATCATTAGAACAAGAACAACGAGTAGGTGATGATTCGACAACATTGTTTGACGCCACACACAACATAAACCTACACACAAAACACAATCTCAGCATCAAAGCATGCACACAACAGAAAATGAGAAGAGAAACCACAAGATGAAAACCATACAACGCAAATGCCCCAACCTATGAGGCTACCTATAAAGAACCACAAGAAGCAAACCAACACGATCTTACAAAGATAACCGGATGTTTAATCACCTGGTTTCTGAAAGCATATTCGGATGACAACATAATAAAAGCATAGCGTATAGGCCAAAATGGATATCTTTCCAGATTAGGTTATCATCAAAGACTAGAGTTCAGAACATGGAATCATTTATCAAGTAAGGAACATCTGGCCGAAATACCCAATCGATTTCCCCCTCTTGCAAAACATAAAAGTAGCCCAAAATTAAAAACTTAAGGAAGAAGATACTAACTGAGCTAGGACCCTTCACAAAAAACTCCACAGATAGCTAACAGGCCAAAAATTCAGGCACCTAATCGCCTGATCATAAGTACAAACTAATAGACAGAACTTCACACAAATAGCAAATTTCACCAATAGTGATGAGTAACAAACACAAAGGCACAAGTACAATACCTCACAATGATAATCATCCAGGAGCAAGGAATTGGTAGTCAGAATAGAACCGCTAAACAGCAACACAAACTGATAGCCTCTAAACTACCAAGAAAAACCAGTTGGAGTTAACATGTAATCACAAAGAAGCCAAGAGATCCCCAGTAACCAGAAAACATGATTAACTACTGCATTGTCTAAGTTACAAATTAGAAAGCACATCTTTGTGTTGCACCAGTAACATCCGGCACGCAAAGTAATGGTGTTAGAAGGTCGTGGTTTAGAAGCTTTTAACCTAAGGCACTGATCAACAAAAAATCTGGTCATGCAATTATGTATCACCTAAGCCACCAATCATGTGAGATAGAAAAAGAATGATATATAGGTCATGGTTTAGAAGCTGAAAAAGAATGATATATAGGTCATGGTTTAGAAGCTTTTAACCTAAGGCACCCACAGATGAGCCTGAAGTAGAATAACAAGGATAGCCCACTCTTCATACATGCTTTTTTGACCTACAAGAATATAATATGACCCATGACTACAACCAACCATACACAACAAAAAAGAAAAACAAAAAAAAAAACAGAAAAAGTCACGAGGCTCCCATAATCATGATGATGGTGATGATCCTGAAACTGAAAACCACTTCCCTTCAGAACCCATCAGTGATGTAACTTACCCAACCTCACTGCTACAACAACAAGTGCACACCCAATAATACTTGAAACACACACACCCCTGAATCATGAAGAGATATAACCTTGATGAATCACCATAATTTATAGAAGTGAATCAAATTTAAGTAAAAAGAAATGGTATGCGGATCAACAACAAGCAAGGAGATCATTAGGTACCTAGCATTTCTACAAGCAAGCATAATCTTACCTCCCCTTATTCTATCTGGTTCTGCTAATAAAAATTTTGACAGGAATTCTGCCAAGCAGCAAACAACAAAATAAGGTGTAGAAACTAGCAGCGTAAACTGCAAGGATAAACAGCCAAACATCCCATGACTAAATCAGAAGGTTACAAAGTGTCAAGTCAAGACACCGCACGGAGGTTTTCTGTAACCTATCATTAATGAAAAGGAACATCATCCTTCAACAAGACATCATCAAAAAAAATTAAACAACTCAATTGTTATATCAACAAACAATTGGCCCATCAGCCTACAGAAGCTGACCCGCACAGCCCTGCAAAAGACGAATCATTATCCGCCCAGCAGCCAATTGGCAATGAAAATGAACAATAAACAACTCAATTGTTATATCAACAAACAAAATAACTGAAGTTGTGTGTCCAACGCACAAAACAAATAACTGAAGTAAGAGCAGTAGAGATAGATATAACCCAACCAATGGCTAGGAAATGCTGAAACTACATCAGCATCTAACAGAACCTTGAGAAATTAAACCTCGAGGAATCGCCCGAAACTATAGAAGCATGAATGAGATCAAATTAAAAAGAAACGGCACCAGGAACAACAACCAGCAAGGAGAAGGTCATTAGGGACAAAGCGTGTGTACCTGCAAGCATAATGTGATCATCAAATTATATATATCGTTCTACAAGCAAGCAATAAACATCAAGTACCATCCATGCCTGCTAATTAGAAGTGCAAGAAGAAAATTTTTTACACAGCAAATAAAGAAAGGAAGCAGTGGAAACTAGTGGCATGAACTCTAAGGGAATATAGCCAGATCTCCCATTACTTATATCAATAAAAAAATGTGAAGTGGTCGAAACTAGTGGCGTGAACTCTAAAGGAAATTAGGCAAATATCCCATGACTGATATCAATAAAAAAAAAATGTGAATAGCAACATAACCCAACCAAATGAAACAGAAAATTAGAAAGTATCAAGGTATCTCATTGAGGCCTTTAACAAAATAGACAATAAAGAGGATGATACTTTAGTAATGTTTGACACCAACCATCCATACAAACAAACATAATCTTGTCATGCAAACTCACAATGGGAAAAATATAAATCAGATTATTAACAAAATAAGAAGAGGAGAACACTGCTGTGGCGATAAGAACATATCCCGGCCCATCTCAGCCACATGAAAGACTAAAGTGCTTTCATAATGATAAAAAGGAAGAAATCAACCAATGTAGAAAAGGAAAAAAAATCAAACAATGTAGAAAAGAAAAAAAAACATCCATAAGGGTCGAAGCAAAACCATCGATGGGAATTGACTAGTGCAATAGCCCTGCAAACAATATACATTACTTTTGTCTCAGGAACAGAGAAGGTTTTTGGACAAAAAATGACACGGCCATAATACGTAGTTGCTACTTTTTTGCAAGACGAACATAGTACAGTTAACACCACATCACTGCAAGTCCCCTGTGATGATGAAAACACAGAAAAACAAAAAACATAAAAAACAATCATAAGGACAAAAAAACCCAGTAGGTGACGATTCGACAACATTGTCCGACGCCACACACCACACAAACCTACACCCACGATCATGTGAGAAAGAAAAAGAATGATTTATAGGTAAGGGATTACAAGCTTTCAACCTAATGCAACCCCACAGTTGAGCCTGAGACAGAAGAACAAGGATAGTCCACTCTTCATGCAAGCTTTTTTGACCTACAAGAACATATTACAACTCATGACTGCAACCACCCATACACAAAAAGACCAGAACAAGTCAAGAGTCTCAAACGAGATGATGGTGATGATCCTCTAACTGAAAACCACTTCCCTTCACCCATCAGTTTGAATGTCCAAGCACTGATCAACAAAAATTCTAGTCATGCAATTGTGTATCACTTAAACCACCAATCATGTGAGACAGAAAAAGATTGAAATAGAGGTCATGGTTTAGAAGCTTCTAACCTAATGCATCCCTACAGCTGAGCCTAAAATAAAAGAACAAGGACAGCCCTGTCTTCATTCCAGAGTTTTTGACCTACAAGAACATAATATGACCCACGACTGCAACCACCGATACACAAAAAAAAAAACCAGAACAAGTCAAGAGGCTCCAATGATGGTGATGATCCTCGAACTGAAAACCACTTCCCTTCAAAACCCATTACCCAACCTCACCGCTACAACAAGTGCACACCCAATAATACTTGAAACACACCCCCTTGAATCATGAAGAGACATAACCTTGACGAATCACCATAATTCATAGAAGTATGAATCAAATTTAACTAAAAAGAAATGGTATGCGGATCAACAACCAGCTAGGAGGTCATTAGGTACCTAGCACTTCTACCAGCATGCATAATCTTACCTCTCGCTCTTCTATCTGGTTCTACAAGCAAGAAATTCCACCCATCCCTGCTAATAATAAATGTTTACAGGAATTCTGCTAAGCAACAAACAACATAAGAAGGTGTAGAAACTAGCAGTGTAAACTGCAAGGATAACATGCTATTCAACAAATTTATGAAGAGCAGCATAACCCAACCATATGAAACAGAATGTTTCAAAGTGTCGAGACACCGCACCGAGGTTTTCTGTAACCTATCATTAATGGAAATAACATCATCCTTCAACAAGCCATCATAAAAAAAAATCCAATGAAACTGAAGTCAGTAAAATAAGATACCAGCAGCCTACAGAAGCTGACCCCTATCCGCCCAGCAGCCAATTCGCAAAACTCAGTACAGATAAATGATCATCAAAGCACAATGAAAATGAAACCCACCCATAAACTACTCAATTATTATACCAACAAACAAAATAACTGAAGCCGTGTGTCCAACGCACCAAAAAAATAACTGAGGTAGGAAGAGTAGTAGAGATAGATCACCAATAGCTAGGAAATGCTGAAGCTATATCCACTCATCTCATCCAGACACTTATCAGCATCTAACAGAACCCCTACACAAGAAATTACAAAAGTGGATGACGATCAGTCAAACTGAATAGAAGACTCACAAAAGAGGAATCCAGCCTCAGTCGAGTTTATAGCGTTTTTCCATGCTAAAATCTATTATCAGACTCCAGAAACTTCCTCCTAAAAAATAATAACCTGATCGCTATGCGGAGATAAGTTCTGTGGGAGTTTGATAATCAAAAACGACTTCGAGCACCTAACTGATGGGATCTGAAACAACAGGATTCTCGCAATCGATTTTGTAATTAAAATATGTGCCAGAAGATAAAAGAAGCAAAACCTGGAACCCAACCTAATGTCATCATGTCGTAATCAGCTCGGATTATACCTTTACACAATTTCTCGTACCTAACACTCATAAGAACCTCTCGTTCTGCCTTGCGCTCAACATACGATATCCCCAAATAGAGAAGATACAAGATGATGAACCTAAAAACCATTAAACCTGAAATCCGATAAGCATATTATATAGATCTAGTTCAACAACCAGATCTAAAACCAAAACACCGATCAATGACGTAAAAACCTAAATCCAAAATCGAACCCATCGTTTGACGACTTTAAAAACAGCTTTTGGAATCCAGATCACTGAAACAATGGGGGATGAAGATCTGCAAGAACGCCTCTGAAATCAAAACTATCGATGCAGATCTGAAATCAGAATAGAAGAGCATAGAAGATACCAGAACCCATCAGGAGGACAAATAGCATTGATATCGAAACTATTTGTTGAAGACACAATTATCGGTGGCGTATATATAGGCACATGTATGTCGCGTAGGTCAAACGCGGAAGAAGTCAATTACATAAGGCGGTTGTTTTATTGTATTATTATTAATATAGTGTTATATTAAAAAACTAGGATACAACCCCGTGTATTACACGAGTTGAATTGAAAAATATTAAATAGTTATTAATGAATAATAAGGAACTGTAAAATATTATTTTGATATAAGATATAACTGATATTATGTATAAGTAGTAAAGGTTTATTGGGAGAATGAATTTGATAATGACATGTGTCAAAAAGTGTAAAGGTTTATTAATATAGATATTGTTTAATCTAAAAAAATAAAAACAAATTGTTTGTTTGACAAGTGTTTTTTTATTGTTTTATAAAGAATGTTATTTTGATAATTATGTCAAATAAATCAGTTTATTGTATCATATATATTTATTATGTTATATATTTTACATCAATTTGCTATGTGTATTAATCATTTGTGTTTACGTTTTAAATCATTTTGTGTTTTTTGTCATTGTTTTTATAGATTATAAATATGTTATCTATCATTGTTTTTTACAATTAATAATACATAATAGCATGCTTTCACCAACACCATGTGTTATTTTTTGTTATTTAGTTTTTAATAAGTTATTTAAATTTGTTGTCTATAATTGTGTTTTAACATTAGAAGTATGTAATTATGTTATTTCATCCATGTATTTTTCAAAAACTCATAGTTTTCAAGATAACACAATGACAATCAAAAAACACAATGATATATTGTGTTATTTAGTTATTGTTTTTATTGTATTAGATTAATTAGTTGTTAAATTATTATTGTGTTTTACATATTAAAGATGCATAACAATGTTATTACATCATTATATTTATTAAAATTTATTATTTAAAAAAAAAAAATAGTATTCAGAAAAGCACAATAAGACACAATCTATAACCTATAATAAAAGAAGTTTTTTAGTGACACGTGTTTAATTCCTACAAACAAAGAAGCCACTAACATGTAATCACAAAGAAGCCAAGAGATCCCCAGTAACCAGAAAACATGATCCACTACTGCATTGACTAAGTTACAAATTAGAAAGCACATATTTGTGTTGCACCGCTAACATCCGGCGCGCAAAGTAGTGGTGTTAGAAGGACGAACTCGTGAAAACACGCATGACACCAGATCGACAACTTGCAAAAAAAACCATGGTAGGTTATCCAACGGGTATTGGGTAATCATTCAAAGTTGTCCAACCACTGATCAACAACAAATCTGGTCATGCAATTGTGTATCACCTAAGCCACCAATCATGTGAGATAGAAAAAGAATGATATATAGGTCATGGTTTAGAAGCTTTTAACCTAAGCCACCGCCACAGATGAGCCTGAAATAGAAGAACAAGGATAGCCCATTCTTCATACATGCTTTTTTGACCTACAAGAACGTAATATGACCCATGACTACAACCAACCATACACACACACACACAAAAAAAAAGAAAAAGAAAAAGTCAAGAGGCTCCAATAATTTGGGGAAACGATTTAGGAGATCTCGCATTGTTTATTATTATAACACTTTAAAGTTTGGACCCTATCTTTTCTTATGATGAGTATTACGATTTTATCTTATTTTTTCTTTATCTTTCTACTTTACTAAATTGGTAACCATATGGGACACGTGTCATCATCATATTTTTCTCACTAAAAATTGTCTGTTTTTTTTCCTATTAAATAATCATTACTTACTAATAATATTATTTAATTTTTTCGATTAAGATAGTTTTTTAATAAATTAAGAAATAAATCTTTTTATTAACATTATTTCTAAAGTAAACAATTTCTAGAAATATCTCTAAAACATAAAACTTTTTTAAAAATATACAATTTTTTAAAATTGGTGTTATTAAAAGTAAAAATTTTATTAAAAAATAGTTAAAATTGGGAGTTATAATAAAAGTTTTTAAAAGCGATATTTTTTAAATGTTTGTTTTCAAACAAAAATTTTCATTCTGTTTATAATAAGAAAGATTGCAATCATGTCTTATCTTAGAATATTTTGTTATAATTCATAAATTTTTATTATATTTAATATTTTATTTATTTAACCCATATAGCACACGGTTTTACTAAAGCTAGTTACAGATAGATAGACAAACACACAGACAAATAGATTGATATATTGACAGACAGGTTAGAAAACCATTCATTAAACGGTTTATAGTTAGTAATAAACACAAATATTTAAAATACGATATTTTAATATATGATATGAATTATATATACGTAATAGTTCAAAAAATAAAACAATTATATTATCTTTTAACACTCTTATCTAAATAGTTTCATATTTAAACATTCACTTAAAGATTCTTTTATAAAAAATATTTTTTTATAAAAATATTGTTTATTAAAAACTCGGTTTGTAATTATTCTGTTTGTTTTAATAAGATTGTTTTTAGAAAAGTTCATCTTTTTATATATTTTTTTAAAAAGGACCGATTTAAAATATTTTATTTCAAAAAGGTTTAGTGTTTTAGAAAATTTCATGTTATATAAAAAAATTTATTATTAGTTCTATTTTAATAAAAAGATGTGATTTTTGATTTTCTTAATAAAATATAATTTTAAAAAGATACATTGATTTTAAAAAATTTAGATGAGAGAGAGAAATATAACAATTAATAAAGTTGATATTTAATAAGAGAAAGAAATTAGTTTTAGTGTTTAAATTATTATAATATCTTTTTGGAGGAAAAGATAATATAAGGATGTGTAGAAGAATGACATGTGCCAAAAAGATGGTTCAAAAGAATGAAAAGTGGTAAAATAAACTTTTCTTTATTAGATACCATAGACTATAGATTTAAAACAATCCCCACCAAGATTTTATAATTAGATCCGGAATATTTTCTATTAAAAGAGTGAGTTTGTTTGAATCAATTGTGTTTGTGAGTTGTTTTTTGTTCATCTACTTATTTTGTGATTTTTTCCTCTTTTCATCTAAAGTACATACCTCAATTTAAATTATGATTTGTTAAATGAAAACGAATGAGATGATATATTGTTTGAATCCATTCAACCTGAATTCAAAATTTCGTAGTTCTAAAAACTTTTTTCTCAAGATAAAATATTACTAGATTTGGATCTATTGACATGCTAAATTCAATATAAAGATGTAATTAGTTGAGTTTGCACGGTTGAAGCTCAAGCTTGGCTTGTTTAAATTAAAAATTCAAGCTCGACTTGTAAGTATTTTTAAGTGTTTGAGGTTGGCTCAAACTCAATCATTCGACTTGTTTATATTTTACTAAAGTTATTAAAGATGGTTTTATTTGCTATAGTTATAAATGTTATTTTAGAAAAGTTTACGTAGTGTATTCAACCAATACAAACTAAAATAAACATTCAATAAACTCTAAGTACATTTATATTTCTTAATTTATAGTTAATTTAAAAAAAATCAAGTGATAGAATAATTTAATAAAAGTAAATTAGCATCCAAGGGGCATGAAGCACGTGACGGAATAAAACAAACTCATCCAATAACCAAGGTCCAAGTATAGTTGGGCCTCAATGTTCAAGTATAGTTAGTATTGTGGGCCTGTGGGGTCTGATCCATGTTAAATAAATAATATGACTGATTATATATAAATAATAGAATAGTGATATCGAATTTTTAATTTTTTTCAAACAAAATAAACAAAATTTAAAAACAAACCGTTATAAAATTTTCATTTTTAAAAATTTTCTTATTATAACTCTCAAATTTAATAAATTTTTGTTTTAAAAATTTAAATTTTTAAAAATACCAAGTTTAAAATATTTCGTATTTTTTTTAAAGTTTTATGCTTTAGAAAAATTAATTATTTTATAAATCATTTGTTTATTTAGAAATATTATTAATAAATAGATCTCTTTTTTAATTTATTAAATGTAAAAGAATGTTAAATAATATTATTAGTAATTAAGGTAATTACGAGGAGAGAAATGCGGGAAAATTTTGGTAAGGATAATTGTGGTGCTGTCATGTGGCATCTCAAATTACTTTTTTATTAGAGTAAGAAGATTATACATACTTCCGCATAGTACTTCAATATAAATTTAAAGATATATTTTCCACTGAATCCCCCAAGTACTCAAAGATCTCTGAAAGTGAGCCAAATTAAAAGGGCTTCAAGCAAATATATCATAATAAAAGGAAAGATAAAGAAAAGAGTAAATTATGTTTTTAGTCCCTGTAATTTGACGAAAATTACTATTTTAGTCCAATTGTTTGTTTATTACATTGGTAGTCCAATAGTTTAAGTATTTGTTTTAATTTCATTAACAACTTTAACACCGTTAGACTTATCTGTTAAGTTAATGTAAATTGACAAGTTTACCCTTTGATTATAAATATAATATAATAAAAAAGGCTAAACAAATCCCATACTATCCCCCCTCCCTCTCCCTCTCCCTCTCTCTCGATTCCAACATCCCCACCTCCAACCCATCCCTCCCACCTGAGAACCCACATACGACCACTAAGCACCGCCACATCTTCACTGTTGGTAACCATCAAACACCACCACACCACCACATCTTCACCGCCACAACTGAACCATCCCTGCCCCTTCTTTTCGCCGGAAAAAAGATTCCCTTCCTTCCTTTTCGACGGAAAACAGATCCCCTTCCCCTTTATTCGCCGGAAAAACAAATCAATAACCACCACACCACAACATCTTCACTGTCAGAATGCAAATCCATTCCCCTTCTTTCAAGAGTCATCGACTCATCGCAGATAAACTACTACTATCTCAAACGCCTTCACCTCGTTCAAGATCCCAAACCTAAATGGTCTAGATCTAAATCCCAAAAATCAATATTCAAAACTAAACACCACCACATCGTCCCAAATCCAAGTTCAAGACCCACAAACCCTAAAGGCAAAGTAAAAAATTCATACTCTAAACCCATTTAGGTTGATTCTGATTTTGATTTTCTAAAGAGAGAGAAAGATAGAGAGAGAGGTTCAAGCAGGCGATCTATTAGGATTTGGGCACCACCATGGATGCGGTGGATGTGTGGCCACTATGAAGGTGGTGGGCAGACCCAGTGGTGGCGTTTGATAGAGAGAGAGGAGAGAGAGTGTGAGAGAGAGGCAGGGTTTGGGGTGGGGGAGGGTTAATTATTTTTTGTCTGTAATTTTATAATATGTATTGGAAAGACTGTGAAAATGAACAAATTGCCCTTAGGTGAAATAATAGAAGTTTAACGGTGTTACAGGCGTGGGTGAAATTGAAACAAATGCTTAAACTATTAGACTATCAATATAATAAATAAATAATTAGACTGAAATAGTAATTTCGTCAAACCACATGGACTAAAAGCATAATTTACTCTAAAGAAAATTAGGCAGCCACAAAAAAACACTACAACATAAAATGATTTCAAACCTACAACGGAACAAAAAAAGATGAATAACAAAAAAAGCTTGTTTGCCAACTTCATGAATGCAAATGATGCATTGTTTCAAGTTTCCATAACCTATACTAGATATCAAAATATCTAATCTTAAATCCAAAAGGCCATACAAGAAATCAATTACAAAGTAGTTACACATATTCACCTATTAATAGACAATATACTGAAAGAGGCAAAATCATAATAAGATAAGAAAAACAACTAAACAAGAAAAGGATTACCGTCTCCGAGGGCTAGCTATGAAATAAAATAAATTTCATAACCCAAAATGGATACTTGGAGGATTCTGATATGAATTAAATCAAATTTCCAAAATCCAAAATGGATATCAAAATATGATCTCAAGTTCAAAAGAGTATCATATAGACCCATTATAGGGAAGGTTAAAAGAATTCTTGATCCCACTTGATAGATGCTAATTGTGAAAATGAGTTGAATTTCAATAATCACTATTGGATATCGAAAGATGATCTCAAATCCAAAAGGGTATTCAAGAAAACTACTAGACCTCACTTGATGGAAGCTAATTTAATTGTGAATATGAGTTAGATTTCAATGATCCAAATTGGGTTGCAAAAGATGATCACATATCCAATAGGGTATTATCCAAGAAATCACATTGAAAAATGTAAAAAATTAGAATTAGTAAGAAACTAGTATTAAGCTCCCCGCGTTGCGGCGGGGGACGTAAAACCATGACAAGTAGCATTAATGTTATATGACCGGCAACAACCTCAATACCGGAAAAACTCATATTAAAAAAAGAAATAAGAGAGAAAAAATATAAAACCGAACGGAAAGTAGACGTAAAAACGTTGAATCAACCATCCAAAAGTCGATCTCAAAACCAAAGGATATTGAAGTAATTCCGTGCTGAGAAGCTTAAAAATCGAAATGAGTACCTCCCCTCACTTGGTGGGTGCTAATTGCGGAAATGAGTCGAATTTCATTTACCCAAAGTCGATATTAAAAGGTGCTCTCAAATTTACAATGACATTAAAAAGTAAAATCTTGTAAAAACCACAAAACAGAAAGAAAAACTGACGACAAACAAAACTACAAATTGATTAAAAGAAAACCAAGGGTACTTAAACTTTTCCATCTAAACAATCCAAGGGCATTCAGCAATCATCAATTTAAAGAAATTCAAACACTTTTTGAACTAAAAAGTAACCCAATGCAAGACTTATTCAATCTCACAAAAATTTTACATAATCACATGTAAAATGAAACAATTAAAAACATGTCCAACTAAAATTCCAGGAACTAGGAGCCGGTATAAAAATGTTCTTGTATCCAAAATTCCAAACACTCCAACAAAATCAAAGATAATTCACACATTGAGATAAAAAAGCAACCAAAAGAAAGTCAATATTTGATTGCTCAAGAGCTTAAATCAAATTAAGAAATCTAGGGGAAAAGACCATAACCCCAAAGGTAAATAACAAAACATTAAAACCATGTAACAACTTAAAACAATTAAAATCATTAACGAGTTCACACAAATATGAGCAAACATATATGGAAAAGGGTGAGAATCATTAACGAATCTAACTTGTCCCTTATAGCTGGTTTTAAGCATTAACGAGAACACCTTTAAAATAATGAGTTAAAAATTAACACGTGAAAAGCAAGTCAACAAACAAAATCCAAAATATTAAGACTAAGAGGTGGCATACATAAAATATAAACTTTTCCCTAGTGCAAGTACACGTAAACAACTACCGATAATACCCAAAAAATTTTAAACAATTGGTAAACAAATAAATAGTTACAGAAGACTAAAAACACAATTAAAGAATTTCTAATAAATCCTTCATGCTCTTCAGAATGTTCAAAATAACATATGAACAATTTTAAAAACATATTTAACATATTCTCAAGAAATTCTAGAAATACAATATCAAAAAGCTTGCAAAACAAAATTGAATTTTGACCTCACTTGGCGGATGCTAAGGGCGAAAATGAGTTGAGCTCCAATAATGACCCCGAATCGGGTATCATAAAAATACACGAGTGAGAAGCATACAAGATGGATAAAGAAAGATGATCTCAAGTCCAAAAGGGTATTCAAAAATCCATTATTAAGAATGTCGCAAAACAATGTGAATTCTTGAACCCACTTGACGGATGCTAATTTTAAAAATGAGTTGAATTTCAATAATCCGAATTGGGTATCAAAAGATGATCTCAAATCCAAAAGGGCATTCAAGAAACACTATTGAGATGCTTGAATTTTTTACCCCACTTTGCTCATACTAATTATGGAAATGGGTCGAGTTTCCATGATCCAAATCAGCTATCAAAAGGTCTCAATTCAAAAAGAGTTTCAAAAATCAAATAAAGAAACATACAAAACTAGAAGTATTAAGACATATTTATAATAAAATTGCTATAAAAAGTGAAATAGGGAACCGAAGAAATCCATAATTAATAAACTTCCAAATAGCAAAAAAAGAAATTTGATCACAAATTGAAACACGTATTCAAAGATCCACTATTGAAAGCTTGAAACAATTCTAACAAGAGAAATAACTCCTAACCAATTACCATTGTATGACAAATAAAGCAACCATGGATGTTTATATGAACAAACTGAAGCAACAAAATCAAAATATAACAGGATCACAATCATCAAACACTCACTCACACTCAAATGCTTTATATAAGTTTTCACACATCTAATTTATAAAAATGGACAACTCCTATCCACTAATGAGGTATACGATAACAAAGCAACCATGGATATAAAGATGGACACACACAACGCTAATGGATCATTATGACAGCAAGTTAGTGCAACCAAATCCAAATAAAGGACCATGTGTAGCCAACAACGGGATCAAATTAATCTTGACAGTTCACATTAACATACTTCTACATAGTACTTCAATATAAATTTAAAGAGATATTTTCCGGTGAATCCCCCAAATACTCATAGATCTACGAAAGTGAGCCAAATTAAAAGGGCTTCAAAATGTATCAAAATGAAAGAAAAAAAGAAGAAAATTAAGCAGCCACAAAAAAGCACTACCTCATGTTTATTGAGCAACAGAATGATTTCAAACTCACATGCTACAACTGAACAGAAAAAATTGAATAACTTACACATATTCACCTATTAATAGACAATACAATGAAAAAGAGTCAAATCATAATAATATAATGAAAAAAGAGTCAGCAAAAATAACATCTAAAAACCACAAAACAAAAAGAAAAACTGATGACAAACTAAGCAACAAATTGATTAAAAATAACAAAGGGTAGTTAAACTCATCCATCACAATCCAAGGGCTTTAAGCAAATCATCAATTTATAGAAAATCCAAACACTCTTTGAACTAAAAAGTAACCCAATGCAAGTCTTATTCAATCTCACAAGGAATTTACATAATCACATGTAAAATGAAACAATTAAGACAATGTCCAACTATAATTCCACGAATTAGGAGCCGGTATAAAAATGTTCTCGTATCCAAAACAGTCCAACAAAATTAAAGATAATTCACACATTGAGATAAAAAGGAACCTAAAGAAAGCCGATATTTAAATACTTAAGAGCTTACAAATCAAATTAAGAAAGCTAGGGGAAAAGACCATAACCCCAAAGCTATATAACAAAACACTAAAACCATGTAACAACTTGAAACAATCAAAATCATTAACGAGTTCACACAAATACGAGCAAACATGTATGAAAAAAGGTGAGAATCATTAACGAATCTAACTTGCCCATTATAGCAGGTTCTAAGCATTAACAAGAACACCTTTAACTTAATAAGGTAAAAATTAGCAGGTGAAAAGCAAGCCAACAAACAAAATCCAAATATTAAGACTAAGACGTGGCATACATAAAATATAAACTTTGTCCTAGTGCAAGTACACGGACACGACTACAGATAATACCCAAAAAAGATCCAAACAGGTGGTAAACAAATAAATAGTTACAGAAGACTAAAAGACAACAATTAAACATTTTCTAATAAGTCCTTCATGCTCTTCAGAATGTTCAAAATAACATATGAACAATTTTAAAAGCATATTTAACAGATTCTCAAGAAATTCTGAACATATAATAGTGAAAAATGTACGAGGCACATTAAAAGCCTAGAGTAGGATTGTGAAATGAATCAAATTTACATAGTAATAAGAACTATTGCCCATTTGTTGAATGCTAATTGTGAAAATGAGTCAGATTTTAACAACCCAAATCATGAATGGAAATATGATCTTAAATCCTAATGCGTGTTCAAGAAATCCATTACCCGAAAACATAAATAAAAGAAGAACTAAAACCTGCTACAAAGTTTCAAAAATCAAATAAACAAAAATAAAAGAAAGCTGCAAAATTATAAGATAAACCTAATAAAGCCATTTTTGTCCACTTAGTGAATGCTAATTGTGAATTGTGTCAAATTTCCATAACCCTTACTTACAAAATGGATATCTAAAGATGACTTCAAGGTTATTCAAAAAAATCCACTATCAAGAAGCTTACAAAATGTGTATCGAAAGATGATCTCAAGTCCAAAAAAGGTATTCAAGAATCCATTATTGAGAAGGATGCAAAACAAAGTAAATTCTTAACCCCACTTGGCGGATGCTAACTTTGGAAATGAGATGACTTTTAATAACCCATATTTAGGGTTTCAAAAGAAGATCTCAAATCCAAAAGGGTATTCAAGAAATCACTATTGAGAAGCTTCAAAAAGAAGGGTTATTAAAAGAAACCCATATTTAGGGTTTCAAAAGAAGATCTCAAATCCAAAAGGGTATTCAAGAAATCACTATTGAGAAGCTTCAAAAACAAATTGGATTTTGAACCCACTTGGTAGATGCTAATTGTGGAAATGAGTCAACTTTCAATGATCCAAATCGGCTACCAAAAGATGATATCGAATCAAAAAGGTTTTAGAAAAAACCAAGAATCGAATTGAAAAACATACAAAACTAGAAGTAATAAAACATTTTCAAAAAAAAATTGATAAAATAATGTAAAAGGGTATTCAACAAAACCATAATTAAAAATTTCTCACATAGGAAAGTAAAAAAAGATCACGAATCAAAACGTGTAATCTAGAAATCCAATATCGACATGTTTGCAAAACAAAATTGAATTTCGATCTCACTTGGCGGATGCTAAGGGTGAAAACGAGTAAATCGGGTATCATAAAGATACACTATAGAGAAGTATACAAGATGGACAAAGAAAGATGATCTCAAGTCCAAAAAGGTATTCAAAAAATCCATTATTGAGAAGGTCGCAAAACAAAGTGAATTCTTATACCCACTTGGCGGATGCTAAACGTGGAAATGAGTGGAATTTCAATAACTCGAATTGGGTATCAAAAGATGATCTCAAATCCAAAAAGGCATTCAAGAAATCACTATTGAGATGCTTGAAAAACAATATGAATTTTTGACCCCACTTGGCGTATGCTAATTGTGGAAATGAGTCAAGTTTCAATGATCCAAATCGGCTACTAGAAGGTGATCTCGTATTAAAAAGGATTATTGAAAAAAAAACAAGAATTGAATTGAATAACATACAAAATTAGAAGTTATAAGACACTTTCACATATAAAATTGATAAAATAATGAAAAAAGGTATTCAAGAAATCCAGAATAAAAAAACTTACAAATAGGAGAAAAAAATTACGAATCGAAATACTTGGAAATCCAATATATTTGTGTATTATAATTGAAAATTGACCTCACTTGGCGGATGCTAAGGGTGGAAATGAGTTGAGGTCGAATGACCTAACTCAGGCATCATAAAGATCCACTATTGAGAAGCTTATTAGATAGATATTGAAAGATGACCTCATGTCCAAAAGGGTATTCAAGAAATCTATTATTGAGAAGGTTGCAAAACAAAGTGAAATCTTGACCCACTTGGCGGATGCTAATTATGGAGATGAGTTGGATTTCAATAACCCAAATTGGGTATCAAAAGATGATCTCAAATCCAAAAGGGCATTCAAGAAATCACTATCGAGATGCTTGAAATTTTTACCCCACTTGGCTGATGCTAGTTGTGGAAATGGGTCGAGTTTCTAACTACCAAAAGGTGATCTTAATTCAAAAAGAGTTTCAAAACATCTAAGAAATCAAACCACATATCAAAAAGAGTTTCAACATATCTTAGAAATCAAATAAAGAAACATACAAAACTAGAAGTATTTAGACATATTCACAATAAAATTGCTAAAATAATGAAATAGGGAACTTAAGAAATCCATATTTAATAAACTGACATGAAATCCAAAAAACTTTCAAAAAAGCCATAATTAATAAACTTAAGGAACTAAGATGACAAAAGTCTAACATGAGTATATATAAAAAAAATACAAGGACTCAAAATATGAAGTGTATTCAACAAATTATTATGTGAAAGAGACTATGATGAGAGAAATGATCTTGCCTACTAAATTTAGCAGGTTTTTAAGAAACTCCAGAATCTCAACTAGATATCCAAAAACCTATTCTAATGATATATGAATACTAAAGCCCTTATTAGATAATTATATCCAATAACTCAAAGTAGAGGGCAGATTATAAGAAACACATAACGAAATTCTGAATTCAAAAGCAACAGAACTGTAGATAATAAGTCACTCTCACGTGGGTATTACATAAATCTATGAGTGAAAGAAGATATAGAGAAATTAACCAGACCCAACTAAACACTGTCAATAATTGACAAGGAGCAATGATGAAATCAAACATTGCCAGCTAAATTTTGGCAAAAATAAGACGATCTCAAAAACAGTTTACTACAATCTAAAAATTAACATGTTTATAGGTATGCTAACCAATACTTGAAGTCGTAATTAATCACGTCAACACAAATATATAATTGCACTAACTTCTTAAAATAAAGGATTGGGTCAACACATAAACAACTAGTTTACAATGATTGCATCACTGCCATATGTTTTCAGTCTAAGCAAAAAGCCGCAAAATCAAGGAAATAAACAATGGGTTCACCTAATCACAATGATGTGACGCTCAATGGTTTGTATAAGTTTGCACACGTCTAACACCTATGGTGTATAAGAATACAAAGCAGCCATGGATGTGTAGATAAAAATACAGCAAAAACTAACAAAAGAAAGCAGAACGTAAACATACAGCAAACACTACCATATATATTTTCATATTAAATAAGATGCCATAAAAATCAAAGAAATAAATAACTGGTTCATAATCATCTCGCAGTTGATTCTTTATATAGGTTTCCACACATCTAGAATGAGATATTAACAACTCCGAGCCGCTTACGAGTGAGTTGTATAACAAAACAAAGCAACCATGGATGTTAAGATGAACACACAGCAGCACTAGTGAAACCTTATGACTGCAAGTTTCTACAGCCAAATCCAAAAAAGGGTTTATTTGCATCTAAGATATTTAAACAACAATAAGAGTTAGTCACTTAAATAAAGAACAACATGTGTGACCAACAATCTAGAACTAAGGGTCAATTTTTGAGTTACACGTATATGTTCCGCGCGCTTTTAACTAAGATGGAAACAACACATAAATCTAGACCACAATGATTCAGTTTTATCAAGTAACAAATCCAAAAGACGAAACCAACACTGGATCAACTTTAAACAACAGGTATTGAAAAGGGGATTCTCAAAACCGTTGTAACCTAGCTACATACAAACCCACAGTTAAAAGATCAACAGTTTAAGTTTCGTGATATTGAGAATCCTTGCAGATTAAGAAGAATATTAGGGCACATTATTAGAGATAAATTAATCTAGGGAAACTAACTGCAATTAGACCACGAAAACATCACCAAGAAAGAAATCAGATCAGGATGAAACAAAATATATACGTGAGTTTGTGTTGTGCGATTGAAAGGAAATAGAGAAACGAGTTGTCGTACCTGATTGTATCTTCTGATGATGTTGGAGAGAGAGTATCTCGATAGCTAGGGTATTAATGAATCAGAAACAAATTGAAGAAACCATACCTTGAATCCGCATAAGAACATTAATGTTTCGTCATCAACGGCAATAGAATCGCCTGAATCCACCGAGGCTCTCGATTAGCAGATTGTTTGAGAGAGATTATGTCAATTGTATGTATTTATGTAAAAATTGAACTAAAAACATACAAAACTAGAAGTAATAAGACATTTTCACATTAAAATTGATAAAATAATGAAAAGTGTATCGAAGAAATCCGTAATTAAAAAACTCACAAATAGGAAAAGAAAAAAGACCACGAATCGAAACACGTATTCTAGAAATCCTATATCAAAAAGCTTGAAAAACAAAATGAACTTTTGATCTAACGGATGCTAAGGGTGGAAATGAGTTGAGGTCCAATGACCCAAATCGGGTATCATAAAGATAAACTATTGAGAAGCATACAAGATGGACAAAGAAAGATGATCTCAAGTCCAAAAGGGTACTAAAAAAATCCATTATTGAGAAGGTTGCAAAACAAAGTGAATTCTTAAACCCACTTGGCGGATGCTAGTTACGGAAATGAGTTGAATTTCAATAACCCGAATTGGGTATCAAAAGATTATCTCAAATCCAAAAGGGCATTCAAGAAATCACTATTGAGATGCTTGAAAAACAATATGAATTTTTGACCCCACTTGGCAGATGCTAATTGTGGAAATGAGTCAACTTTCAATGATCCAAATCGGCTTCCAAAAGGTGATCACGTATGAAAAAGGAATTTAAAAAAATCCAAGAATTGAATTGAAAAGCATACAAAACTAGAAGTAATAAGACATCTCACAGATAAAATTTATAAAACAATGAAAACGGATATTCAAGAAAATCCTTCATTAAAAAACTTACAAATAAGAAGAAAAAAGGATCATGAATCAAAGCACGCATATTAGAAATCCAATATCGAAAAGCTTGAAAAACAAAATTGAATTTTGACCTCACTTGGCGGATGCTAAGGGTGGAAATGAGTTGATGTCCAATGACCCAAATCGGTATCATAAAGATCCACTATTGAGGAGCTTACAAGATAGATATTGAAAGATGACCTCAAGTCCAAAAGGGTATTCAAGAAATCCATTATTGAGAAGGTTGCAAAACAAGTGAATTCTTGACCCCACTTGGCGGATGCTAATTGTGGAAATGAGTTGAATTTCAATAACCCGAATTGGGTATTAAAAGATGATCTCAAATCCAAAAGGGCATTCAAGAAATCACTAGTGAGATGCTTGCAAAACAAAATGAATTTTTGACCCCACTTGGCTGATGCTAATTGTGGAAATGGGTCGAGTATCAATGATCCAAATCGGCTACCAAAAGGTGATCTCAATTCAAAAAGAGTTTCAGAATATCTAAGAAATCAAACCTCATATCAATAAGAGTTTCAAAATATCTAAGAAATCAAATAAAGGAACATACAAAACTAGAAGTATTAAGACATATTCATAACAAAAGTGCTAAAATAGTGAAATAAGGAAATTAAGAAAAATATAATTAATAAACTGACATGAAATCCAAAAGGTGTTCAAAAAGTCCGTTATCAATAAACTTAAGGAACTAAGAGGACAAAACTCTAACATGGATATATAAAAAAAACAAGTACTTAAAATAAGTAGTTTATTTAACAAATTAATATGTGAAAGAGACTATGATGACAAAATTGATCTTGCGTGCTAAATTTAGCAGGTTTTTAAGATACTCCAGAATCTCAACTAGATATCGAAAAACCTATTCGAATGAAATAAGAATACTAAAGCATTATTAGATAATTATATCCAATAACTCAAAGTAGAGGGCAGATTATAAGAAACAAATCACGAAATTCTAATTTTAAAAGCAACAGAGCTGTAAACAGAAAGTCACTCTCATGTGGGTATTACATAAATCTATGAGTGAAAGAAGATATAGAGAAATTAACCAGACCCACCTAACACAAGATCTCAGAAGCAATTTACTACAATCTAAAAATTAACATGTTTATAGGTATGCTAACTAGTACTTCAAGTCGTAATTATTCACATCAACACAAATATATTATGACACTAACCTCTTAAAATAAAGGATTGGGTCAACACATAAATAACTAGTTTACAATGATTGCATCACTGCCATATGTTTTCAGCCTAAGCAAGAAGCAGCAAAATCAAAGGAATAAATAACCACCTGGTGTATAAGAAAACAAAGCAGCCATGGATGTGTAGATAAACATACAGCAAAAACTAACAAAAGAAAGCAGCCATGGATGTGATAATAAACATACAACAAACATTACCATACATATTTTCTGATTTTGTAAGAAGCCACAAAAATCAAAGAAACAAAATAACAGGTTCATAATCATCTGACAGCTGATGCTTTATATAGGTTTTCACACGTCTAGAATGAGATATTAACAACTCCTAGACGCTTACAAGTAACTTGTATAACAAAACAAAGCAACCATGGATGTTAAGATGAACACACAGCAGCACTAGTGATACCTTATGACTGCAAGTTTCTACAGCCAAATCCAAAAAAAGGGTTTATTTGCATCTAAGATATTTAAACAACACATAAATCTAGACCACAATGATTCGGGTTTATCAAGTAGCAAATCCAAAACACAGAACCATCACTGGGTCAACTTTAAACAACAGGAATTGAAAAGGGGATTCTCAAAACCGTGTAACCTAGCTACAATAAACCCACTGTTAAAACATCAACAGTTAAAGTTTCGTAATACCAAGAATTATTCCAGATTAAGAAGAATATTAGGGCACATTATCAGAGATAAATTAATCTTGGGAAACTAACTGCAATTAGACCACGAAAACATCACCAAGAAAAGAAATCAGATCAGGATGAAACGAAATATATACGTGAGTTTGTGTTGTGCGATTGAAAGGAAAAAGAGAAGGAGTTGTCGTACCTGATTGCATCTTCTGATGAATGATGATGATTAGAAACTAGCGACAGATCCTGTTTCCGAAACACTGAATGAATAATGAATAAGGGGGGTTCTTAGTGATCGATTTTAGAGATCTGAAATAGATAGTTAGCAAGGGTGTTAATGAATTAGAAACAAAGTGAAGAAATTATACAATGAATCAGCATAAGAACATGAATGGTTTCATCGATGGCAATCGAATCGCCTGGATCCACCGAAGGCTCTCGATTAGCAGATTGTTGGAGAGAGATTAATGAATCAGAGACATGAATAAGAGGGGTTTTTAGAGATCAATTAATGAAAAACGATGAAGAGAGATCTGAAATACCTTGAATCGCCTGAATCAGCATAAGAACATGAATTGTTGGAGAGATGTATATGTGTCAATTGTATCTGTATGTATGTATTTACGTAAAGTGTAATCTAACGTTCATCTAACGGTCGTTACCCTCTCCTCTGGTGTATATTTTTCATAGATCTTCGATATGATATGAAATGATGCGTATCTTTTATTAATGTCATGGATCAAGATTTTATAATTATAATTATAATATTTGGTTTATTTTCCATAAAAAGAAAAGAGTGAGTGAGAATCAAGGATGTTTATGAGTTACTTTTTATTCATCTATTTATTTTTCTGCTTTTTGTTTCATTTCGATCTATAATTCATTGAAGAATTGTCATAAGTTAAATATATTTACCAAGTATTCTAAGAGTAAAAAGAATGCAAAATTGAAAACAAAAAGATAGAATATAAAGTGCTTTCCCCTTCTTACATATATTACTCTATATATTAATTTTCAAAGGGAATGAGCAGTACACTTTGTGAATTTCTATGTTGGCCAATGAGTTTCCGCTTTTATGATTTTTGCTTCCTTTATGACCTTTATTGTAATTATTAAATCTTGAAGGCCACAAGTAAACTTGATTTCAAAATTAATAAAGTGGATATTAGAACTGCATGGAACTATGGAAGTTAACAAGAAGAACAAATGGGCTAAACGCGTCCATTTAAATATAATACGTCTTCATTTGACAGCATAAATCCGATTTAATCTATACCGCACGTGTTTTTTATGTACGTTTTGAGTCGGTCTACTTTTCATCGTAATTTGTTTGGAAAAGAGTCGAGTTAAAAATAGTATGTTTTCATTTAACAGTATACATTCGAGTTACTTTATGTTTCGTCCCTAATTATTATATGTAAATTGATTTTGTTGGAAACCGCAAATAGTTATGTTGCCCCTCATCAAGTCCCTTTTTTTGTTCATAGTAGTCGTCCTCACTTCTTTTGAAAAACACTAATATCTAGAAACAAATCTCCTAACTCCCTTCTAATGGAACCAGAGTAGCAGTCATCACAAAAAACCGAAAAAAAAAATCATAAAAAATACTATTTCTCGTCTTTCGATTCATTGAAAGATGGCAATTGTTTGTTTGGGAGTTGGTTTTAGATTGGGGCATAGCCATGAATTCGATAATTATGTATCAAGAATTTTTCAACGACTTTTTTTGGGCCTCCCCTCTTAAATTGGCATTTTAACACAATCTCATAACAGGCCAAAGCCCAAATATGTACAAAATATAAATAAATAAAGTTTTTTTTTTTCAAAAGAAAATGGGCCCCAAAGAGAAAAGTAGGGTGAAATCCAAGGGGAATGAAGCACGTGACGGAATAAAACAAAGTCATCAAATAACCAAAGTCCAAGTATAGTATTATGAGGTGTGATCCATGTGATGGATGTTGCAGCAGCCCATATATGAAATAAAAAACGCTCCAATAAAATCATAAATAATTCAATGTACCATATATGAAATAAAAAACACTCCAACAAAATCATAAATAATTCACACATTGAGGTAAAAAGCAACCAATAGAACATCGATATGTGATTTCTCAAGAGCTTAAATCAAATTAAAAATCCTAGGGGAAAAGACCATAACCCCAAAGGTAAATAACAAAACACTAAAACCATGTAACTCGAAACAATCAAAATCATTAACGATTTCACACAAATATGAGCAAACATATATGAAAAAGGGTGAGAATCATTAACGAATCTAACTTGCCCATTATAGCAGGTTCTAAGCATTAACGAGAACACCTTTAAAATAATGAGTTAAAAATTAACAGGCGAAAAGCAAGTCAACAAACAAAACCCAAAATATTAAGACTAAGAGGTGGCATACATAATATATAAACTTTTCCCTAGTGCAAGTACACGTAAACAACTACCGATTAAAGAAGACTGAAAGAACACAATTAAAGAATTTCTAATAAATCTTTCATGCTCTTCAGGATGTTCAAATAACATATGAACAATTTTATAAGCATATTTAACAAATTCTCAAAAAGCTTGCAAAACAAAATTGAATTTTGACCTCACTAAGGGCGGAAATAAGTTAAGCTCCGATGACCCCGAATCAGGTGATCATAAATATAAACTATTGAGAAACATACAAGATGAACAAAGAAAGATGATCTCAAGTCCAAAAGGGTATTAAAAAAAATCATTATTGAGAAGGTCGCAAAACCATGTGAATTTTTAAACCCACTTGGCGGATGCTAATTTTGAAATGAGTTGAATTTCAATAACCCGAAATAGGTATCAAAAGAAATCCTTAATCAAAATGAGATGCTTGCAAAACAATATGGATTTTTGACCTCAATTGACAAATGCTAATTGTGAAAATGAGTCAAGTCTCAGTCAAACAAAAGACGGGTTCAAGTCGCACAAAAGTTCAACAAGGAATCCTGCTATACCACACACACTGCAAAAGACAAGAGCATGGACAAACCATATGAAGCAAAACAGCATCCACAGAGGCTACTGAATAATGTCTTGTGACCTAGAATATCAAGAGATGTGTCCACCATAGTACTAAAAACCGGCAAAAATGGATGAAAAGGATAGCCAATTTTTGCTTCTACCTGTACTGCAGAGAGTTCCATAAGCTGGCAGGAAACGACTACAAAACAACAATATAATGGCAATCCACTCGCAAGCTTTTCCAGGACCCATTAGCATCTAGCAGTGATGAGAAATAACATAGGGACATGGAGAGTACAACCAATCATGTTAAATGTAAATAAGAAAATAATCATAAGTAACAAAAAAACCAGCTACTTATGAACATATGATGACGGGACCAGGGTATTAGGCACCAACAATCCTACAAAAAAGTACATAACCTGGTCATACGCTATTTCCACACAGTAAATTGAGAAGTGACAGAAGTACAGAGAAAAGCTGCAAGAAAGAAGAGAGAGAGTGAGACAGTCAACCAACAAGAACAACATCCCAATCTTTTATCAGCTCTGTCCATTGTCCAAAGCCTTCCAAAAAACAGGTCACTCTACGCTTCTCAAACACATGCAAAGAAGATAGCAGAAGCAACAATGGTGGGCAGTCCACTCAACAAAGAAAGAAATGAAATCAGAAAATATAGAAGACCCAAAACAGAGTAAAGGGAAAATCACATCAAATAATATGCCCCCAAGGTAAGATGATTCTACAAAACAACTCACCTTATCGCCTGATTCTCAGCAATGGTGCATAGCTCTGTAACATAAATATCATCGACGACGGTAGGAATATAAGAAAAACCTTATCAACTAAGGCGAAAGTAAAAATATGAATGGAAGCCGCCACGCCTAAAAGAAAGCTGCAGGTATTATATTTTATGACCCCAGATAGAAATGATGATCTACTCTGCAACCTACCACCAACAATCAAAGCATAAGCCTCCCTCATACACAATATGGAAATCATCATAGTATATGGAAGGAAAAATCTACAACTATTCATGATCTGACCAAAAGAATCTACAGCTGTTCATTCATCACTCAACACCGTCCATAGGCCATGTGCAGCTCATTACACCAACCAACTCTTCACGCTTGATGATAAGTATCCTCATTAATTTTCCCTTTTTAAAATTTACGAAAAAAAATGGCCGACTGGAATAAAGCAACAAACCAAGAAGAAGAAGAGCAAAGGCCCAACTGAAGCACAAGTTACGCAAAGTCACAGACCTATCAGCAAATAAGAAAGACAAAAAAAGTTTTATGAAGAAAACCAATAATACGAAAACAAAGACGGGAGATGGTCTCAGTGCAACAGACATACAAACAATATTTGAAGATTTTAACACAGAGATGTAGAAATAAATTTGGTGACATCAGATGAAGAACAAAAGGGGAGGGTTTTAGGACAAGAAAAAACACTGGTCATGATGCATAGGTCCAATTATCTGTTGATCTTTCTGCAAAACATAAATATAGTACAATTAACTCCAATTAATGACAAAAAACAATAAAGCCGCCATAAAAACAATCATAAGAACAATAGAAAAAACCAGTAGGTGGTGATTGGACAATAATGTACAACGCCACACAACCTACACAGAAAACACAATTTCATCAGCCAAGCATACTCACGAGAGATGGGAATTCACACAAGATATGGGAATTCAGAGAGAGAACAGAAATAACGGACACGAGCCGACAATCAACAAGCAAGCAAAACGATCCAATAATATTTAGTTACACCCAAGTCTGCGATATTCAATTCCTTTAGGCTTTTAGGCATCCTATTGAAGATGGAAAAAGAACAAATAATAATAGAATACATATAAACCAATGATGCTAGAAATAGAGAATGTGAGGATCATAGAAAACAAACAGCACATGACGACCAAGTTGATTAAACTTGTAATGTTTGACACCAACAAACCTACAACCAACACATAATCTTGTCATGCGAACTCACAAGAGAAAAAGAAATCAGACGATAAGCAACATAGTAGAAAAGGGAAAACACAGAAGCTAATTATCGGCCATCAAAATCCAGTTGTATGCAGCTACGTCTAAAGTTGTGGTGATAACATATCCCCTGCACACCTCAACCACACAAAGAGATAAAGAGAATTACAAGTCATACTAAAGTTAAACAAGGACTCTTGCTACTACAAGCACACTCCATAGACAAGATAAGAGAGACTACTTACACAACTCTAAGTTACAAAAGCATAGATGAGCCACATAAAGCAGAATAGGACTGCCACTATGACTCCAATCCTTCTGAATAAAGACTTGTTAACTAGTTTATGAAGAGATGAAGTGGAAGCAATAGTGATTACCCACTATGACTCCAATCCTTCTGAATAGTGATGTGAAAGCAATAGAGATAATAAGTTAATAACTCCCAATAAGAATAAAGATGATAGTCAATTGTGGTTCCAGCTATGCAATTAGAGCTTACAATTGATAATGAATTAAGAACCCGAAATATGAGGCCTCGAGATTTGAAGTTCGTAGAAAAATTATTTATTGGGAAATGTTGTGAAAATCATCCACCTACAAGCAAAACCATAAACCTAGCATATGCCATTAACCAGAACTACAATACCCCATGATGGTAATCATCCAGGTGAAAGGAGGTGGTAGTAGAGCTGGCAGAACAGTCACAGCAACACAGACCCATAGCTTCCAAATCAACTACTAAACCAACATAATGAAAAAACATAAAGACCATAACAAGACCCACCAAAGCAAGGGAAAGCCATTCAAACTTATCCAAGCACCAATAAACAAGAATTGGTCATGCAAATTAATTATCACCTGAGCCACCGAGCATGTGAGCATTAAAAGAATTAAATCATAAACAAGATGGCAACAAACCAGAGGATAAACGACCAAGCAAACTGCAAGTTTACTAGACCTGCGAGAAATAAGCAAGATTTATATTTGATGATAAAAACGTAAGAACAAATATGCAAAAGAATTGCAACAAGATTTAAGTAAATAAAAAACCAAAGATGGTCACCATGATAATTGGTCACCCAGCAAACCTACAAACAAAACATAATTATCACGTTTCAGGAAACCTTAAAAGAAAGTTGATCAATCATGGAACAAAAACAAAGAGGGTTTGGGGACACCGAAATGATATGTTAATCAGAATGCATACGCTCAATCATGAGAGGCTCATTCTGCAAGACACTTACATAATAACATGTACAAAAAAAGAATAATAGTAAGATAAAAGAAATCATAAGATTTATAGAGAAACCAGTATGTGGTGATTTGACAACCATGTTGATGCCACATTAACCTACACAAAAGATATTCTGGTCATGCAAGCATACACAAGGGAAGGAAAAGGAAAAATTAAGGCAGGAAGAGAATAACAAGGACTTAATTAATGAGCAGGATTATCCAACCATCTTCAACTACAGTGAATGTTATATGTACTTTTAGGCATGCAAGCCTAGAGAGGAAACACCTATGATAAAAGAAAATGAACAATTGACGCCATAAACAGATAACTTGTTTATAATATATCCCTTTTGGCATCTAAGCCAAGAGTGAAAAAACATATGATAGAAGATGGGGAACATTTGATGTCATAAAGAGATCTTTTAAACACTAGAACACTTATAAACGAGAAAACCACAAAGTATTATAATTATCCTGTTGTTCACTTTCCATAAGCAATCCCCAGGGTATTCAAACCATAGATGACAAAGATCCAAGACCAGCACAAGTTATGCAGACCTATCAGCAAAATAAACATACTCAATTTCTATCATAATGGTGAGAAAGATGAACCCCAATAATGCAAAAAAGGAAAGAAAATGTCTATAAGAATCAAAGCAAATCCATTGATGGCAGATAGTCTGATTTGAACCCAGATCCTAATCAGATGGGTTAGGGGGTCCGTGTACTTGGTCAAAGGGGTCACTGCATCATGGGCTTAGTGACTGAGAAAAAGAAGCAGTTACAGCAGTAGGATGACAGTAGAAATAGGATGCTCTAGGTTTCATTTGTTTTTGTCTCCGTTTATGTTTATCAAAAGTAAGGGTTCTACACCTTGTATCGGAAATCACCCTTCTCGAACAGGGACTATCTGTACTGTTTTACTTCAAGTTAATCAAGCCGACTTTTTAGGTTCTATCATAGTCACAAAGGACTGACCTGCAAACAAAATATAATACTTCTGTTAAAGGAATCTAAAAAGAACGTTTGCCACATCGAACGAAAAACAACGATAGGGCGTTTAAAAACAAGAAATAGCACTGATAATAATGCATAAGCCCAATCATTCATGCTTTTATTTCTATTTTCTACAAACCACATCATAGTACCATTAACCCCACTCCAAGTTCCTCATGATGATGGAGGCAAGGAAAAAACAAGAAACTAGAATAAAAACACTCATTAGACTTGAAGAAAAACCAGCAACGCAAAACATAATCTCGTCATGCAAGCATACACAATAAAAATGAGGATTCTGAAAATAACCAAAATAATCATAAGGAACATGGGAAGTCCTGACTATTCACAAGCAAGCAGAACAATCCAGTTGTCTTTAGTTATGTCTGAGCCCGTGGTTGATCAATAATATATCACTTTTAGCATGACAGCCAAAATTTAAAGGAAAAAAAAAACAACAAAGGGATAAATAACATAAAACCAACGATGCCATAAAATAATGTAAGGATCATAGAAAACAAAAAGCAGATGGTGACCAAGACGATTCGGACGGCAATGTTTGACGCCAACCAACCCTATACACAAGACATGATCTCGTCAACTCACTAGAGAAAATGGAAATCAGATGATGAACAAAACTAACAAAACAGAATAAGTAACAGATGCTAAGGTGTTTAAAGGACCAACTCGTGAGAAGGCAAGAACCACACAAGATCCACAACTTACAAAAGAACCATCGTAACGGCATCTAACAAGCAGCAAGGAAAAGGTCATTAGGGACCGATCACATGTGAGCCTAAGATAGAACATGGACGGCCGACTCTACATGCAAGCTTTTTAAAGGCTACAAAAAAATACAAAACTAACATAACATGATGCACAAAAAAGACAAAACAAGTCAGGAGCGTGATGGTCCTCAAACTGAAAACCACTTCCCTTCAAAACCCATCAGTCAAACAACTATCCCAACCTCAACACTGCATCAAAAACACCCAATTTTTTTTTTTTAAAAGTACATGACCCCATGAATCATGAAGAAATTAAACCTTAAGGAATCACCCCCACAGTTGAGCATGAGACGGAAGAACAAGGATAGTCCACTCTTCATGAAAGCTTTTTTGACCTACAAGAACATAATGACTCACAACCGCAACCACCCATACACAAAAAGACCAGAACAAGTCAAGAGTCTCCAACGAGATGACGGTGATGATCCTGAAACTGAAAACCACTTCCCTTCACCCATCAGTTTGATTGTCCAAGCACTGATCAACAAAAATTCTAGTCATGCAATTGTGTATCACCTAAGCCACCGATCATGTGAGACAGAAAAAGATTGAAATGAAGGTCATGGTTTAGAAGCTTTTAACCTAATGCACCCCACAGATGAACCTAAAATAGAAGAACGAGAACAGCCCTCTCTTCATTCCAGATTTTTTGACCTACAAGAACAAAATATGACCCACAACTGCAACCACCCATACACAAAAAAGCCAGAACAAGTCAAAAAAATGAAACCCACCCATAAACTACTCAATTATAATACCAGCAAACAAAATAACTGAAGCTGTGTGTCCAACGCACCAAAAAAAACTGAGGTAGGAAAAGTAGTAGAGATAGATATAACCCAACCAATAGCTAGGAAATGCTGAAGCTACATCCACTCATCCAGACACTTATCAGCATCTAACAGAACCCCTACATTAAAAGAATTAAGCAAACATCATGGTTTTGATAGCACCACAGGTGAGCCTAAGATATGTTGGGTTTGTGAAGGCTTTTGGGCTTGGGCCCATGTTTAGTTTTCTTATTCATTACCCATTACCCAACCTCGCCGCTACAACAACAAGTGCACACCCAATAATACTCGAAGCACACCCCCCTGAATCATGAAGAGACATAACCTTGACGAATCACCATAATTCATAGAAGTATGAATCAAATTTAACTAAAAAGAAATGGTATGCGGATCAACAACCAGCTAGGAGGTCATTAGGTACCTAGCACTTGTACCAGCATGCATAATCTTACCTCCCGCTCTTCTATCTGGTTCTACAAGCAAGAAATTCCACCCAACCCTTGCTAATAATAAATGTTGACAGGAATTCTGCTAAGCAACAAACAACAAAAGAAGGTGTAGAAACTAGCAGTGTAAACTGCAAGGATAACATGTTAATCAACAAAAATTATGAACAGCAGCATAACCCAACCATATGAAACAAAATGTTTCAAGAGACACCGCTCCGAGGTTTTCTGTAACCTATCATTAATGGAAATAACATCAACCTTCAACAAGCCATCATCAAAAAAAATCCAAAGAAACTGAAGTTAATAACATCGACCTTCAACAAGCCTACAGAAGCTGACCCCTATCTGCCCAGCAGCCAATTCGCAAGACTCAGCACACATAAATGATCATCAAAGCACAATGAAAATGCTGAAGCTACATCCATAAACTACTCAACTATTATACCAGCAAACAATATATAACTGAAGCTGTATGTCCAACGCACCAAAAAATAACTGAGGTAAGAAGAGTAGTATCAGCATCTAACAGAATCCCTACACAAGAAATTACAAAAGTGGATGACAGATGAACTTCCTCGAAAAAATTACACAAACAAAAGAGGAATCCAACCTCAGTCGAGTTTATAGCGTTTTTCCATGTTAAAATCTATTATCAGACTCCAGAAACTTCCTCCTAAAAACAATAACCTGATGGCTATGCTATGCGGAGATAACTTGTGTGGGCGTTTGACAATCAGAAACGACTTCGAAAACCTAACTGATGGGATCTGAAACAACAGGATTGTCGCAATCGATTTTGCAAATAAAATCTATGCCAAAAGATAAAAGAAGCAAAACCTGGAACCCAACCCAATGTCATCATGCTCGGATGATAAATTGATAATACCTTTACACAATTTCTCGGTCAACATTTATTCCAGCACCTAAACAAAACGCGAAAAGAAGATTTAACAGAGACAAACAACCAGATCGGCCGTAACAGATGGTTTGCTTGCGAGAAGATATCCCCAAATATACAAGATACAAGATGATGAACCTAAAAACCATTCAACCTGAAATCCGATGATAAGCCATATTATATAGATCTGGATCGGAGATCTAAAACCAAAACACCGATCAATGACGTAAAAACCTAAATCTGAAATCGAACTCATCGTTTGACGACTTTAAAAACAGCTTTTGGAATCCAGATCACCGAAACAATGGCGGATGAAGATCTGCAAGAACGCCTCTGAAATCAAAACTATCGATGCAGATCTGAATCTGAAATCTGATATCAGAATAAAAGCCATCAGGAGGACAAATAGCTTTCATGTCTAAATGAAAAGGACAAATAGCTTTCATGTCTAAATTGTTTTTATTTGTTCAAGATACGATTATCGGTGGGCTATATATAGATAGGCACATGTATGTCGCTTAACGCGTAGGTCAAACGCCACGCGGAACAACTCAATTACATAAGGGCGGTTGTTTTATTTTTATTTTATTGTTATTATTTTTTTCACCGTAGATAGTATCGGAATTTGTTACACGCGTCGTATAGCCAGCTCCCCCGAATAGTTCGATTTTTCCTCCACGGCGATACCCTAAACCCTAAACCCCCTATATGCGTTGTATAGAATGTCGTATAGTGCTATATGAGGCGTATAGTTCTCTAACAGCCCCGTGAATTTTCTTTGTTTTCGGTGTTTTCAACCCTATACGCCACGTATGATGCAATACGAGGCGTATAAGGGGTGTCAACTTATAATGTGGGTGTCTGCCACCGCCACAAATATGATCTCAAATCAATGAGTCAATCACATTATACACGTATAGAGCTAGAAAGTAATCCTAGTGTAAGTCAGCATAGAGTTACTTGAGAACTTTGAATATCATATAAAGGAATTTATTTAAAAAATAGGGTTTTTAGAGAGAGGGGGTTGACAAGAGGGGAGAGTCTCGTCAGCTTTTGACTTCAAGGCAGGGGCGGAGCTTGAACATTCACATAGGGGGGCGGGGGCAAAATTAATTTTTTTAGGGGGGGCGAACTCGAGGTTTATATAAAAATTTACACTACCGGGCCAAAAATTTACACTACCGGACTAAAGTTTAACACTACCAACGAAAAAAAGAGGGGGGCGGCGGCCCCTCCCAACCCCTTCAATGTTTGACCAATGTTTGATGCAATGTTTGATGTGACTGCACGGAGAGACCACGCCCTTGGCAAGGGCGGGTTCTCCAAGTCCTATGAACCACCCGATTTACTTACCCCAACAATCTCAACCACACATTTTAAAAAGTCAATTTTAAAATTGGTATTTTTAAAACGTCAAATTTTTAAAACAAAAAATAATTAAAATGATATAATAAAATTTTAGTCCTAGCTTTAGTAACCCATGTGTTACACGAGTTGAATAAAATAAAACATTAATATAATAAAATATATTAATTATAAAATGATATTCTAAGATATTATATGACTGAAATTACGTATGAGAAATGACTATAAATAATAAAATAGTGATACCAATTTTTTAAAATTTTGTTTTTAAAACTTTTTCCAGAAAAAAATAAATATTTTGTTCTAAAACAAACGGTATAAAATGTTATTTTTTAAAATTTCCTTGTTATAAATCACAGATTTAATTATTTTTTGTTTTAAAAATTTGACTTTTTAAAATACTACTTTTAAAATTGACTTTTTAAAATACGTGGTTGAGATTGTTGGGGTAAGTAAATCGGACGGTTCATAGGACTTGGAGAACCCGCCCTTGTCAAGGGCGTGGTCTCTCCATGCAGTCACATCAAACATTGCATCAAACATTGGGTACGGTGATCGAGATGCAAAACCCGCCCGTGACAGGGGCGGGTACCCTTGAAGTCAAAATCTGACGAGACTATCCCTTTTTGTCAACCCCCTCTCTCTAAAAACCCTATTTTTAAAAAAAATCCATATAAAGAAAATTGGGTGAAACGGTTGCTTATTGAGGAACGATTCAAGTTCCCATAACCCAAATGAGTCACTTGACAAATGAGTCCGGTCTACACTTGACAAATGCTAATTATTAAAATAAGTCATATATTTTCATAACCCATGTTAACTATATGGAAAGATAATGATAAATCCAAAATCATCAGAAAAATCCACTTGCTTTCAACATACAAAACTAAAAGAAACAAAACGATACATATATCCACAAATCAGATAAACAAAGTTTGAAAAAAGTTCAAATCATTCAAAAAATTAATAATAACAATAACTAATTGAAATAATCTTAACAAAATTAAAAAATTAATAATAATAATAATAATAAAGGCATACCTAAGGCTAAAGGCAAACATAGAAAGTAGCTACACCGACACCTTTGAATACATGCAACCTAGAAAGCAACTAACGCCAACCTAAGTTTAAAAGCAAACCTAGAAAGTAGCTAAGATAAAAAAAATGTAGTTCGAATCCTTACAAGTGCAATGTCGTATGGTATTTGCCACGCACAAAAAAATGACGAGTAACAAATAAGGTGAAGAAAAGAATCATTGCGTTCACATAGTTATAAAAAGAATTGTATTTAATTTTCTACTAAATTCATTTAGTCAATAATAAAATACTATGTATAATTAAAGCTATTTAAAATACACAAAGACAAGTTAATATGAACAAGTTTTGAATTCACGTCTCACTTAAAACAAAAATGTTCAGGGTTGACCCAAAGGTTTTTCCTAGTTGTGGACTTGTGGGTTTCCTACTAAAGGGTCTTGAGTGCTTACCCGCCCGGGAAACGAATAGATGGATCACATTAGGATAACTTCTATTCTTGTATATGTGTCCGTTTGAGCTCTCGTATATGCATCTGTTTATGTGTTGGCTTGTATAAAATGACTAAATGAGTGAAATATGATTGTGGTAAGAATTCACGATACAATAATTAGCTGTTCAATTTGGTGAATGCAATAATTTAGTTGTTCAATTGGGTGAATATGATTTTGATAAGAATTCTCATGAAATTGAGAAGATGACCTGGTTTAGATATTCACTTGTTCTTGAATTCTTTAATTTTATATGATCTTTGGATTTATAATCATGGATTCAATAAATCTTGAAAGATCCACATAAATTAAATCTTCAATTGTGGGTTTCCTTTAAACACACAAATTAATGATATTTGACATTTGGACTATTAGCTGTTACATATGTATTTTTGGATTTAAATTACTTGTATTTGACTTTTTTGTAAAAATGATCCATCCTGACCCAAACTCATGCTGACCCAAATTCATCCTGACCCAAACCCATTCTGATCTTTTTTTCTAAACGATCCATCCTGACCCAAACCCATCCTGACCCAAACCCATCCTAACCTAACAACCAACCCAATCCAACCCGCCCATACTGCCACCTCTAATATTTATAGACTAGAATTAGGGTTAATCTCTTATGTAACAAACAAACTAAGCTAGACCCATTTAGAGCTAAGGCCGGTTAAACCCTATTGCTCCATCAATTCATACTAAGCCTACACCCAACAAAACACGAAGAGAAATAAAACAAGGCATAATATTAACATAAAAGGTAAGAAAACTCTACTTTGCCAATAACAAAATCAGGAGATCTAAATATTATCATAATCTAGAACGACTAATGAAGTTATAATAATTAAGGTGAAGAAAAGAATCATTGCGTTCACATAGTTATAAAAAGAATTGTATTTAATTTTCTACTAAATTCATTTAGTCAATAATAAAATACTATGTATAATTAAAGCTATTTAAAATACACAAAGACAAGTTAATATGAACAAGTTTTGAATTCACGTCTCACTTAAAACAAAAATGTTCAGGGTTGACCCAAAGGTTTTTCCTAGTTGTGGACTTGTGGGTTTCCTACTAAAGGGTCTTGAGTGCTTACCCGTCCGGGAAACGAATAGATGGATCACATTAGGATAACTTCTATTCTTGAATAGGGTCATACATTTTTCATTCAAAATATATTTATTAGAGGTGGCAAAAGAAATTCAAGTATTCAATTTTGGGTTAAAATGGGTGTTTTAAAAATAAAGATGGGTTAGAATGGACTAAATAAAAAACACAAAGGGGTCAAGATGGGTTGAAAGTTTTTTTTAAAGTAAGAAGAATAGGTCAAGTTGGGTTTTTAAGATTAGATGTTCAAGTCCAGTAAGTCAAGATTTCACTTTCCCTTTCACACTTTCAACTTTCAAGTTTCAAAGTTTCAAATTTTCAATCAAATTGATTGCCTCCATCGACAAGGCACCACCGCACCACCACCGGCACGACATCACCACCGGTCCACCGTCACCACCGCACCACCACCGGCATAACCATCGGTCCACTGCATCACCACCGGTCCACCGCACCACCACCGGTCCACCGCACCACCACGCACTTACAACCTCCGTCGAGTTTCATCGAGCACCACCACCGCACCCACAATCGGGCTTCGCATCAGACTCCATCTCGTTGAGTTTCATCGCGCACCGCCACCACACCTACAATCAGTGTTAACCGCACCTACAATCGGTGTTGAAGGTACCCTTTATTGATTAAGTTGTATATGTGTCCGTTTGAGCTCTCGTATATGCATCTGTTTATGTGTTGGCTTGTATAAAATGACTAAATGAGTGAAATATGATTGTGGTAAGAATTCAATTAGCTGTTCAATTTGGTGAATGCAATAATTTAATTGTTCAATTGGGTGAATATGATTTTGATAAGAATTCTCATGAAATTGAGAAGATGACCTGGTTTAGATATTCACTAGTTCTTGAATTCTTTAATTTTTATGATCTTTGGATTTATAATCATGGATTCAATAAATCTTGAAAGATCCACATAAATTAAATCTTCAATTGTGGGTTTTCTTTAAACACACAAATTAATGATATTTGACATTTGGACTATTAGCTATTACATATGTATTTTTGGATTTAAATTACTTGTATTTGACTTTTTTGTAAAAATAATCCATCCTGACCCAAACCCATTCTGAATTCTGATCTTTTTTTCTAAACGATCCATCCTGACCCAAACCCATCCTAACCTAACAACCAACCCAATCCAACCCGCCCATACTGCCACCTCTAATATTTATAGACTAGAATTAGGGTTAATCTCTTATGTAACAAACAAACTAAGCTATACCCATTTAGAGCTAAGGCCGGTTAAACCCTATTGCTCCATCAATTCATACTAAGCCTACACCCAACAAAACACGAAGAAAAATAAAACAAGGCATAATATTAACATAAAAGGTAAGAAAACTCTACTTTGCCAACAACAAAATCAGAAGATCTAAATATTATCATAATCTAGAACGACTAATGAAGTTATCCCACCAACTCCCTAAGGTACCAAAAATGCAAAAAGATAATCTATCTATAATGGATATCAAATAAATCAATAAGTGAATGCAAAGATGCAGAAATTTTACTATCCCAACTAAAGTATTTCAATAACGCAAAAGTGCACAACGAAGAAATTAAGCATTACTAACAAATTATTGGAAAGCAAAAAAAAGGCAAAATAAATGGAAGAAAACTCTACTTTGCCAACACCAAAGTCAGGAGATCTAAGTATTATCATAATCTAAAATGACTAGTGAAGTATTCCCACTAACTCTCTAAGGTACCAAAATGGAAAATTAACATTGCAAAAAGATAGTGATAAGAACATAGTTGGTTTGATTGAGTTAAAAACGAGTACAGATAATGTAGTTCTTTTCGGGATGGACTGATCTCCAAACATAAACCCAGAATTCAAATATTAAAACCTTCTTTGCTAAACTAGACCATCATAACACACATATATAGACTGATATAGCTACTAACCGCCCACTAAGTCCTACCCATTAATACTAAATAACCGGATCACCCCCCATCGACCAGCCCCTTTTTTCCTGCCAAACCATGTTGACTGGGTCTCCCAGACTGATCCAGATAAACCGTCTAAAAACATATCTAATAAATCAATAAGTGAAAGCAAAGATGCAAAATTTTTACTATGCCAACTAAAGTATTTCAATAATTCAAAAGTGCACAACAAAGAAATTAAGCATTACTGACTAATTGTTGGAGGCCTGCTAGAAAGCAAGAAAAACAAGGCAAAATATTAATATAAAAGGCAAAATAAATGGGTATTCTGCAAATCCAAAAGAGAATATTATATATTTTATCATCCAAAATCAAATAAACACTGCTAAAGTATGACACGCACGGATAAAAGTCCCAAGGATTTTCAACTAATCAATTAGAGAAATAAGAGGTATTACACGCATACTAAATTAAAAAGTAGTCCAAGTCTTTTACCAAACAAGATTAGAAAGATTTGACCATACGTACATAACCCCATATTCTCTAAAACCATAGCAATATAAAAAGAGTAATAAAAAATGATCTAAAATCAGTGAACTAAAACAGCTATCAAAATATGATCTCAAATCAATGAGTCAATGACATTATACACGTATAGAGCTAGAAAGTAATCCTAGTGTAAGTCAGTATAGAGTTACTTGAGAACTTGAAATATCATATAAAAAAATAGAGTGAAACGGGTGCTTATTGAGGAATGATTCAAGTTCCCATAACCCAAATTGGGTATCAAAATATTATTATAATCAAGAAAGATATTCAAGAATTTCATTTTTAATTACGTGTGAAGAAAATAAGTCAAGTCTACAATGCTAATTATGAAAGTAAGTCGTATATTTTCATAACCCATATTAACTATATGGAAAGATAATGATAAATCCAAAATCATCAAAAAAATCCACTTGCTTTCAACATACAAAACTAAAAGAAACAAAACGATACATATATCCTCAAATTAGATAAACAAAGTTTGGAAAAAAGTTCAAATCATTAAAAAATTAATAATAACAATAACTAAATGAAATAATCTGAACCAAGATTAAAAAATTAATAATAATAATAATAAGTAAATAAAATATTCTGAACAAAAAAGGGTCCCAACTGATGGATGTAGATTGTGGATTAAGTCAAATTATCGACAACCCAAACAGAATATTGAAAGATGAACTCAGATCCAAAGGGCTGGAACCAAGTGTATTGACACATGAAAAAATCAGATAAAGATAACTAAAAACAAAGTTCAAATTGCATATAAATAAAGAACCTACAAACAAATGGTTTCTTGCCCACTTGGCGAATACTAGGAATCGGGGTAGATATTCTAGCAAATCCAACTAATATCAAGGTCGTTTACTACCAATAGGAACCCATGTAAACATCTCAGACAAGAACAAGAAAAAGAAATATATAACAATACAGAGAGACTGAATCGCCCCATGTGTTGCATAATCCTTGATTTGCATTTTAGTATTTCAAAGAACAACTAGCATTTTATATAGCAAAACAGCAAATCCCTTAAGCAAATTGCTAAAGGTTCTCAGCATTGGACCAGTTGTTATATGCAAAACACCCAAAATTTCCAACCATAATGATAGCATCTTCCTTATGCATCACGACGATCGCAAGGTAAAAAATAAAAAAAGCATGCTCATTTGCTAATATGTAATGACAAATGGTAATTTTCTGCCTTCTTTTATACCTTTTCCAATAAAAAACATTCTCTCTTTCTCTTTCTAAATCCAAAGAACCATACAAATAACAAACATAACCAACAATATCTCGCTCAAACGGTAGGCTCTAGAGAGGGTGAGATGGAGGGGAGACCTTACCTCTAGAGACACACCTACAAAAATGTATAAATAGTGTAAAAGGCTCGGAGAAGACAGTTTGTTGTGGCTGCAAACATTGTGCTTACGGCGCCATAACAACAAACATATTTTTTTTGGTATCGTCATCGCCTATCAAGTGAAGACCACCCAAAGTTTAAAAGAATTGAGTACCATCATCATCGTTCACATAGCGTAACCATAACCGACACGGTGACGTCTCAGACGAACCTAAGCCCATCATCATCGAGGCAACATCTCATCATCATCATCGAGCAATCACCAAATACATAAAACCAGCCCAACCACGTCTGAGATAAGCACAAAGCCATCATCATCGACAAACCTACAGCTCAGCATAAAACCATCATCATTGATATACCAACAGACAACAATATTTCATAAGATCCAATCATGCATTACTTATAGGGTTTAAACCTAACACCGGAGCATATAAGTGAACATAAGACAAAACAATGATAGATAACAATTGCATACGTAACAGTTATGAAACTAAACATAACTAAATGTATAAATAGTATAAAAGGCTCGGAGAAGACAGTTCGTTGTGGCTGCAAACATTGTGCTTACCGCGCCATAACAACAAACATATCTTTTTTTGGTATCGTCATCGCCTATCAAGTGAAGACCACCCAAAGTTTAAAAGAATTGAGTACCATCATCATCGTTCACATAGCGCAACCATAACCGACACGGTGACGTCTCACACGAACCTAAGCCCATCATCATCATCGAGGCAACATCTCATCATCATCGAGCAATCACCAAATACATAAAACCAGCCCAACCACGTCTGAGATAAGCATAAAGCCATCATCATCGACAAACCTAAAGATCAGCATAAAACCATCATGATTGATATACCAACAGACAACAATATTTCATATGATCCAATCATGCATCACTTATAGGGTTTAAACCTAACACCGGAGCATATAAGTGAACATAAGACAAAACAATGATAGATAACAATTGCATACGTAATAGTTATGAAACTAAACATAACTAAATGTATAGATAGTATAAAAGGCTCGGAGAAGACAGTTTGTTGTGGCTGCAAACATTGTGCTTACCGTGCCATAACAACAAACATATCTTTTTTTGGTATCGTCATCGCCTATCAAGTGAAGACCACCCAAAGTTTAAAAGAATTGAGTACCATCATCATCGTTCACATAGCGTAACCATAACCGACACGGTGACGTCTCAGACGAACCTAAGCCCATCATCATCGAGGCAACATCTCATAATCATCATCGAGCAATCACCAAATACATAAAACCAGCCCAACCACGTCTGAGATAAGCACAAAGCCATCATCATCGACAAACCTACAGATCAGCATAAAACCATCATCATTGATATACCAACAGACAACAATATTTCATATGATCCAATCATGCATCGCTTATAGGGTTTAAACCTAACACCGGAGCATATAAGTGAACATAAGACAAAACAATGATAGATAACAATTGCATACGTAGCAGTTATGAAACTAAATATAACTAAATGTATAGATAGTGTAAAAGGCTCGGAGAAGACAGTTTGTTGTGGCTGCAAACATTGTGCTTACCGCGCCATAACAACAAACATATCTTTTTTAGGTGTCGTCATCGCCTATCAAATGAAGACCACCCAAAGTTTAAAAGAATTGAGTACCATCATCATCGTTCACATAGCGCAACCATAACCGACACGGTGACGTCTCACACGAACCTAAGCCCATCATCATCATCGAGGCAACATCTCATCATCATCGAGCAATCACCAAATACATAAAACCAGCCCAACCACGTCTGAGATAAGCATAAAGCCATCATCATCGACAAACCTAAAGATCAGCATAAAACCATCATGATTGATATACCAACAGACAACAATATTTCATATGATCCAATAATGCATCACTTTTAGGGTTTAAACCTAACACCGGAGCATATAAGTGAACATAAGACAAAACAATGATAGATAACAATTGCATACGTAATAGTTATGAAACTAAACATAACTAAATGTATAAATAGTATAAAAGGCTCGGAGAAGACAGTTCGTTGTGGCTGCAAACATTGTGCTTACCGCGCCATAACAACAAACATATCTTTTTTGGTATCGTCATCGCCTATCAAGTGAAGACCACCCAAAGTATAAAAGAATTGAGTACCATCATCATCGTTCACATAGCGTAACCATAACCGACACGGTGACGCCTCAAACGAACCTAAGCCCATCATCATCGAGGCAACATCTCATAATCATCATCGAGCAATCACCAAATACATAAAACCAGCCCAACCACGTCTGAGATAAGCACAAAGCCATCATCATCGACAAACCTACAGATCAGCATAAAACCATCATCATTGATATACCAACAGACAACAATATTTCATATGATCCAATCATGCATCGCTTGTAGGGTTTAAACCTAACACCGGAGCATATAAGTGAACATAAGACAAAACAATGATAGATAACAATTGCATACGTAGCAGTTATGAAACTAAATATAACTAAATGTATAGATAGTGTAAAAGGCTCGGAGAAGACAGTTTGTTGTGGCTGCAAACATTGTGCTTACCGCGCCATAACAACAAACATATCTTTTTTAGGTGTCGTCATCGCCTATCAAATGAAGACCACCCAAAGTTTAAAAGAATTGAGTACCATCATCATCGTTCACATAGCGCAACCATAACCGACACGGTGACGTCTCACACGAACCTAAGCCCATCATCATCATCGAGGCAACATCTCATCATCATCGAGCAATCACCAAATACATAAAACCAGCCCAACCACGTCTGAGATAAGCATAAAGCCATCATCATCGACAAACCTAAAGATCAGCATAAAACCATCATGATTGATATACCAACAGACAACAATATTTCATATGATCCAATAATGCATCACTTTTAGGGTTTAAACCTAACACCGGAGCATATAAGTGAACATAAGACAAAACAATGATAGATAACAATTGCATACGTAATAGTTATGAAACTAAACATAACTAAATGTATAGATAGTATAAAAGGCTCGGAGAAGACAGTTCGTTGTGGCTGCAAACATTGTGCTTACCAAGCCATAACAACAAGCCATAACACTTGTCGTCATCGCCTATCAAGTGAAGACCACCCGAAGTTTAAAAGAATTGAGTACCATCATCATCGTTCACATAGCGTAACCATAACCGACACGGTGACGCCTCAAACGAACCTAAGCCCATCATCATCGAGGCAACATCTCATAATCATCATCGAGCAATCACCAAATACATAAAACCAGCCCAACCACGTCTGAGATAAGCACAAAGCCATCATCATCGACAAACCTACAGATCAGCATAAAACCATCATCACTGATATACCAACAGACAACAATATTTCATAAGATCCAATCATGCATTGCTTATAGGGTTTAAACCTAACACCGGAGCATATAAGTGAACATAAGACAAAACAATGATAGATAACAATTGCATACGTAGCAGTTATGAAACTAAATATAACTAAATGTATAGATAGTGTAAAAGGCTCGGAGAAGACAGTTTGTTGTGGCTGCAAACATTGTGCTTACCGCGCCATAACAACAAACATATCTTTTTTAGGTGTCGTCATCGCCTATCAAATGAAGACCACCCAAAGTTTAAAAGAATTGAGTACCATCATCATCGTTTAGATAGCATAACCATAACCGACACGGTGACGTCTCAGATGAACCTAAGCCCATCATCATCATCGAGGCAACATCTCATAATCATCATCGAGCAATCACCAAATACATAAAACCAGCCCAACCACGTCTGAGATAAGCACAAAGCCATCATCATCGACAAACCTACAGATCAGCATAAAACCATCATCACTGATATACCAACAGACAACAATATTTCATAAGATCCAATCATGCATTGCTTATAGGGTTTAAACCTAACACCGGAGCATATAAGTGAACATAAGACAAAACAATGATAGATAACAATTGCATACGTAGCAGTTATGAAACTAAATATAACTAAATGTATAGATAGTGTAAAAGGCTCGGAGAAGACAGTTTGTTGTGGCTGCAAACATTGTGCTTACCGCGCCATAACAACAAACATATCTTTTTTAGGTGTCGTCATCGCCTATCAAATGAAGACCACCCAAAGTTTAAAAGAATTGAGTACCATCATCATCGTTTAGATAGCATAACCATAACCGACACGGTGACGTCTCAGACGAACCTAAGCCCATCATCATCGAGGCAACATCTCATCATCATCATCGAGCAATCATCAAATACATAAAACCAGCCCAACCACGTCTGAGATAAGCACAAAGCCATCATCATCGACAAACCTACAGATCAGCATAAAACCATCATCATTGATATACCAACAGACAACAATATTTCATATGATCCAATCATGCATCGCTTATAGGGTTTAAACCTAACACCGGAGCATATAAGTGAACATAAGACAAAACAATGATAGATAACAATTGCATACGTAACAGTTATGAAACTAAACATAACTAAATGTATAAATAGTATAAAAGGCTCGGAGAAGACAGTTCGTTGTGGCTGCAAACATTGTGCTTACCGCGCCATAACAACAAACATATCTTTTTTTGGTATCGTCATCGCCTATCAAGTGAAGACCACCCAAAGTTTAAAAGAATTGAGTACCATCATCATCGTTCAGATAGCATAACCATAACCGACACGGTGACGTCTCAGACGAACCTAAGCCCATCATCATCGACGCAACATCATCAACACTGTTGCTCGGCTCTCCGACTCATCATCATTGAGCAATCACCAAATACATATAACCAGGCAAACGACGTCTGAGATAAGCACAAAGCCATCATCATCGACAAATATAGCAACCACAACAATCACCATCTCCCCCGCCGGAACAAGACCACCACCGCCTACCCGTTGCCGCCTAGGGTTTACAGCAAGAGATCGGCATCCCCGCCCCAACGGAACGCGCCACCACGACAGACGGCCGGCCCACACAGCGGTGGCGGTGGCGGTGGTTTACGGCGGAAGACGACGGCGTCACGAAAGCCGGATCTGGTGATGTGAAGGGGTTTTCCCCTTTTCCTCTTTAAACTCATCAGTAAACTTAATTTATGTGATGAAACCATAAAAACCACAGAGACAATTGTTTCTTTAAAGAGGAATTTGGGGAAACGATTTAGGAGATCTCGCAAAGATCTTGTTTATTATTATAACACCCTTTACGCTATTATTAATTATTAAGACAAAATTACAGAAAATGTATTTTAGATTTATAAAAAACTACAATTATCATTCTTTATTTTCAAAAAATACTTTAATCATTCTTTATGTATACTTTTGATAACATATTACGTAGACTAACGGGCGTTAGTTTCTTCGTTAAGTCCAATGGCATTTTAGTCTTTCTACCGCTTAAAGGACTATTTTTGAAACCTTAAACCTAATTTAAAGGACATTTTTCGTAATTAGCTTTTATTTCAAAATTTGTTATCCATAATTTTTTTGGAAATTATTATATTTTAATAAATATATACAAGTAACATATATTATACAAATTAATAAATTTTATTATAACTTTTAATAATACAAATTATAATTAGTTAATAATTATTTATTTACTAATTTGAATTTGTATTATTAAATTTGTATTAATATTATTATGTTAATATCCACATTTGGTTTTTTTATCTATAGTTTTTTTTAATTTTAACCCTAATACTTTTAAATCATTTATAATTGTATCGTTATAATTTTTCACTTTAACTTTGTTCCCTTATATTTTTCATAGTTTATAAACTTTTCGTTTTATACTTTAGAGTTAACAAGCCGCAACGTACGCGTGTGATTCCACGTTATAAGCACACTTAAGCTTACGACCAATAGAAAAAAAAAGAATGAGAAAGTGAACTTACATGATAATCAAACTTCTTGACTATAAACGTGATAAATCACTGTTCACGTTAGTTTGAAATGTAAAGAGTATATAATAACATTAAACATTAATGTTGAAGAATCCAAGAATTTTCATTAGTCGAGATCAAATACAGACGTGATAAAACGACACCAACCTTGATTGTTACAAATTTAAAGCAGACTCTCAAGGTTTATTTTTATAATACACGACAAATATTAGTGAACTTCATGATAGACTGGAGTGAAAAACTCTAGATAGATAATAAGACTATATTACACTTTCTTTTGCATGGAGAGCTACATATTCTTGCTTTCTAACTTCAATAGTTACACTTCACATCTTTTACATTTAATGGTTGTTACTTATTTTTTGTTTCGTTAACTATTGTTGAACTTTCTATAAAATTGTAATATCAAAAGTAACAATAGAAGAAAACACCATAACATTAAATGAAATGGTTATTAGAATAAACTAGTATTAAGCCACTCACGTTGCGATGGGTGCATAAAACCACGTCAAATAACACCAATGTCATACACCGTTAGCGACCATCAACACCGGAAAAGCTCGTATTAAAAAATAAATAAAAATGAAAAAGATAAAACTAAACGAAAAGTAAACGTAAAAACATTGAACCACACACGTGAAACGTAAAACAAACAAAAATAATAACCAAGTCGATCTAGGACCCGCATGTTACGACGACAATATTAAATAGGAAAAATTAAACGTAACAACGTTAAACACACGTGCACATTACGATGTGTTAACTCTAAAATTTAGACTGCTAATAAAAAATATTGTAAAAGATGAAAGTATTGGGGACTAAAGTTGAAAGTGAAAATTCGTAGGAGTTAAATTATGAAATATGTAAAGTATTGGGTTTAAAACAAAAGTTAAAAGAAAAAAATATACAACCTTTTATGCACTCTGTACAACAATTAATGCGTAAATAAGTTGATAGTATCACAGAATAGTAAGGAAGTTCTAAAAATGTTTTCATTTGATCACTCGTACATATCATTTTTTTACTAAAGTACTAAACCATCAAATAGAATAATCATCGAATTAGAACATGCTGAAAACATGCTAAATAACATGTTAAGACATATAATTTAAATAAAATATAAAAGTTGAATGACTAATTAGAACATTTTTTAAATTTAAATTATTTAACTGGGACACTTTTGAAAGTTGATTACTATTTTACAAAGTTACCCATTCAACCAAATTTTAATCAGAGCATCAACCAGGGCTTTTGGGGTCCAGGGACGACATATGTGGAAAGGAGAGGAAGAGAGACGGACAAAGAGAGAAAAGAATACAATACCTACACAATGCACGTGAAAGAGGAAGCCCAATGAAAGGAGAGGAAGAGGTTCGGTTGGAGAAAGGAACGCACGTTTGCAGGGGCAAAGCTTCTTTGGGGACAGGGGAACCCTCGCCCCCTCTTTTTTTCGTCAGTAGTGTAAATTTTCAGCTCGATAGTGTAAATTTTCGGTCCGGTAGTGGAATTTTTTTAATAAATATAGAGTCCGCCCCTTAAAATAGTTTACTTTCACCCCCGCCCCCTTAAACTTTGGTTCAAGCTCCGTCACTGCACGTATGTAAGACATTTCCACTCAACAGGTGGTGATGAAACAATTCATGTAAGCAGCCATGTCAACAACACTCTTACCCAGAGTAGTTCACAACTTTTTATTTGATCGGTTAGAATTTTACACGTTTCAAACAACCTTGTTAGTATCGTGTGCTTGCTTTAGCCACAAGGGACATAGACAAGGATCATAACATGATGTACCCATGACCAAACTGAACAAAATTAGTAATGTAACACAGCAAGTTTTTTTTCACAAATTCCCGTAAAGTGAGAGTTGGTACGCGACCGATAGATAGACCGAACTTAAACCATATATATTCAGTCTCGTCAAAACTAGATACTTTTTACGTCAATGAAAACACCGTTCAAGTCTGATTCACAGTCCGGTTTGGGGACTGAATCAATACTATACTGTTTGGTTCTAAGTTCCCATGTGTTCGTAGTTTGTAAACCAAGTTTTCTGTCACAACACAACACTCTAGTTTCCCTGCTCAGGCAGTGGAATGCATCATCCACTTCTAAATTTCTGAAGTGAGCTTGAGGCAAAAAAGTAGTTGCTCAGAATTATCTATCAAAAGTAGTGGCAGTTGAATTTGAATCTTTTGGAATCCAGAAAGTAAGAACCCCCTTAGAAGCAGCAGCAAACATGACACGACGAGGTGCCCATTTCAAGCATGACGCGACACCTATGTTGCTGTCCCAACTCGACACCTGTCAACCATATTTTTTGTTCATTGCAAAGAGATCAAATACATATATACATGCATACAAACATATACACATATACACACATAGTATGGGTACAAATAAGAACCACTGAAAACTTCAGAAACATTACCAATCATGTTATTTTCCTGTGAATACATAAATTCACTAGGGAATAGACTAATAGACTATAGAGAGGTCAAATGTCGCCCTAAGCATGCCTATGAAGCATACAACTTTATAAAATATTTTACCCATAAAGTTTATTTATTGTAACAATATGATTTTTGTAATCATATTAAAATCACTAACCGTATGTAGTTGTGGACAAAAAGTGTCTTAGGTTAACCCAAACATATAGATGCTAAAAAACTAGTTGTCTTTTTGTGTTATTATTGTAACAATATGATCAAATTGAAGTTAAATAAAATGACTTAAAAGGTTGTAAAACGCTTGAGTGCAATTTAGAAGATTTTAAACTTTCTGACCCAATTCTTTTTTTAATTAATTCTTTGATTTTGCCTGTAGACTAGTTTAAAGTAAAACACCATCCAAATTGACCTTTTTACATATATATGGGTTAAAACTTAAAATCATCCCCTCTACTAGTTCATTCGGGTTTACCGAACATCATTGTGTTCCCCATGCCCAACTAGGTTTGGACAAAAGGCTGATGTATACAATGGATCATTTGATCTTTATATCATAGTACTGCTCTACTTACGGATCTATGTGGCAAAATGGGAAGGGCAGTTAACCTGAAACACATTTTGTTATCTTTTTAAAAACTTCCATATGTACACAAAGGACCCACTTAACATATGTGATTAACATATAAACAGTAACGTTTCAATGATGGTCTGAAATTTTTTAAATGTTGAAAACTGGATGACTTTTAACCCATACTTTTTTAGCTATTTTTATTCTAACCTTTTAACTTGTTTTCTTAACCCAAATCAACCCATTCATAAGTAATGGGTCAAAATTCTGACTTTTAGTTATGGACCATAATGTAATTGGTCCAAATGTACACAAAGGACCCACTTAACATATGTAAACTGAGTACTGTATTATATGACAGAAGGTGGCCTTCTCCTTTTTGCTTCTATGAATGATTGAAAACTAAAATTGAGAGAGAATTTGTAATACCTTGCTACCGGTGGAGATGCTCCAAGCATTCAATGTTCCATCTCCAGAGCCTGCAATTTAATATGATTTTGAAATCAATTGTAGTTGTACAATACTACAATAGCACTTGAAATAGAACTTAACAAATTCTTCTCTTCTCTTTACACTGCCTTAAATCACTGGTCAACACAAGTCACAACAAAACCATAATCCACAAAAGTCAAATTAAAGAAGACTAATACAAGAGGATATACCAGAAACCACATATTGGCCATCAGGTGTAAATGTGGCCTCAATTGTAGTGTTTGGAGAAGCATCCACACTAAATCCACATCTCTGCATAAGAAAAATCATAAACAAATATATATAAAGTCCAACATACAAAAACAGGAAATGAGTTGCTAACCTTCTCGCCATTATATGCATCTAGAACATATATGTCATTACTTTTGGTAGTCAAAAGCATCGATTTACCATCATTGCTGAATTTTATATCCCAGATCTCAGCCATATCTCCTCCCACAAGAAAGGTGTCAAATGGGCCCTATATGAATGATGGTGATCATCATATTTCAGGTGTAAGAATGAAATGTAGCTCTGCAGTTATATTTTATTTTTTAAAAATTTGTTGTGTTCCTCTCAAGAACGATAGATGAGAACCTTGTCGTATGATCGTGAGTCAAATAACTTGATAGCACCTCCTTCCATTGATACAGCAAAGACAAGACCTTGTTGGTCATAAGCAACTGTAGGCCTACCTCTTAGATGTAAAATTCCCTGAAAAGTGAAGTAGCAAGTGCAAATAAATACCATAAATCTATTTTAGAAAAATATATGATTAATGACTGATAAGAAGTATTCTTCAGTTCACACCCTAATTGCCATGTTCATAGCATATTCACTTCTACCTTCTACAATGCATATATTCTTATAACTAGTGAGCATTGAGTAAGATATAGAAGAGAAACAGCACTACTCAATTCAAAATAGCTTTGAAATGGACATGCATGCGGATCAACTAACATGACATCACAGCGATCTTGACCCATTCACATACAAATTTATCAAGTCCGGTTATGTTTTATCTCTAACATGTCAAATCTGATAAAGCTAAACATATCAAACTAATACAGAAATGGGTCAAATGGGTACAACTGGTCAAACAGATTGAAAGTCGTCCAAAATATATTCAAATTAAAAAATAAAAAAAGGCATCCTCGCTTTACTAAATCAGTTATTAAGATTAGTACAGTAATGATATAGTATTGCAAACACTTTTAACACATTAAGTATTTAATAAATTCAAAAAGAATAAAAACGTTTGTGGGTTGGGCAAACCAGAACCATGCCTTTTTTGACTTTGACCTGCCTGTTTTGTAATACTAGGAATCCGGGTATATATTCTGACAAATATAACAAGCTGAACATCAAGGTTATTTACTAGCAATACCATGATCAGTTGTCACATGAACATCTCAGCCAAGAACAAGAAAAATAAAGACTGAGTGACCCTATGTGTTGCATAATCTGGCTTTGCATTTCAGTATTTTACAACTATTTTTTTTGTATTTTATAGTTTAAAGGGTCGTTGCAAAGTGCCCCCTCCACCTCCATTTTAATTCATAAATTCAAAGAATTTCTAGGAAATTGTATTTGTGTGTATTATCTATTGAAGTAATGATCTCTATTTATTTAAGATACAAGGATAAGAGAAGGAGACTAGATAAACCTAAGAAACTGTATAAAGTCCAACGTTTGTTAAGCAGGTAAATCAAATCAATATCTAACAATGAAATTTGAACACCAACCTGGCAGGCATTCACACGCAAATCCCATATCCTGACCGAGTGATCAAGAGAACCGGACATGAAACTGTCATCAACTGGAGATGTACATAGGGACACAACCCTACACCCAATATAAGACTATTATTTAGTAGGTTATTCTGATATAGGTCCTTTACAGAAAGGAGAATGCAAAGATGACAAAAATTTAACATTCCTTTAAAAGGGCGTTGTTAATAATCCTGTGCGTAGTGACACCCAATAAACTAAACTGACACTCATCATAACTCCCTTCAGTAAAACTGATTTATAGAATGCCAGGCTACTCAGGATGGCAAGTCAAGGAATAATCCATATTTCAAACTAAAATCTCAACTATAATACAAGTACAGTTCAAATAAGAAAACCAAGGTTAGATGTTGTGGGCATAAAATTCTGCTTTAACAAACAAGGTACTTTGGCATTTCCCATTACCATGATGCACTAGTATCATGCAAAGGTAGATATAGCGAGATAGGCGGCTTGAGAAACAAGTCAAAACAAGAAAATTTTGGTGCAGATCAAAATTGGGCGGGTTGGGTTGACAAGGAACACCTTTTGTTGAAACTTATTATTTTTAATCAAGGGGTTGGTGAGTCCAATATGGCTTTCGAACAAAATGTTTTAGAAAGTTTTATGCAAAAGTACATTTTGGGCAACTTTCAACCACATTTGATGTGTTTCCTTTTAAGCTACCTGCTTATTTTACTTTATATGCTAGAGATAAAACATAAACCAAGTCGACTCACTCATAAATAGATGCCATTTCCACTTCTGATGGAAAAGGCGTCTACGTCAGATCTGACCAAACAAAAGATTATTCTTCTACATAGATAAAGGTATGATGCAACCAGATTTAATCATTCACCCAGTTCCCACATGTTCCAAGCCAAAAGTAGAAGCAGATTCATGAAGAACGCAAACTTGTAAAACCCGTTTTTTGTATAATTTCATCAACTAAATTGACCATCGATCTATTATGTATCCCACCAAACCATGCAAAATTTCAGACCAATAAATGCTGGTAAAACATCAAGTTGATAGTGGCTAACCTATCTTTATGCCCCTTGAAGTAACGAAGGCAACGATTGTCATACATGGATAGATAGCGCAGGGACTCTGAAAAAAAAAAGATATGAAGATTAGAAATTATTTAACCATTGCAAACACAAAAAGATCAAATAAGCAACTTCATGATCGGACCCACTTACCTGTGCCTGAATCCAAATTGTGTGTAGAAGAGCATATGACGGAACTAGGGTGGTGGGTAAAACATATACGATCGGCACCATGTTTCTTATGATGGGTAGTTTTCAGTAACCTAAACATTGGATGAATAAATAGATGAAAATTTAGTAGATATTAACTAGTCAGATTTTTAGAAACAGCATTTTGTATTAAGTAAAATGGAACAGAACAGTCGCACAGGGAATATTATATTATAATATATTGAACAGCTATCTAGAAGATGACGACAGACCAAGAATCCAAGATGTAAACCAACTTGGATACTTGGTATTTGAAGCCTACTTTGAGAGTAAACTTAATCACCAAAAGAATAGATGCTTACTAACCCGAAAATATATAATTAACTTTTATCTCTTTTAGTTGTATCAAGATCATATCCTAACAAGCGTGATTCCCGGTTATAATATACTCTACGAATGGCCGAAAACCCTAATAAAATATATATATCGTTAAGGTGGTTCACAAACAAACACGAGGATTAACATGCCTGTCTATTGAGCTACAATTTCACACTATGCAAATGAAATGAGACTTGTCATAAGTAAACAAAAAAAAAACAGAAGGATCAAACTACTTGCTAACATTAACGTTTGCTAACTTGATAAACATTTTGTCAAAATGATATCAAACAATACGCACTTGCCATTTGCTATGTCATATAACCGCACGGAATCATCCTCCCCGGTTGTTACCAATAGATCCGCAGTACGATGAAAGTCAATTGCATTTATCTTTCCAGCCTGCAACAGTTCTATGTGTCATAACAAAAGCAGTTTACATAATTCAAAGAACAAACTAGCATTTTAAATAACGAAAAAGCACAAAACAGCAAATCCGTTAGATAGATTGCAAAAGATTCTTAGCATTGGACCAGTTATCAAATGCAAAACACCCATACTTTCCTACAATGAAAATGGCATATTCCTTATGCATCATGATAAACAGAAGGCAAAAGAGCATGCTCGCTGCTATTATGAAGACAAGTTTTTTATAACGAATATCAACCTTCCTCCCTATTTAGCATTCATTTATCATAATCATTATTTAAAACTTTTAGATGCCCTCTTTTTTCTTGACCTAATTAGCCTTCTAGCTGACCCATAATTCCAGATTGCATATATGGCTTGTGGAAATTAGGCTACCACAGGTAGTAAATCATTTCAAGACTAGTGCCTGTCAACATGTCACCTGTACAGGAATAAATCATTTCATATATAAACAGGTATTGGGGTATGGCATAGTTTGTAATATGGATGATCAAGCATGTTCTGCTTCTTACTATGGATAAAAACTAAAAAGAGCAAGTATGAAGGTAATGTTAGAAGTAGGATCTCAGGTCGTGGAAATTGAATTGTGCAAAATAACATAAATCTTAAACTTAAATACAGCCCACTACCAAATGCACAAAACCTCGAAATCAACTATTTGCACCTAAAAATTGAAGCAAAATCACCAACATTCCAACAGGTGCACAGAATGCGAGTGTAATATGCATCGATATTCTAAACTTTCATTAAAATTTGACTCCCGTGATTGTTAATTCTAATCGTCTTTACATGAAATGAACTGTATCGATCGATGATCTTCTGTGCCTACAGACACATGAATGGGAACAATGAAGTTGTGAGCACTCACGAAATCTGAAAACAGTGCCCCGATTGACATACAATTGAAGATTCCATCGTTGAGCTCGGATACCGATGTGTTCCTCATGGCAAGATTAACGCACGATTCGCAGAGAAATCTTCGATATCAGGTGTTCTGGTGAGTGTTCTAGGGTTTTTCTACAGGGTTTAGAGAGTTCTATTTTTATTTATTTATTTTTTTCTGTTTCAAGGCGATAGAAATAGGCACGCGGGTCGTGTAGGGACGCGGGTCGTGTAGGGGGAATCTGGATCCTGATCCGGATGAATCATGTAAACATGACGTTTTCATTTTTATTTTCTCGTCTCTCCTAATAAATGTAATAGTATATATATAGTAATAATATTATTTAAAACATTTTTAAATTTAAAATAGATATTGTAAAAATTTAAAAACTTAGTATTATAATGAAAAATACACTTCAAAAATATATGACACAAATTTTTTAAATACGAAGTATTTTAATACCATTTTTTCTAAGTTTCATAAGATAATTATTTTTTTCAATATAAAATTAAAGAAAGACCAGAATGATCAACAAAACAATTAAAAAAATACAATCTTATAAAATAAAATTTTAAAATGATATTATTGTTGTTTTTACTTGAACTACTTATTTATTTCGAACTCAATTATATCCTATTTATAAATATCATTTATAATTTTTATTACAAGTTATTTAATCAACTCGTGTATTACACGGGATACTATACTAGTACATGGTAACATCATAATTATTCTTATCAAAATTTTCTCTATCTTTTATTAAATAATTACCTTAATTACTAATAATATTATTTAACACTTTTTAGATTTACTAAATTATGAAAGAGATGTATTTATTAATGTTATTTCTAAATATATTTTTTTATAAAATAATAAAATTTTCTAAAGCACTAAAACTTTTTTAAAAATAAAAAATATTTTAAAAATGGTATTTTTAAAAAGTCAAATTTTTAAAACAAAAAAAATAAATTTGGGAGTTATAATAAGCAAATTTTAAAAAATTATATTTTTATACGGTTTGTCTTAAAACACAATGTTTATTAATTCATAAGGAAAATTTATAAAGTACGTGAAGTAGTTCATATGAATTTATAGGCATGTTAAATATAAAATGTTTTCGTTTTTATTTTTATACACACATTGAGTTGTTTTACGTTTTGATATAAGTTTTATTTGGAAACGCACCGGGTCAATTATGATACATTTTTATTCAGCTGTATAGATCAAAGTTACTGTACATTTTGATGTCAATTTAGTTCGAAATCGAGTCGGGATGATTGTATTATATACTTTATCAAGCCGAATATGACGTCACAACACGTTTTTTATATGTACGTTTTAAGTTTGTCTACGTTTCGATATAAATTTTGTTTGAAAAAAAGTTTGGTCAAACATTATACGTTTTCATTTAATGATATAAATTTTTCTTACTCTACGTTTTAACGTAAATTTAGTTCGAAAATGACTTTGATCGATTGTTATATATAATTTATCACCACGTACGATGTCGTGGCATTGTGCGACGGGTTATAACTAATTTAACTAGGAAGGTATAAATTCATAAAAATTGTTCATCTTAAAACATATTGTATCCCATTCATCATAATTAACTAAAATAAATTAAATTATATAATACTTGTATATTATTATTTATCTTTTATCTATTCACAAACGAATCTCTATGCTAGTAAATGAATTAAGACATTTCATCAATTTAAAGTATATGATAACTATCTTTAGTAAATCCATGTATTACATGAATTGAAAAAATAATATATTCAATAGAATAAAAAATTTTAATTATAAAACGATATACTAAGACAGAATGTCATTAAAATTACGTATAAGTAATGACTATAAGTAATAAAACAATAATATGAATTTTTTATTTTTTATGTTTTTTCAAAAATAAATCAAACATTTTGTTTCATAATAGTTTCGTTCCGTTCGCATTTCCAAAACATTGGTTAGCTAACACGTGTTTTTGTGTTCCGTATGGCTAAAAAAGACGTTGTCCCGCCGTGTAGCGCGTGCGTAGCTCGTAGTTTATATAATTTACAATTTTCGTGTGTCAAATTTTGAGGAATGATAAAATCATGTGATTCGGATATTACACGCACCGGTGGTGAAAACAATCTATTACATAATGGTTAAAACTATACATACTTGTGTAGCTCTTATTTGACAGATGTATTCCGGTGAGTCGCAAAAAAATTAACTGAAAAAACCGATGGTGTTAGCGATATATTCTATTAGACAGAAAAATGGTTGTTCTGATAAAAAGTCGGGATGAACGTGATTTAACATTTCTACGTACATGTGTGTACGGGGTGTGCTCATTTCATAACCGGTAATATGTTGAGAATTGCGACAACGACGTAATGCATCTGTACATGTTGTATTGATCTCGTGTGTAACCGCCCATGCTTCTCACATCTATCAATTCCAACGTACAAATGTGATATGTGGTTCTTAACATATATTCGTTCTTAAACGAACGTGAGCACTTGTATGTTTCTTTTTTATTGCTTTCTGTTTGTCTCATCGTCACGTATCGTGCTTCTATCATCCTCAACTTCTTACACTAAAAACAATCACAATCCATTCCATGTATCAAGCTTATTGTTGTGATTTAAGGGAGGTTTCGAGGGTTTTTATCAAATGTGACACGCTTACGTCGCCCGAAACAAAGGCGGACGCAAAGATTTGTCATTTTTGTATATTTAAGGACTGAATATTAACTTAATATACTTCTATTGAGTGGATCTAAATAGACAAAAGAGAAAATTAAATAAGATTAATAAAATATATTATTTAATTGAATATATGCATGTACGCAGGTGGAAACATGATAGAATTTTTAAAAGATTGAAATATGAAAACCAACGTGGTAGATTTATAAAAGATCTACATGATTTATCAATAAATATTATATCCGCCTAAACTATAAGAATTGAAATGTATAATTCGATGTGAATATTCTGAGAGAACTCAAAATAACATACACACATGATGTATATACGCATACATTACACATGGAGAGGGATAGAAAGACGTGCCAACGATTGTCTGTTGAAAATGATGACAATATATGCTAACATATTTAGTATACTAGCGGATTAGACCCGCGCTTTATTGCGGCTCGGCTTTGAACGTATACGATAACATCAAAATTATAGTTTTTTTTGGTTTTGGTAATGATAGTTGATATATGTATTGAAGATTTGTTATTATATCATTACGATAGTATTATTGAATATATAGTATTTGATAGAGCATGAATATCAATTAAAATAAATATGTTAAAAGTAAAAAGTATTATCAGTTAAAAAATTTGATATAAAATGCATTTGAATCTAAAGAAGACTTTATATAAAAAATAAAATCGACTGTTAGAAGATAATTACAAAAAAATCATTTTTAAATAACTATACTTTTTTATTAAAAAAACAAACATTATCTCTCAAAACTTTCAATAATCCTTTGAAGTAAATTATAAAAAAATCATTTGCTAAATTTATAAACCGATCATGAGTAGCTCAGGAGCCGACATTGCAAATTTATAAATTTTTTTTATCATATATAAACAACAAATAATAAATAACTTTTGATTATCAAAATTATAAAAACAATTTCAAAAATAAATTAATTAAAATTATCAAAATTATAAAAATAAAATTTTGAATTCCTAAATTTTATTTGATTTAAAAAGTTATTTTGATATGATAAAAGATAAAAAAGAATAAAGAAAACAAAATGTTTGAATTGTATCTAAACAAATAAAAATAAATAAATATAAATATAAAAAGAGTATATATAACTAAAACTTGTATAGAAATACCATGTAAGAATATAAATAAACATCTTTTGTTGATACAATTAACAAAATCCCGGAAATATTTGATTTGTAAGAATAATAATTAAGAAAATCTCGGAAAGATTTTGATTTGTAAGAATAATAATTAAGAAAATCCCGCATTTGATTTTCCCAAATATTCACACGCCAAAACCCCCCTCCAAATACAGTATACGGTATGCTCACCACCGTCTCCAGGTGACCTTTCACCGGCGAAATCAAACCCTAAAATGGACTCATTTCATCTTCTTCTAGAGAGAACCACAGTACCCCAACCATCACTCCAAAAACTAGCAGTTATCTCCATTTTCGAGAAGCTTCGATTAACCACCGTTCTCACCGGACCCGAATCCGACCCTGGAGCACACGCCGTCGCTCAATGCCTTAGTTATTGGAGCTCCAATCGGCTTTTGAAGGCGCTGATTCGCGTTTCGTTAACGTGTTCGTCAAGGCGATAGGGTTTCTCGTTCGGTTAGGGTTTCAGGATGACAGTGGCTCCTTTCGATTTCGGTCTGCCGAGGCTCATCCTTTTGTTAAGGTGATGTTGAACCCATACTTTATTTATGTTTGAAATTAGAACTCATTAAGTTCAAATTAAGCACGTACGTGATGTTGAATCTATGTGTTTTTGTTGATGACAACTGGAAGAATTGGGGATACGGTCTATAAAATTAAAAGAGGGAGTTGTATTATAACAGACAGAGAACTTTAACTAACTTTGAGCAGATGTTTGTCATTGTAGGTTAGGGTTTCAAGATGACATTGGTTACTTCCGATTTTGATCTACCGAGGCTCATCCTTTTGTTAAGGTGACGTTGAACAAACTTTATTTATGTTTGAATTTAGAACTCCATAAGTTCATATTGGGGGATTCTGCGATAGATCTCCTAGCTGTTACTGGCAGTATGGACCCCAAGCTTGGTGTTCCGTTGTTTTCAATAGTTTTATTTTACCATAACATATTCTCTGGTAAACCTGAAGAAACAGACTTTCATGACATATTGGTAAGCCAGATCTTTTTAGCCTTTATCTTTTAACTCTGATTGTTACTTCTAATAATCTGGTGCAGTTAAAAACTTTTAAGAATGCTCCCATCACTTGTGTCACATCCTGCAATGATACCGCTTGTGGTTCAGGCAATCTTACCCATGCTTCAGAAAGACGCAAATCTGTATGCTGTTACTTTATACATATGTTCTTTCTTTTCTGCATTTGTATCCATGAATTTATAGTGTCATTGTTGTGAAAATCCAATTCATATGAGAAGTTTTGCATCATTATCTGCACACATATCTGATAAAGTCATGTGATTGTTGTCTGTTTTAATAATTATCTTCCTTGACTTTGTGTTCTAGTCTGTTATATGCTACTGCTTTACGTCTGCTTTGTGAGACCTCTCAAGGATAAACAAGTAATTTACTGACAAAGTCATATGGTTGTAGCAGTTAGCCTATTTGATAACCTCTCAAGGATAAACAAGTAATTCACTATTCTAGACTAGTGTTGGCTAAGTTGTTTTCTTTGAACCGTATGACATCTTTTAGGTACCTCACATCCAACAGTTCATTCTGGATTTCAGGAAAAGGAACACAGAGGTTCTTGTTTCTGAGATTGACGCCAAACTTCTGGAGGCCATGGAGAAGATAATAACTCACGAACACATGTTAAGAAATGTTTTTTGTTTGAGTTTTCTTTACACTTGAGTGTTCTTTGATTATATATCACATTATCATGTTTCTGAGACATGCTTCATGTTTTGTTTGATCTTATTCCCAGCACTAGGCTAATCTAGTTAAGAAGAAAAGGGTGCCTGCCAACAAGATTGAGAAATTGCTAGATGTCTTTCCTCGTGTGATTGGGTTTTCAGGTACATGCTGTTTATGCATATATTGCCTTATTCGTATATATGCTGTTTATGCATTAAATGAAGAGCTGGAATATCTTGCATGTGGGTATAGAGATCTCATCAATGAACTGATTTCTACCAAAAGTTCTGGAGCCTTCCGTCAGAGCTTGTTGATGGCATCTTGCGTTGGAGCAGAAAATTTTCTTGTGGATGCATTCATTGGATGCCAAGTGTGTTAGGGATTTACTAGACATGTTCAGAAAAGTCTACTCAAAATTTCAGCAGCCTCTAGTGCATTTGTGTGCAATGCTTGGAGTTGTAAATGCATTAGGAGCAGGGGGTGGGAACTTGTTTCTGCACTGCCCTTTATCCCTTGCCCCATCTAATTCCAAATCAAAGGTAAATTTGTATGTGGCAATTTCGACCAGCTTTTTACTTTTTGGTTTTATTTCATATCAGATGGTTCAAACGGGATAAATCAAAATAAAGGGCAACAATTTGAACAGTTTGAAACTTGAAATATTTAGATTATTGATGTGAAACTACTGTTTTGTTATTCTATTTAACACAATAATTACTAATGGTTTTTCAAAGAGACAAAGTACCAGGTCAACATAACCCAGCTATTTATGACCTGTCTGTTTTGCCACTTTTAGTTATCCAGCTTTGATGTATGACTTGCATTTTCTTTATAACTAGTTCTATTGTTAACTGGTTTCCAAGGAATCTTCTTATATTACTGGGCCTTTATTCTCAAATTCTTTTATGGAGCTTAGTTTGACATCCTTAGTACAAGATATCTTTGTTGTTGCTCAACATTCTGTTGACAATCAACTGCAACACCACGCATCTTGGGTAGTTTCTTTCCTTAGACATTACATCTGGTCCAGTGATCTTCACAATGATGGCAGAGCAAAAAAACTGCATCCCAACCATTCCCTGAGGATAGCTTAGTCATGAAATTTAGCCTGTGGCAAATGAATCTAAACTGTTCTGGGGTACGTAACCTACCTTTATTATATTTTCAAGCACTTGAATTTTTTCTAATTTATTGGTTGCTAACCCACAACTGTTTGGGACCTTAAAACTCTATCAAGGGGGTGTTTGGGCTTGTTTCTTTTACTGATTATTGCGATTTGGAGACTCAATATATCAGTTCTTAATGTTTGGATAAACATTTTCTGCTTCTGATTAATTAATTTATTAGGGGGTCTGATAATCAGTTTCCTATTAGCTGCAATAAATGACTATTCATGGGTAAATTAATACTTATATATCGATTTTATTAACATAATATGAGATGCTTTTACTCCCATTTTAAAGACTTGTTTTATATTATCACAAAAATGGCCATCTTGGTTATTTTCTCTAACAATTTCCTGAATATCAGAATTTGTGGGTGTGGGACACTCAAACGATTTGATTGTCTAGATTATTACAACTTCAAGCAAAAGAAGCACATCCCAATCTCATACACCCTGCTTTACTGTAGATTATCTAATTCTGTTTATATAATGTCACATGATCACGTTTAAAATGCACATCCAAGCAAACCCAAGCCACATCTATTATTAATATTGATGTAGTGAAGTAATTAAGTTTATCAACATTGAAGTATACACTTTGCTCATTGTGTCCTTATTAAAAAATCTGCTACTGGTTGGCAAATCTTTGTCAATGGGATAACTAATAAGTTTAAAGGATATATGTATGCTGAAAGTATTATTTAGAAATTTTATTAAAGTTACCAATTGACACTCTACTTTTATGTTCACCCTCTGTTCGTTATCAGACTGCTACCCATCACATGTCAACACGGTGGCATCTATTTTGCCACAACTTGATTGGGGTCCAATCATTAGAAGGAGAATTTGATATTGAAAACCGAAAACCGAGGGAGAAATGTTTAGTATTCTTTTTGGTTTATGGCAGTAACTTTGATGCTTTGCTTACTTTCCTTGATGAACTGTTTGACCTCTCAAAATTCAAAATGCTTGAAATGAATCTGCAGCTGTGCATGCTTTCTCATTTGCCACACACATTAAAGACATTCTCTGGATCTAGGCTTGAAAAGTTATTCGATGATGTGTCGAATTTCGTACTGACACCTTTTTCCTCTGATGAAATTTATAATCCTGGGCAGAAAAGCCTATTGAGAACGTGTTGCTGGAAGGGTGTTCGCTTGTGTTGAAGAAGCTTACCTTGATTCTGAGAAACTTATGCCCAACTTTGAGAATTGCATGGAGTTGCTCTTTTCTTTGTTGCCAGAAATTTCAGAACATAACAGGACTTATGAAAGGGAGGAGTGATCTGAAGCAGTAAGATGTCCGGGGAAGGCTCGTTCCCGCTGGTTATCACATTTTCTTCAGGTGGTGTATCTTTCCATCTTGTAGATTCAATGCGTTAACTTATGAATGCATCATCTCGGGTTATATGATATTTCTAATGGGTCATGTTTAAAATAAATAATTAGCTAAACAGGAAGCAAATAAAATATGTTAAATGCTCTCCAAAATCTATTTTTAATGAATACAGCCCACTGAATCGCTTTATTAAAAAAGGTGGAAAACTAGTGTAATTAATTATAACTTCTATAGTCATAATTATCACACTATCACAGCTTATGTATTAAGACTTGGAAATTTTGGGCCCCATTGCTTAATCTTCCCATTTTGCCACTTCTACATTTTCTTTGTTATCTGTACAACAATGGTGCGTTATTAGTTATCACTTTTGTTGAAGACTACTTTCATGATCACACATATAACAACTTTTATATCTTAAGTTTGTTCGATAATTGTTACCATGTACAGATTCCAGAGGCGAGTTTCAGTCAGGAAAGCTGTCAGTTTTTTGATGCAAAGAAAAAGATGATAGCTATAGCAAGACTGGTGGAGATTGGTTCAATTCCAGTAATTGAACTGTCAAAACTGAAACCTTACATTTTAAACACCAAATCTGATGGTCAGTTTTCCAGTACCTGCAATTTTGATGTGTATATGTATGCGTGTGTGCTTCTCAACCTGAGTTTTCTGCTCTAAAGGTGTTCTTCTCAACCTGAGTTTTCTTCAATTGCTGTTTTAATTGGATGTGTTAATCACCTGTTTTCTGTCTAATTAAATGTTCAACACGTATTGGGGGCTTACATGTCTCTTGAATTCATGTTCTCAACCCCCAGATTACGTTCATGTTAACCGATTTCCACTTGTACGTGGTCTACTTGTTTGATTGTGTGTATTTTCAATTCATTGCAGTGTTGAACTATGGGTTGCCTTCTTGATTGAAGTCTTTGTGTTACTACTTTACTCAGTTTCTTAGAAACTATACTACTTTTCTTCTGTTTTTTACTTCTATAATGAAAATTTTCAGACATTATTTACTTGATGTAATTTTGTATGTGTTTTTCCTACCTTCTAGTATTAATGAAGCTTTTTAATGGCTTTGTGCTTCGACAGTTTTACATGGGCCTTTAAAAGACTGAACTTACATTCAAGATCGAGGAATGCCGTTACCAAAGCACCTAAAAGCCCATCTCAACATGTTTTTGTACTTTGAGGCTTGTACATTTGCGGTTGATTGGGTGACAAGGTTGTTCTTGTAACGTGCATTTCTTTCTTGATAAAGTTCTTTCTCTTGATAGTCCATTTTTTCATGATTTTCACATATATTTTTATTTTTATACTTTCTATTTCTTGTAAAGTGATTTTTTTAGATATAATAATAACAGACTAATAGTGCTTTTTAACAGCTTTGTGGCGTTTGACATATTTTACATGGTATCATACAAGACCGAACTTACATTCGAGAACCAGGAATGCCGTGACTATAGCACCTAAAAACCCATTTCAACCTGTCTTCGTACTTTGAGGCTTGTACGTTGCGGTTGAGTGGGTGACAAAGGTTGTTATGGTAGCGTGGATTGCTTTCTTGATAAAGTTCTTTCTTTTGATATTCTTCTTTCTTTTTGTATTATTTCTTACACTATTTTTGATACGTTTTCTTTCTAGTGAGTGATTTTAGATTATAATAAATAATATAATGATGCTTTTTTTAAAAGCTTTTGTGGTTTTATTATTTTACATGGTATGTTCACAGAGTGAACTTACATTTGAGAACCAGGAACGCGCCGTGACTATAGCACCTAAAAACCCATTTCACACCTATCTTTGTACTTTGAGACTTGTGCTTTGCGATTGAGCGGGTGACATAGGTTTTTTTATGGTAGCGTGTCTTGCTTTCTTTCTTGAGAAAGTTTCTTTCTCTTGATTTTATTTTTTATGATTTTAACTTTGTAATGTATCTTTTATATTTTATTGGTAACAAGATTTTCAGACATATAATTTACATATGTATCTCTCTAATTCTTCAAATCTTGTTTATTTACTTACTTCTTTTTTATGTGTCTCTTAATTCTCTTATAATTTACATATAATTTACCCCCATGTCGTTCAACACTTCTATGTTAAAGGAAATGTTTCAATTCACACTTGAGAACTTGGTAATAACTAGAACTCTTAAATTCCGATTTCAACGTGTCTTTAATTTGGGGGCGTATGTAGGTTATTGCAGTATGGTTTGCTTTATCGTGGATACGCCATATGTATTGCTTTTGATTTAGCATTTTTTTTTTCTCGATTTCTCTACTTCCTTTGATTTTGACCTTTACTTAACAAGGTGCTTACATTCCAGCTTTTTTCTGCTGTTTTTGTTGTGTTTGAGTTTGACTTATAAACTTGTTAGACATTGTAGGTCTGTGTGGGGATTGTTTTTGGTACAAACTTATGTACTTTTCTTATCATATTACTTTTAATTTTTCTGAGGGATATACATAACAAAACTTACGTGTATCGAGCAAATGCTGTCCATGTTTTATGCTGTAATACAGGTGAAACACTTCCTACTCAACTTGAGTGGTGCCTCCAGCAAGCTAACCTTGACAAAATTTCTGGGGTTGCTATCAGCGGTATCCATTTGCTCCAGCCTCCAGGTACAACTAAGGATTTGGGAAATTGCATTATGTTGTCTAGTTGTGTTTATTGGTCTTTAATGGTGTTATTTAACAGAACTTCCATTTATCTTGTATTTTTTGTTTTATTTAGATTAAGCCTGAAATTGTGAAAAGAGGATTGATGAAGTATAATAGGCAGTCTAATAAAGTGCTGACAGTTTCATCACTTGCTCTACTTTACCAGGTATGAAAACATTTTTCTTTAAGAAACTTGATATATTTCACCTTATCGATGAAGTATAATAGGCAGTCTAATCAAGTGCTGCACTTGTACAGTTTCAGCACTTGCTCTGCTTTACCAGGTATGAAAACATTGTCTTTATGCTCATACGCACTCTTGTAATTATTAAAAATTTCCAATGTAAGGTACTGGTTAGTTAAGTTCTGAACTATACCCGGAAAAATGGGCGGGTCGGGTCGGGCAGGATGCCAAGTCAGGATGGGTTCGAGTTAGAATGGGTTCGGGTCAGGACGGGTCAATTTAAAAAACAGGTCAAGTTGGACATGGGTCAAGATTGGTTCGGGTCGAAATGGGTACATGTTAGGATGGGTCAGTTCTTAAAATTTGCTAGAATTCAACTTTTGACGAATAAAGGATGCATGATTACTCACAGGCTTACAGCCCTCGATGAGTTTGTTTGGTATTACTATCCTTTACCAGGTATGAAAACATTGTCTTTAAGAAACTTGATATATTTCACCTTATCGATGAAGTTTAATAGGCAGTCTAATCAAGTGCTGATCTTGTACAGTTTCATCACTTGCTCTGCTCATTACGTACTCTTGTAATTCCATTCCCATTCCCATCCCATTCTCATTTCACCTTATTTTTAAACCCATAAGAGAATTAAGAGAGAGACATAAAAAAGAAACTTGATATATTTGTAGATAAGAAAAAATGATTGATTAGCTGCGAGCAATTTCGTTACCAGTTTTATATGTTACTTTTTGTTATTATTAAAAAATTTCCAATGTAAGGTACTGGTTAGTTATGTTCTGACTAATTACCAGTTTCATCACTTGCTCTGCCTTGGTTTTTATTCAGGGACATTCACCACTACGAGGCTGCTGAAACTAACTTCTTTATTCTAATTTTATATGTTTAATTTAAATAAATCTATTAGTACCTATCCTAATTTCTTTGATGTATATATTATCAAGGTGGTAATGACACCTCACCATTTTTAATATAGTTAAAACCTTTAACTGAATCCATTTGACCTGTTAGATGCAAGACTTATATGGATTCAAATTGACACCTCACCATTTCACGTTCATGTTAATGATAAGGCTACGTTGTATATAAATATTCTGAAGAAAATGGTTTAGTCGTTGAAGCGCTGATAAAAATGTAATTCTCATTGGTCAGTTGGAGACTAGTTTGAACTTTGAAGAGTTATCTCAGCGGCTCCTTAAAGTTTTTGTTAATTTATCATATGTTTTCTACAGTTATCTATTTAATATCCATTTAATAATATGTTTTTTTTTTTATTTGAAGCCAAATTCCAATTTCTATATATTACAATTAGAAAGTTGGGTTTACGGTACTTGCTTTTGGTTGGTCCACATGGCAGTCCTTGCGTGGTCCATGTGGCTAGGCCACTTTGTTTAGTCGGCATGATATTAAATTCTTATTTCTATTCGTTCTTGAAACATCATTTAACCGGCATGATATCGTGTTCTCCACATCTAAAATAAGACGCTATCCTGCCATGAAGCCGCGTGTATAACTCCTACTTTATTATAATCAAACAATACTATTCTTAAAGACAGTAAAACTAGTGTTTGTTCGCGCTATGCAGCGTGAACGTAATGGTTAAACCTACAACGTGTGAAAGTATGTGTAGATAAGCATCTTGTTTTGTTCGTACGGACAACATATAAAAACAATGGTTTTGTGGTTACATCTTCATACTTTAATAAAATAATAACTAGTGGTGACATTTACACATAACTTTTTCATAAATTAAGAAATATATATTTTTATTAATGGTATTTTGAAAGAAACAAAAAATTAGTTTTTAATAGGTAAAATTTCTATAAACCAAAAAAAAATAAAATTGGGATTTATAATAAGAAAATTTTTAAAAATGACATGTTGTGATTTGGTCAAGTAACAATAAGCGTCATTTTTAAGATGTTTTGCTTTAAAATAAAATTTTAATTTATTTTTGAATATTACAAAATAGTTTTAAAATTTTATATAATTGCTTTATTATTTATAGTTTTTATTCTTTACTCTTATGTAATTTTTTCAATCATATTTTATCTTAAACATGTATCACAATTTATAAAAAAAATATTTTATTATTTTTAGGTAACGAGTATATTACACTGGTCTATTATGAGTGTTCTAAAAAACTAAAAAGATTTGGTTTATTTTGGGGGTGGCATCGTTGATTAACTGGAAATGATTGTGGCGCCAAAGCCACTACTCGAATGTGAAAAGGGGCGCCATAGAGGATCATCCACAACCTATTAACGGGCGTGAAAGATGTACATGACATGATTTAGAATGGGTTAGAGATTCAATCGAATTATCTAAGAAACCTTTATAAATTTGGTCTGCATATCGTCTACAAAATGTTTTCATATTAATTTAACATTGATCCAAGCCACACAAAATTAGGGCTTGAGATTGACGTGTTTTAAATCAAATTAATCTATACAAATCAATATCTACAGTTATTTGAAGTGAAGAATAGTTGTGGAGAACATCATAATAAGATGAAGATTTTGAAAAATTAAACATACCATTCAATTCTTCCACACAAACTACTATTGCAGGTTTAAACTTCTTTAGTTTCAAGTGTATTTTTTTCTATCTAAAGAGAAGAGCACTGCTACAGATATGGGTGAAAGAAATGTGAGATGCAGACGGTCTTGTCATCGGAAGTCGTGGCGGTGAGCTTGCCGTCGTCGGATTGTGGCAAGTGAAGGTTTGCTTGAGCTTGTAGGATTAGGGAGTCGGAGTTGTTGCCAAAGAAGCCAAGTTTCACACAAAAAGAGAGGTAGGATATAATGGATTATGGACGGTGAGATAAACTGAGATGGGAATGAGCATTTTGTGGGTTTATATTTGTTTTTTAACACAAGCAGTGGGTTTATATTTGTTTTTAATACAATTTGTGGGCTTCATTAAGCTGGACAACTCCAAAATATTATTTTATAGCAAGTCAAACCACTACGTTTAAATTAGATGAGGCTTTAGTCAAACAATATTGGTTTACGTGGCGCTTACATGTCATTTTAACTAAAAGATAAGTCAAAATAGCTACACATAGTCTAAATAGAGTTAAAAACACGATTGGGCCACGTGTTTTGCTCATATTGCAATATTGGTCCTGACTTTTGAGAAGGCACAGGTTTAATCCCAACTTTTTGTCAACTCATAACATGATTAGTCTTTGTCACTAACTTCTCTTAAGTTTTTAAGTTAAGTAATTGTAAAAAGACTATCTATATATAGACACACACACACAAAAAAATGTCAACATCACCGTGAAAAACCCAACATAACTAGCATCGGCAATCGGTGGCGGAACCGGCGACCAACGATCTGCACCATCCCTACAACTCCAACTTTCCAAACCCAACCCACCCACCCCCCTCTTTTGTTCCCAAACCCAATTCCTTGCAACTCCATGGTTCCACCACCCCTCCCACGCCGACGGTCGACACCCGCGACCGGCGGAGAAACTAGATATAACCGCCACCATCACCGCCCTCGTCTCTCTCTCTCTCTCTTATTCTTTTCCATCATCTGAAGTGAATGTAGCGGGGTGGTGGTGCTAGTCGAGGTGAGGGTGGGCGGTGATGGTGATGTTGGTGGTGTTGGTGGCAAGTAGAACTGATCTAGTGGAATTGGGTAGTGATGGTCGGTGGTGGTCGGTCAGTGGTGGTAAGGATGGTATGGTGATTGTGACGGTGGTTACAGATGGTGACGGTGGCGGTGGAATGGTGGGTAGGAGCTGGGTGGATGGTTGCCGATGGTGGTGACAGGTTGCCGGTGGTGTTGTCGATGTGAGGATGACGATGACGATGATACATACATATACTAGGTTAGTACGCGTCTTATTACACGGGCTGAATAAATAAAATATTTGTTGGGCATTCTACCCTTGAAGAAATTGAAGATTTCCAATACTATTGAAGTTGAAGACTTGAAGAACAAAAGGAACAAAAATATTAGTCTAGGGTTTTGTTTTGTAATTATTGTAATTACTAGACTAGTATAAATATAAGCATATATCATCAATTGTAAAGTGAATAATTCTCCACCAAGGGTGGGAATTAGTTTCATCAACAATATCATTAAATCATCATCCTCCATGTATGATGATTTCAACATCAAAGCAATAAACATCAAACATTAAACACTTTTGTGTTCATCGTTATTATATTTTAGCATCAAATCATCAAGTTTTGTTATTATCAATATGAATCCTAAGATCCAAGCTCAATGATCCCGTTCATATCGGGAACACACAATATTAAATAACTAATAATAAAAATTATGAATCATAAAACCATGATCGAAGATAAAATATTATTGTAATTATATTTAAATAGCTACTTTAAGTATATAAACAATAATATATTTTTCTTAAACTTTTGTTTTATAAAAATTATGCTTTTTAATATATTTTGTTTTAAGAAAAATAAACTAAAAAAGTTCATTGGTATTCTGATTTTATAAAGCTTTTGTATTTAAAAAGTGTGTGTTTTAATTAAAAATATGTTTTAATTTATTAAATTTTATATTTTTTCAATTTGAATATAGCATGAGTAGTATAATTAGTATTTAATATTATTATTAATAACAAATAGAAATAAAAACGTTAGTATGATTGGTATTATAATTGTATCACGTCTTAACTTAGTTTTTTTTATTACAGACAAACAGACAAAGAGAAAGTCGGTATGATTAGTCTTACGATTGTGTCACGTCTTATTTTACTTTAGTTGCTTCAATGTCTTAATTTATGTTGGAATTAATATTGTAATTGGTTATTAAATTTTAAGTTTTTTGTTATATTTGTTTTTAAAATGCAACAACAATGCAATATTTTTCTAAAGTTCGAATATGTAGTTATTAAATTCTTATTTCTATTCGTTCCGGAAACATCATTTAGCCGGCATAATATTGTATTCTCCACGTCTAAAATAAGACGTTATCGTGCCACGAAGCCGCGAGTATAACTCCTCCTAGTTTATTATAATCACAATATACTTTTTTTTAATACAGTAAAACTAGTGTTTGTTCGCGCTATGCGGCGTGAACGTGCTGGTTAAACCTACAACGTATGAAAACATGTGTAGATAAGCATCTTGTTTTGTCCATACACACAACATATAAAAACAAAAGCTTTGTGGTTACAATTCATACTTTAATAAAAGATTAACTAGTGGTGACGTTTGCAAATAGTTTTTTAATAAATAAATAAATAAATATTTTTATTAATGTTATTTTGAAGGAAACATTTTTTGCAATAATTTATTTTTGCAATTAAATGTTTAATTTATTTTTTAAAAATTATAAAATAGTTTAAAAAAAATATATATTGCTTATTATTTTGTCTTTATTCTTTCCTCTTATGTAATTTTAATCATGTTTTATCTTAAAACATTGTATTACAATTTATAAAAAATTATTTTATTTATTTAGTTAACCCGTATATTACACTGGTTTACTGAATCTAGCAATACAATATAGTGTTAGAATTTTTAAAAAACATAATAAACCGAAAGATAAAATGTTATCACATAATATAAATAAACATGGAAACTTAAAATCTGAGGAAGATAATAACAATCAACAGTTTAGAAATAACAAAAAAAAGTTATAGATAAAAGAAAAAAAGAAAAATAAAACAAAAAGTTCAAAAAACACGCGGGTGGAAGATTAGGGGTTCGGGTGGATGGGTGGGATGGATTGTTAAAAGCATGTATTCACGCCAAAACCCCTCCAAATACTAAACATTTTTTTGTTAAATAATTGTTAGTGTTTTAAAATTTTCATATTATATATATAATGTGAGTATGTCTAAAAGAGGACAAGTGACAAAAAAAAATCGGCTAAAGAAGACAAATGATAAAAAACATTATTTTATTAGATATTAATGATATTTTTTGTAATGTAATAATAATAATAATAATAATAATAATAATAATAATAATACTAATAATAATATAATCATAAAATACATAATAATAATAATAATAATAATAATACTATAATAATAATAATAATCCTAATAATAATAATAATACAATAATAATAATACTAATCTCTCTCCATCCTACTCCTACTCCTCATCCTAATCCTCTCTCCTCCTCCTAATCCTCCTCCATCCTTCCTCCTCCTCCTCCTCCTCCTCCTCCATCAATCCTCCTCCTCATCCTACTCCTACTCCTCCTCCTCCTCCTCCTCCTCCTCCTCTCCTCTCCTCCTCCTCCTCCTCCTCCTCTCCTCTCCTCCTCCTCCTCCTACCTCCTCCTCTCCTCCTCCCTCCTCCTCCTCCTCCTCCTCCTCCTCCTCCTCATCCTCCTCCTCCTCATCCTCCTCCTCCTCCCTCCTCCTCCTCCTCATCCTCTCCTCATCTCCTCCTCCTCCTCCTCCTCTCCTCCTCCTCCTCCTCCTCCTCCTCCTCTCCTCCTACTCCTCCTCCTCCTCCTCCTATCCCCTCCTCCT